>OZ024910.1:17926206-18526206 GCA_964017125.1 Flabesymbios commensalis
TACGGAGGCTCCTCACAATTTTAAATCTTAACGGGTGAGCAAGGAAGAAACTTTTTGTTTCTTTGATATCAAAGGCCAGAATTGAGTTCGAGCCCGCGATCTCCGACTTTCCAAGCAGGTAGCTTTAACCACTGCACCAGAGCTGATGGGAAAAATGAAGGTGTGGACTGGTCCAGTTGCGCATAAACCAATTTTAAGATTTTGACTTATGAACAAGTGGACCAGGCCACGTGT
The DNA here is from genome assembly GCA_964017125.1 of Flabesymbios commensalis. NCBI lineage: Eukaryota > Metazoa > Annelida > Polychaeta > Terebellida > Flabelligeridae > Flabesymbios > Flabesymbios commensalis. The sequence goes on from OZ024910.1 coordinate 17,926,441, forward strand.
ATAGCAATTTTAAAAAAATATGAAGACAAATACAATAATAAGCACATTCCAGTCGTTCTACATCTACAGTATATCTAGTTCTGGTGTTTACATAGTAAAAGACATGTATGTGGGTTTTTATAGCTTAGATAAAATCACTGCGAGGCTGATGGAAGAGATAAAGCTGTGGGTTGGTCCAGTTGTGCATAATTTTTTTAAATTTTTATCTGTGCTGGTTTGTACTGCTCTACCAGGTGGCGTGTTACATACGCCTCGGGCTTTCCGGTTAATTCAAAAGGCTATGTATAATGTCTATCACTTGTCACACCCAACACATTTTCGATTGTTTGGGGGCTTGTGCATATAGGCGTCTAAGTGAGTGAGTGAAAATTATTCAGATTTGAAAAATGGAGGTCAACGATTTTTTAATGTTTTAAATTTAACATGTTCAAAAGCTGGTATTTAATGTGCTAATATATATTTTGTTCTTTTATCATTTTCAGGGTTGAAGTAGTACAACATTATTTTTTATAAGCTAATCTTACACTCTCTATTAAATCAGTAATGGTGTACGATCTCAGCAAGCAATCCGCTATCATTTGTAGATCTATCCAGACTAAGAAACACGACTTATTGACACTATGTTGATTTAATGTTGGGCCAGCGTTGTTTTAAAAGACAAAAAAACGTTTTTTGTGTATTTTTTTTATTTAACCACATAATCATTTGAGCGTTACAACATACGAGATAGGAGGAACAGTACGAGAACTTTACAAATTCAAGTAGTTATTTCTGATGAAATGTCACTTTAATGTTCAATCTGTTAATCAAACTGTCCAGACCAGCCAAATTCATTAAAATATTTGTTTACTTGATTACAAAACATTGATAGTTATTATAAAACTAATAATAATTTCAGCTTCATGATCATGACCATCCTTCTCACACCAATAATGCAAATTTTAAAGAGCGTGCATCATATAGCAGTTGTTGAGTCTCCCTGGTGTAAATGTCTAAAATAAGCAGTGATGTACTAGCAGTAGCAGCAAGTCATCTTTTAAACTGATCGTCCCTTTCTCAATGCCTGTGGAAAAAAAATAAAAGAATACAGACTCGATTACAAATTGCTGGTTAATTAAATAATAAATAGTGTACATATTTATATATATTATGCTGTAATTAACGGTTTGTTTTTCATATAGCAAAATCACTAAAGGGCACATATAAAAATACCCTGACTGTTAATAATGTCCACCCTGTATAAATATGTCTCAATAAATACATAAATAGTATGAACATCTGAAACTCTCAGCAAGCGTTTAATTTGTACAAAAACAATCTTCAAGCGTTGGTAAATTTGGCGATTTAGACCTCGGAATATCATGTATCATCTGCAGCGTATCCAGATTTACAGCTATCCTAATCTCCAACGTTTGATTGGACGTAACGCAGTGTGTGACAGACGTTATGCTATGCTCCCATGAGGGCCAAAATGTCTGGCGATGTACTTTGATGAGAAGGACGTGTTCTGGTTGCAATCCGGTGGCGATCGGTGCCGATTTCGAGCATGTGGTCCCACGAGAAAACACACACGCGAACCTCGGGGAAGTATCACGGCGTGTGACAGACGAATATTGGGGATGCGTCGGGGGCGTAAGGGTGATGTCTTGACGATGTTGTGGCGATGGTATAGTGCCTTGTAGAGAGGATATAATCTGAACTCCCATGGCTGTATATATTCGGTTTAATTTGTCAACGGTCAGTTTTGTTCCAAGTTTATGTATAACGCTGGTGATTATATTATAATTTGATTTTTTGTGTCCAGTTTTTGTTTGAAGGCTGGTTTAGAATTATAGTAAATATATAAATGTTCAGACAAAAAATCGCGGATATCGGATGAATATTTGCGACTTGAGAGTCTTTACGTCAATCTTGGATATGCAAATTATAGTCCATGGCGGCCATTTAAAAACTTCAAATTAGCTGATTTTCGGACTAAAACAGGATAGTCCATCTGAGGGTGTTCAGAACAAAATTAGCCGAGATCGGATGAATATTGGCGACTGGAGAGCGTTACGAATCACCAATCCAACACTCACCCCGTACAACGCTGAAATAATATTGTTTTAACCATGGAGACCAAAGGGTTTTCTTCAATTTGAAATCTCAAAAAATGTCTTAGTTAGCCCTTTCCACTGGTTTAAATACTTATGTTATAGATGTACGGTTCTTATAAATGGTTTACTCTTTCAGTGCAGCGACTGACTTTAGACGCAGAATCTGACGTTTGTAGACGTCGGATTCCTGACATTGTAGATTATCTTCACGCAAGTGAAAAATAAATTAATTTGAGAATTACACCAACTTAAATAAATTCACTACCGATTCGGACGCAAAACATATGCCGACTACAAAACAATTATGCAAATAAAAATAATAAAAAATACAAACATAAGAAAACCGGAAAGATTTTGATTTTAATTACCAACCCAATCAAATTGAGAATATCGCATATTCACATGTATATAATAAATCTAATAAATAAATCTAAAAAACATAATATTTCAAAAATAAAAATAAACAAAAAAGATCATGGAATAAATACATAAATAGGGTATCATTGAGCAGTTCAGGGACATCGATGAACATCGGCGATGAATCACCAAACCATCAACGATAATATCACATCGAATACACATCGCCGATGTTTTCACGAGCATGTTGAGAACATCGCCGATGGGTCGTCGGTGTGTCTACGAACCTTGGTGTACCTCGCCAAATGTTCGCCGACTGTTGCTCGCTGCTCGGCGCTGTCCGGCGATATATATTGGCGACGAAACATCGGGAGAAAATGTCAATACATGCATTGCCATTTTTCTCGATTTCCCGATGCTAATGGTGATTACTCGCGTACGTAGCCGATCATTTTCCGAGCTAACTGGCCCATGGTGACGCTGTCCTGGCGATGACCAAATTTATGCATCACGAAAGCATCGAGAGACTTGAAAATCTTAAAAGAGGCTTAAAAAACATTCTGACGTAAGTGCGATCCACGTTTCCAGGTCGAGCAGAGTTGACAAAAAATCACAACGTAAGCTGCAAAGCCAAATTGCAGTTACTGTATACCTGATTAGGCCGACTTGAAACGTAAGCAGCTACTTTCTTTTTTATTTAAACAGCAGCGTTCATTCTGAAAAATCGTCAAATTTTCAGTTTTTCATTTTCTAAATACCACGTTTACCAGCGTTGGTCGACGATCACAGCGTATCGTAATTTTTCAACACGGATGTGAACGAAACCGAGACGCCGTAGTGTGAATGCACATAAGGATTCTCACTACTGTGGTTTTACCATATTTTCCAGAATTGCGGTCTCACCAAAATGGACTATTAACCTTTTCACTACCATACATGACGGAAATTTCCGTCGTCATTCGTCAATAAACGTAACCATAAAATGACACAAATTTTCGTCAAATATATACTACATTTATGTATTTTTCGTCATTTGAAGCTGGAAATTGCGTTAGCAATTCCAGCTATAAATGACGAAAAATAGAACTCCTACACCAGTATATCTGGATCCTGGCATGCACCCCGGCCTGGAAGTCAAAGGGTTAAACATTGTGTATGTTTCCCTTCGTTGGACATAAAAAGAGCACGACTTTTATTTTGTTATGATAAAGGGTTTTATCAAGATAATTACCAATCAACTTTCTTAACCCATCTTTATTTTTTTCAATACCTGATGACAAGCCCGAATGAAAAGTTTCTTTTTGATTCATCAGCATCTATAGGCCCATTTTAACATTTAGAAAATCTGACAAATGGGTGAATTTAAATTATCTAATTGTGCACTTGAAAGTGTAAATGTGCTATGAATTTCTGTTCATTTCCACGTTTTGTGTCCATAATGTCATGTCATTATCGAGCACGTAAACAGTGTGGATAACTATGACACGTTTGGCAATAATGGCGGGTGATTGTAATCGGCTCAAAAGAGCCGACGAGACAAACAAAAAAGGCCTCCGGGATAACAAACATAATTATTAGAAAATCCCGCTCATGCATCTGTAATTACGCGTTCGCTTTTTGCAGTCTTGACAACGTCGTCACTCGGAATTCTTCTTCAGCATGTGAATGCAAACAGATATTCGCTTTTTGACCGTAATGGTAGAGGACCTCGATGAGATCATACCCGGAATAATTATTCAGGATTGGCTATCGCTGTGTAAAAAACAGCTCTGCAAATAACCTTGAATGCTGCTGTGCAAAACCAAAACATATTGTGGTTATTATATTGTGTTTACCGATATAGCTATATAATATGCAAAACAATAAGTTTGTATCAAACGATATTGTTAAGAGATACCTAACCACAGGTCAAGCGTGCACGTTTACATGGCGACTTTAGTGTCAGAATAACTCATATCTCGCTTGAAGAAAACAAAAGTTGTCTGCTCCGTTGGTCGTGTCTATGGCCCACCTCGTGGTATATAGGGAATGTCCAGTGACATTTACATGACATTGCGGAACCTGGCCTTAGAAGAATACAAAAAAACGGAATTCCAAAAATAACTCAGCGATCAGAATTATAACGCTCCAAAAACATTCACTGGCGGCACTACCGTCGAAGGGGGCGCTTCTGAAAAATTAACGTATGTTTTCATTTCATTTTTCAAGATTCCTCAGCTAAGGAACAACGTGCTTAATATGTCGCAGATGGCAGCCAAGGCAAAGCTACCACAACTACAACAACTGTATAGGAACTTCAACTCTTGAAATCAGCCGCCAGTGTCTACTCAATTTCAAGCTTCAAAAAAATCAGAAAATAGCAATAAACCTAGATTTACAACGCTTGCTTCTTTAAAAGAGTACCACTTTGAAAGAGGGGACGTGTTGAAAAAGGATCGCGCGACATTTTAACCCTAGCAAATAAAATACATTTTATTTTTTCGTCTTCTCTGATAAAATGCCATCACTATTTCCAACAACTTATCCTTCAAAGCATGGACTTTGGTGCGTGCGTCAAACACATTACACATTTCCAAGAACATCTCTTTTATCCCTTACAACGCGGGGATTGACTTCAGACGTCAGAATCTGACGTCTGTAGACGTCAGATTCTGACGTCTGCAGTCGATCCCCGCGCTGAAAGAATTAAAAGATTTGTAATGACCGTAAGCCCATAACATAGGTATTCAAATGAATCAGAATGAGCCATCTGAGATATTTATGATTATTTCAAATTGAAAAACCATTTGGTCTCCATAAGTTATACTAAAATATTTGAGCGTCAAATACATTACCTGCACGGTGGGCTGACAGCGTCCTTTCACTGGGTTGTAAATGAAGTACTTGCGGCACAGGTATCTCTTCTGTGGTGGCTCGAACCCCTGCACCACGTCACCGTTGCTCATGTTCTCCGGCACCTCTAAGGACGCTGATTGGTCACTGCCCCCGTTCAGGAGCAGACGGAAGTACTGTTCTTCTGGATCTAGTGAGTCGCCCTCGCCCAGCGTCAGACCGCCACCTGACCGCTTGATATACAGACCTGCCATCTGATCTACTGTGGAATAACAACAAAATGAGCATTTTGAGCTGTGTGCGGTTGATATATTACAAAAAATATTTTAAATACAATCATATTTTTTAAAATGTGTCACAGGAAAACCTATCTAACAATATAAATGTATAACATCGCAATTTTCCGATAATTACATTGCGGAACTAGCTATCGAAACAGACAGGATTTGAACGTATATTTTCTGTGAAACGGATGTTATTGTTGTCGATATTTCAGTGACATGTGCACCTCCACCTGACCTGGGCCTACAGGCCTGCCATTTGATCCACTGTAAAATAATGTAAGTTCGTTGAGTGAGGTTGAAATAAAACAAATCGTATTTGATACAATCATGAATACACCAGTGACGTGACTATATGGAAGCACCACCGTTGTAGAGTGAAAAAACATATTGTTTTGTTTGTTTAACTATGCCTAATTATTTTAAAATATTTCACATACGTAAGAATAATTATCAATGTACAAGATAATTTTGATAATTGAATTACAGATTTACTGTAGAGGATATAGGCTTGCGCGAAAGGTCTCACAAATATAATACAGGCCTAATGATTTTTTAATAGATGCCTTTCCGGCAAATATTGAATTCTCTGTCAAAAAAGTTGTTATCGTAAATCACACGATATTATACAAAGGAACTTCAACCGTCATTTCGTTATTCGCTTTTAACCTTTAAAACGCTGAAATACGTTTTTGCAAATCATGGAAACAAAAGGGTTTTTCAATTTTAAAACGTCATAAATTTCTTAGTTGGCTCTTTCCTCTTTATTTGAATACCTATGTTACGGGTCTACGACTATTATAAATATTTGTTCTTTTACAGCAGGGGAACGACTTTAAACGTCAGAATCTGACGTCTACTGACGTCAGATTCTGACGTCTCAAGTCGATCCCCGCGCTCTAAGGGTTAAATGGGAGTGGATATTTTATAAACACATGGGCAAAATTTTAAATATTATTTCACCCAAATACATTTAAATATGACGTGCCGTAGTGGTATATATGGCACCATACCTGAAATGCATAAAAGACAATCATGCATTTCTGACCATACGCATTCGTAATGGATTACTTTGTTATATATACATGTAGTAGTAGTAGTAGTATATCTTTATTAATCTCTTATCCAGTTGACATTATAAATACAAATCATACATAAATGACAGTTTACTAAAGTAGTGACTGGTCACAAGTAGTGACTGGTCACTCAATGTGAGTTACAAGAGATTGTAAAATAATATATCAACCTAAAAAGACATGTGTATAGAATAGTTTCGTATGATAAAAACTGATTATGATAATATGAGATGATAGAAATGAAATGATATATAAATGATTATGATATTGTAAAATGGTAAGTTTTAAATATTGTAAAATGGTAAGTACTGCTCAGCAGCTTGGTTTTTTTCAAAGCGGTTCACAAACACATTGGCACTGGTTCGGTAAAAGCGATTGACCCAAATCTTATGCATGCGATTAGTCGAGATGATCATCTCGACCAATCAGATGGCCAAGAGCTGGCTGTGCCCCGTCCATGGGGCACATTGCGTTACCTTTCAATTAACCACGCCAGTGCTCACACACAATTTTGTGTGAGTAACGATAATTGTCAGAGCTGCAAGGCTAATACAGATCACCTGTAGTCTGCCAGCCGCCTGGCTGACTAGATGCTCTGGATTAGCCTTACAGTCTTGCAGTCTTGCAGGATAAAAACAAAACAGTAACAGTTATTGTAAGGACTTCCTTTGGTTGTGACCAGCCCAGCGCTTTGTTTACAGATACAGTAGATATAACCTTTAAAGCTCCATATATAATTTATTATTTCAGCGCGGGGACCACCTTTATACGTCAAAATGTGACGTCTATAAACGACAGATTCTGACATATAAAGACGATTTCTGCACTGAAAAAAATAAAATATTTATAATGGCCATAATATAGGTATTCAAATGAATCAGAGAGAGCTAACTAAAATATTTAAGATGATTTTGAATCGAAGAAAGCCCTTTAGTCTCAACAGCTTATACAGCGTCGTAAAGGTTTAATCAGTACCCACTTGATGAGCACAACTTACTTGCATATGCAACATTTTTTAATCAAAACAATTTGTCAATCTCGCAAATTTTATTTCTCCTTTAAATTATTTTATTTGAATGACAAATAAAACGGCTAAAACGGCTTTAGACTGTAATTAACACAGGGTTAAATTAGTTAACCCTTTACCCACTAAATTATTTAATTTGTTTTTTTCACACCCACTTGAAGGTATGGCTCGCTTCCTCGATCCACAACTTCAAGTGGGTACAAAATGATGATATTTGTTTAATTTCAGACTAAACACATTCCTACCGATTGAGCATGATTTTATATCCCCAAAAACTGGTATTTGACATGATAAAAAAAAGTATTGAAAACTATTCTACTAGTGCTTGGCGCTTAAGTTTACTTAAAGGGACTGGCCCACGCTAAAATCATTAAAAAATCGGTGATTTTATTTCGGGTTCTTAATATGACCATATGATGTAAACATGTACATAGACTAGAACTGCAAATTTTTATAATTTTTGTGCTGCGCATTCACCAGTTAGGCTAGATATAGAGACGAAATTCCTGATTTCTAATTATTGACAACCATGTCAAAAATAGGAAATGCGGGAATTTCGTCTCTATATCTAGTCTAACTGATGAATGCGCAGCACAAAAATTATAAAAATTTGCAGTTCTAGTCTATGTACATGTTTACATCATATGGTCATATTAAGAACCCGAAATAAAATCACCGATTTTTTTGATGATTTTAGCCTGGGCCAGTCCCTTTAAAATGGCATTCTGAATAGGATACCTTTTAATTAAAGGCCCTCAGTCTGTACGTGGGCGCTCGCCCGATCTATTTAAAGCATCTGAAGATAATCATGACAAAGGATTTTTCACGTGATCTTCCCAACAAATACCCTGGTTGACACAATTTTGATATAACATACAATGCACCAAAATGATGCCGAATAGGGTAGTTTTATTGATTGATCACCTTATTTTTCTCATGCTTTCTATATCCAACAGGTCACTTTGTTATACTAACTTACACGTGAATGAGAGAAAAAAGAAACAAACGCGGAAATCTCTCAAACAATGTTAGCGTACATATTCTCTTGAAGGCTTCTATATTCATAAGATTGTTTGAAAATAAAGACTGAACATATCAAATGGTACGCCATTTAAAAGGAGGCCCTCCCACGAATAATCTTAATATTAATATAAGGTTATCTTAGTTTTCCTTCAGAAAATAAAGATGTATTCAATGAAGGCAAAATTCATTTAGATATTCTGTCTAAGAAAGTTAGACAGAACCTTTTTACGTCTTACCATCTTACTTACTATCGTATTAGTTATTATCATTTCAATTGGGACAAGCCGCCGAGTAGAAATTCTGATAGAAGGTCAAAGTGAGCTATGTAATTAAGAATGCTAAACCGCCCCATGTGAATTTAGTATGTTAAGCTATGTAAGATAATGGAGCTAACGTATTTTGTACGAAAAAAAAGGATGAAATAGTTCATATTCAACACACACTAGATTTTTTTGAAGAAATCAGAAAAAAAATTATGGCGATTGATGATTTGTGTTTTATAATGTATTTAATTTGATCTTATGATCATATATGACTTTATATTGCTTAAATAATTTACTATATTTTTGTGTGATATTTGAGGCAACGGTGTTAAACTCTCCCTAATGTGTAGTTGTGTATTCCGTCACCAGGGTCGGGTATATCAGGATGTTAGGTGACCTCATGAGATCGCACCCGCCGTCTATGAGATTGTGAACATTGTCAGCGTCAGTAGGCCTATTGACCTTACTCATCGCTGGATTTACGTGAAAAACGAAGTTACTCTCCACCCTTATTTCCTTCTTGTATGATTAGATCACTTATAATTGTTTGTTGTAAATTTTGTTTTAGTAAATGTATGGGGCGGTTAGCCAAAGCCCCCTTTTTCCTCTTGTGTTGTATTGTCTGATCATTTATTTTTATTGTGATATATGGTACATAATATGTTATGTTAATGCTCTGATACATGCCTATGTTGTATGGCAAAATAAGTGTTGTCACAAATAAAACTATCGGAAGGATTTTTGTACCATATTAATATTTTATACTTGACGAATATCAACCAACTCCCGTGTTCCAAGAATTATTTGTGTTGGAAAAAATGTGCTAGCTTCGGTCAGGTTTCGCTTTCTGTGTTTAAATCTAAATTGATATCCTGCTTGTTGTGTAGCAATTTATTTTGTGATGAAAGCCGACATAAAAGCAGCAATTATACAGTACTTATCCCTGACCAAATTCTGTGAACACGAGGAATTGCAGGTTTAATGCCCGGCTGGCGTCTGGGACGAATTAAACAGACGTTAACACAGCGTGTCACCATCACAGGACAGTTTTCATGGACATTCAAGGAATACTATATAGGACGACGTACGTAGTGCTACAATGATGTCCTCTTTATAGGATAAAGCCCGAGGAGCACTACATTCTTAGCTGTGGAGAAGGCCGAGGCCAAAGGCCGAGGCCTTTTTCACAGCTAAGAATGTAGAGCTCCAAGGGTTTTAACTGACTTAAAACACATCAGACTATAATAAGTATACCTCATAAACAACAGCTCGGTCACACCTGACTGATTATAATACCATATGCCTACCATAATAATTGGTCTGTACTTGGTCAACAATAACTCTCCATTCCCGGCTTAGAATGTAGTGGTAAGACAAAGAAAATAATGTAGTGGTGTGTTTTAACAAGTGATAAGAAAATGAGATTAGTACATTGCATGTTTCGAGTGAACGGAGAAGTATGTAGGCCTATGATGGTGATCGGAATGATAGATCCTTTTTTTGTACAAAACTGATAACTCTGTAATTTGTTTCAATTGTACCTGTCACTAGACAATGAGCTGCTTATCTTCAAGATATGTATAACGTTGGCATCGTGCTTCAATTCTTGCTCAATGACCAGGGATCGTATTCTCGTACAAATTACGATAAATCGTAAGCTTCGGATTGGTCGAGATGGCCATCTCGACCAATCCGAAGCTTACGATAAATCGTGACTGGATACTCCCGAGTTATCTGTTCAACTATTTAGTAGCCCGTCAGTTTTCATTTCAGAGCCGCATGCTTTTGTTTGAAGAGGCTAATAAGTTTAAGGCCGCTTTCTCCTTGTTGCGGTCAAACACCGCGGGCGTTGCCATACCAGACAAAAATACCCATGCACACCTGCTTGCCCACAACGGATGTTTAGATTTTCTAATACAAAGAGCTCGCAATTTAATTGTGCATAGGATGAATTACAAACACAATAATATCAGCATATAAACATATATTCGCTTGCCGAGTACTGCGATTTTATTTTTTAAAAAAATTTCAAATGCTAACCTCCTACGCTCACGTCAAAACAAGGTTGTTTATAATTAATTACGCACGTGCTCAGAATTCGCTAATTAAAATAATTCAATCAGTTCCATAAACATGTATCCACTTTCGCGTTGAAAGAAATGTCGTGAGAAGATGGAAGGATGATCAAAATAAGTCCAACAGGTTTGGAAATAATTTGTATGGCGTGTATTAAAATTGATTCGGGTCATTTATCTTTAAGATTTTTTTTATTTTTATTAGCTAATATAGTGCTGATTTGATTAGTCCTATGGTGTATTTTTTTTTTTTTTAATAATTATGCTCAATAATTTTATTATTGAAATTGATGTATATCTCTGATGCCATTCTCAACTTGACCTATACAATTTTATAGGTGATCTATCACCCCTTATATAGTATGGATAATTATGTCCCTTATATGGGGTGATTGGCTATCATGTGACCCTCTGAGAGAGTCACATGATAGCCAATCACCCCATATTGGCTATCATGTCACCCTCTGAGAGGGTCACATGATAGCCAATCACCCCATATATGGGGTGATTGCCTATCATGTGACTCTCTCAGAGGGTCACATGATAGCCAATCACCCCATATAAGGAAACAATTGTGCCCCATTTTGTGGCAACTTTGATTTATTTATCACAAAATTATTCATACAATATAAGGGGTGATAGATCACCTTTAAAACGTCCTTTTGTCCAAACTGACAAGTATCCCAGCAAACACGTAACTTTGATCCAATGTTGGCTTAGCGTTAGTCCGCCGTCTCTGACGCTGGCCCAACATTAACCCTTCAACCACGGGTGCCGCATATATTCGGGTTCTCATTTTTTATTAGCACAATAAGTACCACATTTTAAACATGTTAAACATAAAATGTGACATCAACCAGCAAGATTTGAAAAGAGTTGACTTTCATTTTATCAAATCTGAATAATTTTCACTCACTTGAAGTTGTGAATCGCGTCAGCGAGACACAACTTCAAGTGGGTGAAAATTCGAATTGAACAATTTGGCGGTTAAAGGGTTGAACCAGCATTGGATCAATGTGTATTCTTTACTATGATCACACATTATCTTGTCGTGTCTCGCTACTGTAAGTCACAACGAAAAATAAAGTTCGATCTAATAATCTCCTTATTGTTCTCGTTCATTCTTCGACTTTTTTAATCGTTAGCTTATGCTTACTTCGTAATATTTTTTAATTATTTAGAGCTGTTATTAGAGACGCATTCGCCAGTTCCACATTAATAATATATACACCAACGTTAAAAATGAATAAATAAATAAATGGCTGAATAAATGAAATAAGTGATGTACGAATGAATGAATGAATGAATGAATGAATGAATGAATGAATGAATGAATGAATGAATGAATGAATAAATGATTGATTGATTGAATGAATGAATGAATAAATGAATGAATAAATGAATGAATGAATGAATGAATGAATGAATGAATGAATGAATGAATGAATGAATGAATGAATGAATGAATGAATGAATGAATGAATGAATGAATGAATGAATGAATGAATGAATGAATGAATGAATGAATGAATGAATGAATGAATGAATGAATGAATGAGGCTGTACGCCACCTAGGTGCACATACTCGCTAAAATGGGCCTTGGGAACTTCCCGAGAATGATGAGATGCATTGGACAACACGGAAACCCCCACAATAATTAATCTTGACGAGTGGGCAGGGAAGAAACCTGTTGTTTCTTTGAAATCTGATAATCAGATCAGGGACGAATCCACAAACTCTGATGTGACATTCAGAGTAACCACACATGACCCACGCCGAGTTTGTAGTGGAATACAAAATGGGCACATTTAATTTGATAGATTATAATCTTTTCATGATCTTTCTGTTTTTTTGGTGGAATAAAACAAAGGCCCATGGAATATTCAATTAAGCATAATATATCGTATTATAATATATCACACTGGCATCTTTTGTTGCCATCTTTAGGTATATCCACGATTAATTTATTATCGTCGCCTCAAAAACTCAATGTAATTAATTATTAATTACGCCGTGTTTTCTGTTAGTTGTCAGCACGACCTTGTCCTTTCGCAACTCCCGTCTCAGTGTGAAAGCCCATCAAACACAAGCCACCAAACCATTTTTGGACCGATGTTGGTCCACCGTCTACGACACTGGTCCAACATTAAACTATCAATGGGTTATGAGTGCTGCAGTGATAACATCGCTTGTTTTGAAACATGAGTAACATGGGCATTCCTACAAAAGGCCATTGTCACTGATCACTCCAGCATCATAAGCTGATGAAATTAAATGAATGGGGTGTTAGGCCACCTTTGTGCACATATAGGCTAAACTGGGCCAGGAGAACATCCTGATTATGGAAATATGATTGGGATGACACTGCCCTCCGGACACAGGATTCGAAATTCGAAACTTGGCGGTCTGAGGCCGAGCACGCTACCTCTCGGGCACAGAGGCTCCCCATAATATTGAATCATCTTTGTTGTTATAATCAAAGCCAGCTGACGCGCCATGATGCGATAAAACATACATTATATTACAAGAAGCATTCCGTCACAGGTTGAGGTTGTGTCTCGCTTCCGCGATCCACAACCTAAAGTGGTTAAAACTTACTCTGATTTGCCTAATTTGAAACAAAACATTTACAAATCTTGATGTTTAAACAGCCATTTCAGTCCCAATAACAGTGGTTTGGTCGGCTGATAATTTTTTTTTCTAACTTTTGTCATGATTACCAGGCAAAGGGTTAACACTTCTTCAGTTTAACATATCTGACTAAAGTAAACTGAACTGAGGACTGTATTATTATGGTTAAATAAGGCTCTTTAGCTGGTGAAACTGGTGTGTCACACACACAATGCACCATCCCAGAAAACATAACACAGTTCTTAATATGTTGACTGCTTGTGCAATATCTCCGGTGTATCGCTCCTGCCAGCTTTCCCAAGTGAGCTACAGTCGTTTTGACCCCTTGGAGCGCTGAATTTTTTTTGTTTAAACCATAAAGACCAAAGGGTTATTTTACATTTAAAATCATCATAAATGTATTGGTTATTTCTTTCCGATTCATTTGAATACATATGTTATGGGTATACGTCCATTAGAAATATTTCTATACTTACAGTGCGGGGATCGACTTTAGTCGTCAGAATCTGACGTCTACAGACGTCAGATTCTGTCGACTAAAGTCGACCCCCGCGCTGCAAGGGTTAATCCATTTTATTAGCCGATCAAATCACTGTCATTGGAAATCAAATGTGTGTTTAAGCATCAAGATTTGCACATTTTTCTGTGTCAAATTAAACAAATATGAGTTATTTTCACCTATTTTCAGTTGTAGGTCACGGTAGCGAGACACAATTTTAAATGGATAAGAATTAAAATTAGGTAATTTAGCGTATGAAAGGGTAGACAATGCGTTGCGCTGACCTTCCGGATTTGTATAAAGTTTGTTATGAGGGATGGATCCAGAACGACAAATGGATAATGCGCGATGAGTAATGTGTCAAGAAGTGGTGGGGGGGGGGGGGAGGGGGGTCCTGACTTATTGTGGAGATTCTTTTACAGATAGTACGCTTAAGAGAGAGACGGTGATACAATGAAGATTTGATGTCGGCCCACCGTCGTAAACGGTGACCCGGAAATGTAAAGCAGTATATAGTCGATATCTCATGTTAGCTGAGTAACATTCTTGCCCTCCATTCATACCGCTACTCACTCAATGGTAGGAGTAATACCCCCAGCGGGACAAGAATGTAGAATGTAGAGAATGACAGAACTCTAAATTAGAGCCACTGACCCTAACTAGCAGCGTAGAAATATTGTAGTGTGAGCAAAACCCGTAGAACCCGCCTAGATGCAGGTATCTTCCCTTAACGAAGATTGGACTAGCTTTAACCCTTTCAAGCCTGAATTTACCATTGTCATCTTCATTCACTACCAGCCGCGAATTGCTGTCGCAATTCTCGACTTGTAGTGAATGAAGATGACTTGAAGTGGGTGACAAATGGAAAAAAAGTAGTTTTATTTTTAACCAGTTCCATAAAAAGAAATCGATCTAAAAGCCCTAATTTTAGAATATTTAGGTAATTTTTCTGTAAAGCGAAATGGTGTTTTAATGCATCGTGAGGGTTTAATGTGTTAAATAGCCGAATGGGAACCAATTGTCTGGTTTAGCAGTAAGTGTTCAAACACGTACTCATATCATATGTTTCAATAGGGCGTTTAAATATTAGGTTGACCTAAAATTGACGCTTGCAAATTAACTCAAGTGTGACATTTTCTTGGTCAATCTGCTCAGCAAGTCTATTCCCAGATACTTCCTTTTAACTTTGCACGGGAGTACAGTATGTAATATTTGCTAAACATTCAATAATTATTATTAAATAATCATTGGATCCCTGTCTGTTTTTGTACACAAACAGTACAATAATTTCACTTCTTCACAATGTCAAGGCCACAATGTTTTCATATTCAAACGTTGCCTATTGACTACAGAGAATAAGATCAAAACTCATTAATATTAATAATGTAGAGAGGTTCAGAGAAGGTGCCTTATTATGAGGTTGATACTTAACAAGCGTAGAACGTGTATGTCACGTAACGAAGAAGAAGAAAATATGTCTGCATATAAGTGAGCAACATGTTACTAAAGTGAGCAACATGGATTTTACAAATTATACGAATCATTTATTTTGCAAAATTGCTGCCACTGTATCTGGGAGTGTTCAGTCAAAATAAGGGCCCATTATTACATAATTATAGTTTTCATAAAGACAGTAGCAGAGCGTTGTTCATTTTTATCACAATAAATCCTCTATGTTTTTTTTTCACTCATAGTTAATTCATGGTGTTTGAGAAAACGTCGATGACGTGAGTTTCGTAGAACAATTAGAATCAGAACGATTTGTTAGAGCACGGCTATATTTTTGGGATAATTCCCAATGGCATAGCACACGCGCGTATTTTGACTACTAATGGATGTAAAAAAATATTCATAATGGTTATTTTGATGTGGTTTAATTAACAATACTAATACTAAAAATAAGCATAACACATAGGCCCAACATCCAGTACATTTCACCGACAGTCACTTACAATAAAAAAAAAATTATTTATAAAATAATTATAATTGTTTATACATATAACGTATACAAGTAGATGTACTCATTCTAAAAATAATGACTACGTTTCATAATTTACTATTATTATTTTCAAACATTTTAATATTCAATGTAGGCTAATCGTCATGTCATCTCATTCATATCACCATCCTCTGGAGGTTCTTTTGGCCCAATTTAGCCTATATGTGCACAAAGGCCTCCAGACACAGGATTCGATCATCAGTCAGGAAGTTTTGCCCAGAGCTTAGCCATGGTAACATTCCACTGATCGCACAACGTTGCAGCAGCTTTGCGTCAACGTCATTCACTTTGCTTAAACGTTGGTACAACGTTGTCTGTCCATACAGCTATTTTGTCAGGGTGTTTTATACCGTCCTATCCTCGCCATATTATCACCGACGCTCTCGCCATTGCCCTACTTTTATTTGCATATTATGGAGAGGCCGAGAAAGGCATGTTAATTAGCACATAATATGGCATTCAGACGGGCCACGCATACAATTACCAGCAGCAATGTTGAATTAATGTTGGCCCACCATCTTCGACGCGTGGTCAACATTAAAACAGCGTTGACTTAGCATCCCGTGTTTTTTTGGGTTTTCATCTGACACAAGACGGTGGTAATCCGACGCCTGCTTCATTTTGGCTCAACATCTTCAGGGGTCAACCTTCGTAATTCGCGGTGCAATAGCATCTTATATCGTCTGCTGTGATACACCCGGTAGACGGCCATCACTATCTATGGCAGTGCAGACTAACAGAGAATAAGACTGATTTTGTACATAAACAGATGATACCACATGTAACTGTTTGTATTATGTAATTTTTCTGATTCATGTGCAGGACCGTTAATGTAGCCTACATCTGTATCTATTGTTATCTGATTTCAGAATCAAGTAATATTTTACCTCATTATATAAAAATAATTATCATTTGATCATGTTGATATACTTCTAAGAAAAATAATTATTATTTACAAACATGTTTGGTGATCAAAGTGTTAATTTTGGTGGCATATCTTACTCCTCCCATGGAGTTAACAGATACGGTACAGTGTGAGCAAAGATGGTGACAGCACTGATAAGTTTACGCCGGTGTTATCGATTTAATGACCACGCTCCTAACGAGTTAAGGCAGAGTTGTTGGATCTAAACGATGTGCCAATGAAACAGGCTTAAGATGAAGATTTGATACTACGACGGATGTCCTTGAATACTATTGAACAGGTGTCTGAAACACGTTGACCTAGATCACACGTATTTGATTGGTTGAGCCTAAGACCCAGTCAGTGCATGTGTTCATTTAAAAACTTAGACGGGAACAATTTCGTAGTAAAGATAAATCGCCGAATTTTCAATGCTGATAAACATCAATATATTGGACTGCGAAAAGTTAAAATCAAAATGGAAATCCAAAACAGCTAAATGGCAACACGATAAATAATAATTAAATTGAAATCAATATTATATCAAGAAAAAGCTCATAAAATAAATGTCGTTAACTGCTAATCAGCATCAGTGTATTTTAGTTTTGGTGATGAGTACTACATTTTGACCAAAATGTTATTAGATCATTATTGAAAATGTTTAATTTGGTAAATAAGTTCATTTATGTCAGGTAACAAGTTTTAAGGTAACATATATTAAAAAATGTCCTAGACGTTATTCAAGCAATTTATTCAAGTAAAATGTTTGGAAAGTTTTACACCCCAAAAATAGCCAAACAAACATGAATAATAATTTGAATACATTCTTTTCACGAATTAGTTTTATCTGCTAGTCTAGTTGACTTTTCTATTCCCATGATTGTAGTTTTAATATTAATTTCCAATATATATAACTCAATACAGAATCATTCACCATGAAATCTTAAATGTTTTTTTTTCTATTATATTCTATATCAGCACCATTTACAATAAATAAATCTGTCCTGTGCATAGACCTGTAAATCCATAAAAAACATCACTCGCTGATGGACGATAATAGGTTAATTGAAAGACTAATAAAGTTAAATCAGTCAGCTAGAAATAACGCCATCTTTAAATGGGACATGTCAATTAAATATGGAGGATGTTTATCCCACCTTTTTAAATAATATTGTATAATTGCAATTTTGTTCAATATATCTTACACTACACATATAAATGTAGTGTTAATTAAAAGTTAAAGTGTCCAGAGTTTCACAATATATTCATTAATAAATTAGTTTGATAACAAAGATGGAGTGTAAGACTTCGACACCATAGTTATCTTAAATTTAGCTTGCCTCTGTGGTGTTATTAATATATATTGAAATCTAGAAAATCACTGGATCCTGGATCCGGATCGTAATCCGAATCATACCTAAATTTAATGGATTGGTTCTTGGACCGAGACACACCTCTGGTTAAACGTGTCAAACAAATCTGGATCATTCCCAAAGTCTAAGCGATTGCTCCTTAGCCTAAGACACACCTCGGGTAAACATTTCATGCCAATCCGCTCATTAGTAATTAAGTACTCTGAGGGACGTCTGTCGCAAACAAACAAACAAACAAACAAACAAACACGATTAAAAACATATACCTTCCTGGCGGAGTTAAATAACAGGGGGCCTAATCTCGAGCCCTGTGGAACTCCAGTAAGAATATTGCCTTTGCTAGATAGGCTAAATTGTCTTTTTTTATACCATGCTGTGCGTATCTCACTCAAGCTAGATATCTAGCTCACACTACGTAGCCTATGCCGTAGGCCTGTAATTATGTGATCATACCACGGTCTTGAATACTACCTCAGGTCTATATAGTATCCCTATTTTAAGCCCAAAATTAACCAATCTGTGAAAAAATCGTAAAAAATCGTTTCTCAACTGATTAATTTGGCTAAGGGTGTCTAGTATTACTAAAAAAAAGTTAGGTAAGATTAAAGTTGGAGAAAGTCATTTTTCAGGGGTCACAGGTGAAGCTCCCAAAGTCATTGCTGGCTCTAAGAAAAGCCAGCAAAATGTACTTGAGATTGCATTGAATAAGCAAATCGTGTACTAAAAAATATCATATGATGATTTAAAGTGTTTACATATTAAGCTAAGACTGTACTAATGTAATAATTATATATTTAATGTATTAAAGCATGTGGATATTCTCTTCAAATATCGCGTCATTTTACTGATTTGAGGTGTTTGACCTTTGACCTCTAAAAAATCATTTTCCCCAACTCTGATCTTACCTAACTTTTTTGGTGAACTTGGACACCTTCAGCTAAATGAATCAATTGAGAAACGTTTTTTTTACGATTTTTCCACAGATGAACCTTATTATATGGTTACTAATAATATTATTTCGAAATAGGTAGTACTATAGTGTCGGGTCTGTGATACTATTCTGGATTCTGTGATAGTATAGACTCATGGTTTGAGATACATATTCTGTGTCTTTAATACTAGCTCGTGATCTGTTTCGGGACTGTTATGATGAACCCGAGCAAACACGAGACTTTGAACCAATGTTGGATCATCATTGTGCCAGCGTCGTGATACTATTATATACCAGTGTCTTGGATAATGACCCAGGTTATGTGATACTATGCCTGTTAGGGCTATATAATACTAGCTCAGGGTGAGTGAAACAATAGGCTGTAATACTAGCTCAGAGTGTGTGGAACTGGTGACATGCAATCTTGAATATCAATATTAAATCGATATAATTTTGATTTATTCTCTTACGGCCTGGAATAAAATAGAAATGTGTACATTGATGTGTTGGAAAGGAAGCACGGCATCGAATGTTCACTTCATAAATTGTAAACAGTGGAAAAACAGGAATTCGTTTTCTAATGTGATTAGGTGTAAAGGCATTCTTGATAAACTAATATTCAGTGTTTTTTTTTTTAGTTTAACCATAGAGTGTATACGGTAATTTATAACTTTAGAAAAATCAAGAAATATTCACAAAGGCTAGATTAACCCTATACCGTCAATATACGTCAGAATGTGATCGCCACAATGAAAGAGCAAAATATTTATATCGCTATTTACATAGGTATTTAAATGAAAGGGAAACAGCTAACTAAACATTTATGATGATTTTAAATTGAAAAGTCGCTTCGTTTATATAAAATATTTCAGCGTTTCAAGGATAAACCCTTTCACCACTGAAGCCCGTTTTTATGTGCTGAATGCTATGGCATTCAGCACATAAAAACGGGCTTCAGTGGTAAAAGGATTAAGGTGTGTTTTCCTACCGACCTGGTCCAACCACTTCAATTATTTGTTTCTATCACGGATCAGATCCCGAGATAAATTCGTGGATAGCGACATAGAACCAGATAATTATCCAAACCAGGATATTGATTACTGTCTATATATGGTAGGAGTTTGAACACTGCCCCCTCCAAGCTTATAATTCATTACTTTCCAGGTCAACGAAACATAGGTTCCCTCTCATTGAACCCATTATCCCCTGGTTCAAATATCAATACTGCGATAAGTGACCCTAGCTCGTCCATTAAATTTGTAGCTTTATTCACAAAACTGTGATACTGAGATTCATAGTTTTATTTGGCGAAAGCATCTACACAATGACACATCATTCCTAAGCACCTTGAGTATACATGAGTGCTGCTCATTGATTACAGTCGCCCCTACTAAAATAATACTTTAAATTTAGCAAATTAGGCCTACATTATTTTAACTTTTTTAATATTTAACAACAATTTCACCAATTGAAAGTAACGTTATTTTTATATTGACTGTAAGCTATTTATTTGATCAATGCGATTTCTAAATTCGCATCACACCTAAAGCTGTGTTGGAGATGCTACTAATTTTAATACGTCATTGAAAATTCAAACACGACATTCAGCAGGCCAGGTAAGATGATTAAAATGTTTTAAAGTAAAAGTCCAATTCCCTAAATACAATACTAGCTGATACTCAGGTCTAGGGACTTGAAGGCGTCCTTTAAAGTTTGCTAACTTTGATATCTGTGGCCATCATAAAAGTAGAGATATGTGCACTTTCTTTAACATATTTCTGTATTTCACTGTAACATGTATGTACAACCTGTACAATATTCTTTTACACGACAGTTCTGTAGAAAGATCACTGATAGTTAGTTTAGAGATTATGATAAAAGTGTAAAACTGAACATCGTAAAAGTAGCCAGTAATTTATTCAAATTAACTTACCAAATAAAAGTGAGACGAAGACGAAGGCAAATGCGTTCAAGGTGATGCTGTTCATGGTAATGAATCTGTGTCCCAGTCTAGCTCTGCCTAACTTCAATGCGCGTCTGCGGCTACTGTCTGCAAGGCTGTCTCCGTCTAACTCTGGCGCTCGTTTCTGGTAACAGTCGCTGCTTGCTGGCTGATTTAAATTGACGATTATACTCGCTGGCAGATGGGAAGGTAGAGAATGCGGGGAGAGGTGACTGGGGGAGACTGAGGAGCAGCGAGCTTATAAAGACCGCCACGCTGGCATCAAATGGACAGCAGGACAACTGCCATTGGCTGACCGTGCCGGACCCCTGTTTTACGACACCTCAGCAAACGCGAGACTTTGACACAATGCTGTGCTAATGGTGGCCTAGCGTCCACGACGCTGGGCCACCATTAGCCCAGCATTGTGTCAACGTCTCCTGTTTGCTGTGACACTGCTTCAGAATTCCAAGACAACATGCGGCGTTAAATCTATGTCGGTTTGATATTGGACCACCGTCTGAAACGTTAAACTAACGCAGGGACAACGTCGTGTGTCCTGTGCCGTAGGCCCTGTCTTTTCCATCACCCACGCGATCCCATCATCATCGACACTGTCATAAAGTTGCCACAACGTCTTAAAATGCTGGAGATACGCTGCAGCAAAGTCTGCCGTTTATTGCTCTGTTCACTGCCAGACCGACGGGTCATTTTATTACATAATATTTCTGTAGTCAAGGGACCTGTTTCTTAGTTCAATGTAGATTTGCTATGATTATCTCCAACGTTTCCACGAAAAATAAGAACAAAGCTATAGACTCCTCACTTTACGTCATCTTTGTTTTGTACTTGTTAGATACATCTATGTGATCAATTCATTAAATATGATTTTGTTTAGCACCACTGCTTTCAGATTCAGCAAAAAATTGTTAGAAAACGCACGCTGCATTTGATAAAAAACATTTGTTTATGCTATAATTAAAGTTATAAACTTTTCAATTCTCCCTGATCAGCAGTGGCTGATCGCTTCAATCTTAAAAATCCTAGATTATTTATAAAAAATATAATGACGATAAAACATTTAGGCCAAGGCTGAGAAAATGTATTTTTAGGTAATTATTTTCTTTGTTTATATTTCAAGACATGTTTAAGATAAGCTTAAGCATTTTAATGAAAAGTGAATTATAACATTACCAGCCCTTATAAGTAATTAAGCCAACAGATAAAGTAGGTTATAGCGTAAATATGGATAATTAACAAGTAATTTGGACAAAAATGAAAGGACCATCTGTTTTTTTGCGATATTCTTTACTCTGACTGAATACTAGTAAATGACTCTTTATTTAATCGTCAAGCGGTTGGAATATGTAGATTTACAATTCGTCCCCTCGGTACTGAAGGGTCCTATTGCCACACATTATAGTGACAGATAGGACTCTAAAGCTCAGTGGGAGCGATGTGTTGGCAAGAGTTAATTTTATAAATCGTAGCGATATAGATTTTCCCTCGTGATTCCAAATGCAGATGTTTTCACGCTGCTATGTGATGAGACAAAATCACCCAATTCAAACGCCCTCTTAGATTTATTCTACTGATTTCGATCCTGGCGAAAACCATCCTCCAAGATACGGCATGGTCAGATGTTCACTAATCTGGCCACGCTGGAACACATAGGTAAAGCCCATTTTTCACAGTCCGTGATAAAACGCGCGATAAAAACATCGCGCGATTTTGAGCCCATTCACCGATATAAATTTCATTGACATAGTAAAAATGACATAAATGTCATAATTTTGTTAAATGTGTACATGGAAAAAAATATAGATGTGTACATGAAAACTGTATGCAAATTCGGGCTAAGCGGCATTGTCATGTGTGAAAGTACATTTTTTAAATATACGTTGTACATGATAATCACAGATAGATATAAAGCTAAACCCGGTAAACACAAAACATTTGTATAACATTTGTACAATATTGGACTAACGTCAAAGACGTTGGGCAGAAGTTGTACACAAGTCATAAAAATGTATAATTTGCTGGTAACAGCATTGCAATGATATGCAAATATTTTAGGCGCCAAAACCCGAAATCAAATAATAAATAACTACAATATATTATACAATGTTATGTAGCATAAAAAACACTCTTGACCAAGTAGAAATCTAAGCAAAGCCTGCATGTGAACAGCCTTCTCCAACTCGATCAACGCGAGAAGGCATATTCTACAAACAGCAATGTAAAGCACACGTTACGTGACAATATAATACACGATCGATGATGTTTTATTCTATACATAATGTTAAACCATTAAATAAATGTGGATTTACATCTGTACGTCTTTGTTATTTAAATGGTGATATAATGGCCATGATTATTCAAATACAGTATTGCAAATCTAATGAAGGAATATTATTTATTATCCTATTACGTGTGTTGAATTAGATAATCCTTGAACTGGGGAAATAGGGCACTATCATTTATTTTAAATTTTTCAAGTAGTCTTTATAATTTCTGGATTAACAACGTTCAAATAAATTGATGAAGTTATAGCTCTTGAAAGTATGTCATGGTTTGTTAAATTGATCACAGAATTCGTTGGTAAAATATTAGTTTTTCTTTAACGCTGTTTCAGAAAATATGGGATATATATTGAAATCACATTGGCATGGTCGCTGGGTTTTTTGCTTTAAAATTATTGTAACCAGACAGCTCACATCAGAAATGCATAATAGTGAGATAATGAAATTATGTGGAATAACAGAAAAATATAGTAAGCGATACAGTAATAAAATTACAAACAAAGAACGAATAAATGAATGAATTAATAGGCATCATGCAAAGGAAAGAAAAAAGCAATCAATCGATAGATCAAGTAGCTAACGATCATACAAACAAAAATCAATCAATCAACAATCAAATGAGCAATCTATCAATTAATCAGAGCAAAAATATGTCAGCACACTACAATATTATCTCGACCAGATGAAACATACTCATCATACCATGTACATCTGAAAATCCATTTGGTTCAACTATTATAATTATCTGCCACCGTGTGAAAAAGACCTTCATCACAAAATACAGGTATTATAGATTGGGATGAATTAGGCTGTCGTCGAACACTTTGAAAGTTTTGAAGGGCTTTGCGCTCTGTAGCATAGTCAGTTACAGACCAAAAAGTCTCGTGTGTCAGCTTCTGTGAGAGAAGATCTATACACAATTAAGATCGGACTGTGAAGTTAGTAGAGTTTGAAATTTGAAGGGGGCTTGGTTTCATTGGTGGTTTGAGATGATAAGCCACGGACGGCTTGGCACGGTAGTTTTTGTTGTAGTCTTGCTGTGCTTTTGCTTAAGTTCATTTCTGAAACTCTAGGTTTTGATTTATGTGCAGCTAGTATCACTTGATAAAGCACTTGCATGGTGATGATCAGATTCAGTATCTGAGATAGAGGATCGATCATTGAAATCCCCATTATCCATAGCTCCACACGTGCATGCATTTTTGGTAATAATTGCTTGGGATAGGGACCCCATCTTTATCTGATTTAGATACTGTATATGCGACAAGAAGTTTCCTAGACCTCATTACATCATTGTAACTGCAACTGACCCCCATATGGTTTGTTGTTGTCAACACTTCACGACTGCGGCTCTTTCCATAGTGACATTGTCCAAATGAAATAATCAAACGGGTTTTAGTCCCTTGAAAAATTTGATTGTATACATATATAATCTGGGGCATTGGTTGTGCTGATTATGAATATCCAATTCAACGTCCACTATGTTTACATCTGTAGAATTATCTATATCACTGTTTTCATTTGAATAATTCTCTGTGCAATTATCATCGTAAATATTTTCCATCTGCAACATTTTAATTTAAGGCATGCTTGATCTTTTAATACCAAATAAAGCAGCGAAGAATGTGAGTACTTGATCTGGCATATGGATTTTTTCCACGACTACCATCACAAAAGCCATCTTCAAGTTTGAAATCAACGTTTTTAAAAGACTCTTAAAATAATTTTTAAAATAATTTTACCTTCTGACATTACTACGTCCTTATTACGAATTTTTCTGGTCAGGTCGTCAATGGATATATCTGCTGAGAGACACATTTCAGGCTCATTCACTTTATGAGTGGGACAAAATCGAATTAGGTTACCATAGTAATCAATAAACATCTTTTTTACATCACGATTATATACTTCAACACTATTATTCTCAGTCGTCACCATTTCCCTGATTTCTGTCAGTGTAAATCCATACCCGTCTTCGATCAGTGGGCCGAGGTCAGATATAATTTTGTCAAAAGCGTTATACTTGATGTTACATGTTGCGTTCATTTTATTTATGCATTTTTTGGTCTGTGTTGATTTAAAAAAAATAGTGTTTAAAACAACTCGCATGACAAATCTGCAGCATATACATCTTCAGGACAATTTAATTCCTCACATCTTCTAAGCACATCGTCTTCGTGAAGATTTATAGCATTTAAAAACTTATTTGAACTTTCAAACTCACTAAATTTTTCACGCACCTGTTTTCCTACGCGTTTCTCCCAGGCTCTATCATTACCACACAAGACGCATTCTCGATAATCCGAATGTGGATCTAGTGGCATACTTGGAGCACATTTTGACCATTTATAGCCATAGCTATCTCTCTTTAGTCATCATTTATAGCGCCCACTATATTTTCATTATGTAAACAGTGTCTCGAATTATTTCGAATAATGCCACTAGATTAAAACACCATACTGGACTTTGAAGTCACTGATATCTGTCTATTCTGTCCAAAAGGAAGTCAATTTATTTTTTGACCTTGGGCAAATGGCGGCCATCTTAGGTTTTTTAACCCCGTGGGAGACACCAAAAACACGAATCTGCCTCTTTTATGTTGAAAATGATATCAATTTATTGCTTGACCTTGAACAAATGGCGGCCATCTTGAATTTTCACTCAGAATTCAATGTGTAAAATATTTTCTGACAACATCATTATGTCCGGCATACCTTAAAACCCCATGATACACACCAAAAACACGAATCTGCCTCTTTTATGTCGAAAATGATATCAATTTATTGTTTGACTTTGGACAAATGGCGGCCATCTTGGATTTTTTACCGACAATGCAATGTCTAAAATATTTTTTGACAACACCACTATTGATTGATTGATTGATCTATTCATTCATTCATTCATTTATTCATTCATTCATTCATTTATTCATTCATTTATTCATTCATTCATTCATTCATTCATTCATTCATTCATTCATTCATTCATTCATCTAGACCTATACACCTTGTTCTTTCATTCATTCATTCATCTAGACCTATACAATTTGTTCTTGTCGGTACCAGAGCTATGTGAAGTTTGCACAACAGGTCTCACGGAGTATCCCTCCGGCTTATGCCACATGTCATGTGGCACATCCACCATGCAGATTACAAATGGCGATTAGCCTTATAAGGCTGTGCACCCAGACTTGGCCATTACATCTGGATCCAAAGCTACCCTGCCATCTCCTCTGCTCATTTATTATGAATTATTATATGGAACCAAAAGTAGATAGTGTACATTGTGACTTGACACGCCAGCTGCGTCTATGCGTCAAAACACCAGATTATAGAAAGCGTCAGCCCAGTGCTAGCTCAATGATAGGCCAATGTCAGAAACGTAAGCCCAAAAGTGAACCGGAATGGGGACAACTCGACATGTCTGTCTCCAGAGATGGGATTTACAATTACACGGTAAACTATAGAGCTAGGGAACAGGCGTGTACCACCCACTCCACGCAAAGTCCTGATCCGGAAAGCAGGAGATGTTAAACCAATGCTGACCTGAGGTTGTTTCATCCTCGGCGACATCGACCCAGCATTGTTTCAACGTCTCGTGTTGCTTGGGACTGGGCTGGTGCCATTTGAAAACTTTAAAGAGGTTTGGTGTTATTTAATGTTTATAGCTATCTCAGCAGACTGGAAATATTGATTATATGTTGCACTCTAAACAATAGGTTCTTTAGGAGGAACCCTTGAGTACTATATATGCAACCCCTCGACCGCAGAGTTCTCCTGTGGCTGCATGGTAATAGTACTGAAGGGTTCTTTTTAAAGAACCTATATTGTTTAGAGTGTGGGTTAAAGCTGAACCGGCGTCGAAGACGGCAGGCCAGCAATAAATCGACAATGGGACACAATTTTCTGTTGGCTGAAATCAGAATCATCTTCGGGTTGTCAAGTAAAATTAGGTAGTAGCTTTGCGGGATAGGAACAAGGCATTGTCGATTTCCATCTTGTATTAGTATATAGAGCTCCGTCATAGCAAACAGTTTATTCACTTATAGAATGCGAAAGAATGACATGCACTTCTACAAAGCTTGTAGTACACAGACATTTCCTGTTGGCCCGTACATGTATATATATCGTTTCCCCGGACATGAAAGGGTGTATATGCCACTTTGTAAAGTGGAGTGGTCGATATACCCTTTCAATGTATAGACCTACATATCAAACCAACTCTGGCAGATGATCAGTTAAAGCGCCACAATCAGGCTAAAATCATCAAAAAATCAGTAATTTAATTTTGGCTTCTTAAAGGTTTAGTCAACTGATAAAATTCGCAGGACATGGGTCCTCCAGAATGCAATAGTGCCCGTGGGTAGGCATAAGCCCTATTCCATAATAATACTAAATATGCGTTTCATACCCAAAGCCTCATTAAGAGCAAGTTCTCAAATCACAGCAAGTTCACATATACTTGAGCGACATCTATGAGTTAATAGTTTCATCAAAGCTCAAGCCCTTAGCCCGGGCTCTTAGCTGGTCGTTGATTTGCAAACAAACTGACTGTATTACCGCGGGGATCTCGAAACTGGCTGACCCACACTTGTATTGACACCCTGTAAACACAAAACATTTGTATGACTTTATACAATGTTGGGCCAACGTCGAAGACGTTTGGCTGACGTTGTATAAATGTTATACAAAGGTCTTGTCTTTGCTGGGCAGGAAGATTTTCTCTCGGACATTGTACATTTCTCCACTGTTGGTTCAATGTTAGACCAGCGTCGCAGACGTTGGTCTAACATTATAACAGCGTTGGGTGAGTGTCTAATTGGAGTAGTATCCATAGTCTTGTAATCATGTTATTGCTACTCAGCTGAATGCAATCAACCGCTAGGCCTACTGTGTATACTGAAGGTCTATACACGTGACCTACGCATGCCCATTCTGAAAATGACTGACGGTTTAATATGACCATATAATGTAAGCATGTCCATGGATTAGAACTACAAGTTTTTTTAATTTTTGTGCTGTGCATCTACCAGTTAAGCGAGATATAGAGACGAAATTACCGATTTCTTATTTCGGACATGCATGGTCAAAATAAGAAATACGATTTTTTGATGCTTTTAGTCTGATTGTGTCGCTTTAATCAAACAATTTAATTTGGAAATGTCATTTTTCAAAAAGTAGAAATATTTTTCATCAATTAAAGTGTTAGCAATTCCAGCTTCAAATTAATGAAAAATACTACATGACAATAATAACGGGACAAGGGTTGAAATCTACAAATAAATTTCTGGAACATTTTTTTTTAATTTGCTCTACAATATTTTCCTCTACGATTTGGTGCTTCCCATACAGGTGGAGAGGCTATTCACCAGGGCCCGTATTCTTGTAGAAGTTACGATATATCGTAGGCTTCGGAATGGTGGAGATGGCCATCTCAACCAATCTGAAGCCTACGATACGGATATATCGTAACTTGAAAATACAGGCCCAGGTCCGTTCACGGCATGACCTGTAAGTGTTCGATTCATCTGGTTTGTTTCGTTCTGGTCCTGCATGTATTTACCCGACAATGCATAATTTTCTCCCTGGACTAGGTTTTTTTATCAGAGTGAGAAAAAGCTCTGACCCAGATTATGAGCATCGTATAACTATGTAGATCCATGTTGAGGTACCAGTCCATTTTACAATTATACAATAGGTCCAGTGATGTACAAGTACATCAAGTTTGATCGATGCTGGTGCGACGTCATAGACCGTTGCCGAGCTCTGTTTGCTGAACGGGGACATTTCAGAGACAAACAGATACGATCAACTACTATTTTGGGGCAGAATAAAATTTTAAAACCCACGTTATGCACAGGTGTCAAATCCAAATAAAACTATTTTCCATTCATTTGCAGCTGTAATTGCGCGAGTAATACCAGCTTTAAAAGGATAAAAAGTACCCCCCTGGCAGAGAAAACCATAGGACTGATAGGTTTATGAAGGTGCAATTGTGTAAAGTGCAGTAGAAGAAATGCGCACCATTTTCTGGCTGTCAGTGAATGAATTACTTTCTGATTAGTTGTCCCTCTGGCTGTCAGTGTCATAATCATATCAGACAAGATAAATAGCAGTGTTGCAAAAACAAATGACAATCAAATAACAGAAAAATTTGATAACAAAACTACATTCATGAATAATTAATTATTTTCACACAAGCGACATGTGAGATGTTTAGTGAATCTGTGTAAATGTATCAAGGTTTACATCTTTTACATTATACATTTCCATTTAATAGGATCTGGCAGCTCAGTCGTTAAGCGCTCCATTTGAAACGTTTTGGGGTATGCCTCTATCGTTTAATTGCCCATTAGATGTAAAATCAATTAGTTACAATATTTACAACCTCTCACTTTTATTTTGAAGCAATTTCTAAGTATATTTTAAACTGAAAGATATTGACATAATTAATGAAATGCGAATAATAAGAAAAAGTCAATTTGTTACAATTAAAGCAATAGAAGCAATATAACTAAGTATTATATCACCTAATTTATTATTACAATCTCACAATTTGTAGATCAAATCTAATAATTACTTCGATATCTTTTAAATATTGTAGATAGATAAGATAATTAACGTTTGTCATTACAATCAGATATTATTGATCACGCGAAACAGTGTTTCAACCAAGCCAATTACAACAATAGCTATTTTCATATAATATCCATTAATGATTCCATTCAACACGTATATGCAGTCCGCGTGTCTTCTGACGTGCAAAGCAAAAAGACGGTATCTGCTCACTTTACAAGTGAGCATATACTGCCTTTTAGCTTTGCAGAGCGGTATTGCTAACCGCGGCGCGTTCAGTCCCTATGTGCCGCCGTCACAAAATGACACCACTGGATCATTTGAATGTCTGCCGCGTGATGCCCCTGCTTTGTGATGGTCATCTCAAGTGAATTCTCGTGACAGTTGGGTTATGCACGGCGAGACAATTAGGTTCTAATTTATTCAGGCCAGGGTTGTGTGGACTGCGCGTGTGGATCGCATTCACACTGACCGGCACGTGTAGGTGTGGACCTCAGCTCCCTAACCGGATCACTTTAATAAGAGCTCATTGTCTGATTACTACACTCTGGTTACGTCATATCCATTGATCCTGATAGCTTATGAGCGAGTGATTATGATCTCATCAAACACGAAACAACGGCCCAATGTTGGGCCAGCGTATGTTGGGCCTGCGTCGTAGACGGTGGCCCAACATTGGTCCAATAATGGGTCGGTGTGTCGTGTTCGCTGGGGAACTATTGATACTTTATAAGCTGTAGAACAAAAACGACATGAGCTAGCTAAGTGAGCTAGTATAATGCATATCATGTGTATGTCATGTGTATGCGTAAGTCACCCGTATAGGCCTAATATACAGATACGGACACATAGGCGCATGTGTTTTATTATAGAAACGACAAATATGTCAGTTGATTGACCCACGTGGGTATATACATTGCATAATCAATGCTGATACAAGACGACATGCAGGTATAGACTTTGTAATCAGATAATGTAGATCAATGCAACTGGCCTATTTTGTAACAAAATATGAAAAAAGACAATAGTCACTGTAATGAATGAGCCCTGGAGGTACATTGCGAAAAAATTCTGACATACACCGAATACTACATTCTTGAACAATAAAACATTACTGGACAACAACACCATGCAACCAATGCCTTTGAACATTTTGAACCACAGCGAAACAGGAATTCTCATTGTCAAGTCAAGTCGAGTCAAGTCAATTGAGTGGCCAGAATATAAAGGTCCCGACACTCTGTCATTGAGCTACCGCGACCCCTTCCCCCCCCCCCCCCCCTCCCCCGCGTGGATAAAGACGAGTGGCGAGGCTGACATATGGCGGCATCCACGGACACACAATGCATTGCTGATGATCCGGAGCGCGGCGTGATTCCCGTCACGCGGGTTACGTAAGGTGACAAGGCCGATCCCTGCCACTCCAATGCTCAGACAACTTTACTAAGTTGTAGGCCTATTAACCCTTAAAACTCTGAAATACTTTTGTATAAAACATGGAGACCAATGGGTTTTTCAATTTGAAGTAATCATAAATGACTTAGTTATCTCTTTTCGCTTCATTTGAATACCTATGTTATGAGTCTACGGCCATTATAAATATTGTCACTCTTACAGTGCGGGGATCGACTTTGGACGTCAGATTCTGACGTCTGTAGACGTCAGATTCTGACGTCTAAAGTCGATCCCCGCGCTGTAGGGATTAATGTTGGAAGACGTACCTCTGAGGTGTCAACAGTTCACTGATCAACCCCCCCCCCCCCCTCGTATACCTTTGTAGGCCTATACATGTATAATAAAATGTATATAATTATATAGAAAACTATGTATACCGAATAATTATGAATTTAGTGCTGTGAACATGATAAATAACACGTTTTCCGCTTGGCTTTTTTGTCTCAATTGCTTGAGACAACGAATAAACCTCATTGTCATTGGTGCGTGAGGTGCGACTATTAGTCCAGGCTGTTACGGCTTTCTCTGTGCACTTTTGGAAGAAATTACATTTTTTGCCCAGATGATCGATCCTGATATAGCGCAGTCAATTCTGACACGATTAACACCTAATTACCATGTTATTAGTATCCGTAATTCACAAAATCTGGTAAAAAATCCAGAGAAAATAATATCTGAAGAATCGGTGGGTCGATTTTAATGATTTCAAGTTCTGCTATCTGTTTGATGGATAATTGACACAACAAAAATATTTTTGAGATCATTCAATGTCAAGGTCACGTGATTTGTCGAGGTCAAAGTCAAAATCGAGGAAAATTGTACAGTTTCGGTCATTAAATAGCGCATTTAAAATGTTTCAAATTATCCAAAATTATTTGATACATTATTTAAAAAACCCTATCATCTGTAACCTTTTATTTGAATGTTTATTTGAATATTTATCTAATAACCGGGGGGCGTAATTGTTTGGACAAGTGGTCTACACGTAAGTTGTCTTTTTCACACATGTCTCGCAAATGGATCAACGTTATGATTTTATAATTATATCATTTTATTACAGTATGTATTTTAATGTTGTAAAAACTGGTAAGCACTATTATGTATCGTATAAAGGTCAAGGTGAATCAATAACCTCAAGGTCAAAGTCAAGGTGATATTCGAAATATATTTGGAACTTTTGTTAAGGGCGTGTCTGACGTGGAATTAATCAATTTAATGCCAATTTTAATTATATTTAGGTATATTTTATCTAAGCAATAAAAAAGAGATTCGATACTTGTAGCACATACATGAATGGCAAAATAGCCCACAGTAATTCTACGATACAAACGATGATGCAAAATATTAGTTATTCAAGCAAGTAACATTATCCTACTCGGTCCTTTCTCAATATTGTGCATATTTATACACTGCTGAAAAGCAAATATGACAGCTATAGTAGAAAAGCTAGTTCCTGTAGGACCCTTATTTAAGGAGTTGGTACAACCCATCATACTGACAAAATCATTTTGTTAGAGGAAACCTCCCTGATCATTTCTAGGGTGGGCGTAAAGTGGAATTGTGGTATCATTTTTTTATGAGCCATAGTTGGACACAGGGGTATATTGATTTTATGCGCCAAAAATGTTTTTAGTCGCTGGCGTACTAATCTAACAATTATCAAAAATAGAGTTATCTATGTACAAAACATACCAAAATGAGCAGAATCAATAGGGCTGTAATAAATGTAATATATATTTACTTTGGGTATGAATCCTGTGTCGCGCTTGGCAGAAAACGGCAAAAATCCAAGATGGCCGTCAGCGGACATTTTGAAAAAAAACAATATTTTTAACTAATAATCCGATAATCAAGTGTGATATGTCATTTCCGACTAAGTTTGGGGCGTGGAACCCATATCTAGACCTCCGATTACAAGGATGCGCTTTTTAACCTTCAAGCACCACATGAAGGTCAAAACCTGATCACATAAATACAGGTATACTGAAATACAGTGGTCCAGTAGTTACATGTGATATGTCCCTTCTGGCTAACTGTGTGGCACATGATCTATAAGTTGTCATGCTAGGCATCAGTGAAAAAATTATTCTATATGACATTCAACATCCGTATGAAGGTCTGAAATGACCAACAGCCAACAGCGGTCATAGGACAAATACAACTTTTTCATAAGTAGTACAACAATGTTTAGCGAACGAAACCTCGTATTACTATTTTGTATCTGTTTCAATTGCTCAATAAAATATGTTTATACAAAGTAGTTCAACCCAATAAACACAAAATATGTGTATAAAATTTATACAATGTTAGTCCAACGTCAAAGATGTTGGGCCGATATTCTTAGTATGGTTGACCGATAACCACTCTTGCCCTTGCTGGATATAATTTCTTTCTTCACTTCTAAATATTATATGTAATGTGCGGTATACAATTTAACTTAAGATGAGGCTCAGGATGTAAGCCATTTTTGTTGGAGAAATGTACACACACAGTTTTTTAGGAAGAACATTTAACGTTATTGTCACAAGTAACCACTTGTCCAAGCAACTTTGCAGACCTGTTCAATAATAGTCATGTTGCTGGATTTAAAATAAAAGTAGAGTCGTCTACATATCGTCCCCCTGGATTTAAAAGGGTGTCTGCTACTTTAAAGTTGCAGATACACCCTTTAATATCCAAAGTGAAGATATAAAGATTTTCCGATGACTGCTGGCGAGGCCTTGATTTACCCGGTACAATCGGGCCTCTCACATCGAGGAGGCTTTGCGATGTCATCAGGGTAGCCTTGACTATGCTGTTAACTGTTATTGTAAATAGATTTGTCGATGCTGTTGACTTTTATTGTAAATAGATTTGGCGACAAAATGCTTCCTTGTGGGGTGGATACCTTCCTCTTGCGAATTTAGTGAGGTGTAAGTGTTATCTAATCTGACATTACGTGTTCTCCCTTAAAAAAATATGTGTGGCCTTTTG
This sequence comes from Flabesymbios commensalis, assembly GCA_964017125.1. Classification (NCBI taxonomy): domain Eukaryota; kingdom Metazoa; phylum Annelida; class Polychaeta; order Terebellida; family Flabelligeridae; genus Flabesymbios; species Flabesymbios commensalis. The sequence continues at coordinate 17,961,057 of OZ024910.1, forward strand.
TGGAGCAAAACATTGATGGATACACGTCTCCAACCTGATCAAAAGTTGAACCAATGTTGGTTCAATGCTGTCCCAGCGTCGTAACTCAACGGGTCTAGAAAACACGATACGGGGGGACGTGATGATGGTACGTAGGCTCCACGTCCGCCTCTATATAAAGCAGCGAACACATTGCGAGCGACAGATTATCAAGTTGGTTACACGTCCGCCTCTATATAAAGGATCAAACAAATTGCGAGCGACATATCATCAATTTTTAAACGACAAAATTCGACTTTTATCCAGATCCATTTTAGACTTGAAAGATTCTGAGGTCACGAATTGTAGCCTACTTTTATACCCTCAAATAGATTCTGTCACTAAATTCACCTAAAATGATACATTATAGCTAATGTTTATCGGATAGCTGATGCCTAGAATAACATCTTTTATACCAGAAATCGGGCTACTCATATCGAGGAGGCTTTGCGATGTCATCAGGGTAGCCTTGACTATGCTGCTAACTGTTATTGTAAATAGATTTGTCGATGCTGTTGACTTTTATTGTAAATAGATTGGGCAAAATGCTTCCTTGTGGGATGGATACCTTCCTCTTGCGAATTTAGTGAGGTGTAAGTGTTATCTAATCTGACATTACGTGTTCTCCCTTAAAAAAATATGTGTGGCCTTTTGTGGATAAAAACATTGATGGATATACGTCTCCAACCTGATCAAAAATTGAACCAATGTTGGATACAATGTCGCCAGAAAGTACGTCAGAAACGACATATCAGACAGTCAGACAGTTATTTTATTGACATAAAGGAAAGTCACTACTGACTTATTTGTTATGCCTTATGGAGGATTTCAGAGTTGCAAAGTCAACAGATTTTCTCTATGAGGTCGGGAATGTTTTTCTTCGATTGTACTAACTAGGTCGTGATTGAAATAGTATGAATCAAATAATATATTGAATTAAAATAAGATGTAATGTTTTTGTGCGAGGGCCATGTTCAGTGTGAATTGCACAAATAATTAACAGGTTAATATCAGGGAATCTACGAGCTCATAGCGACTGTGCTTGCATGGTCACGTGGCTCGTAGCTACCTGTTTTGCGGATTGCCACATTTATTGTACCGCTTTATATTATATTTGGTTTTAAAAATACCCTATAATTTTCACCATTGTCTTATTTCATACTCCAGTTACTGTAGCATAATTATGCACTTGTATATATTTTTGGTTTCTACGCTTCCCAGAGTGTATTTTCTGCTATTATATATAATTAGTATGTTATACATAGTAGCTATTTTATCTCTGGTGTTGGTGCGGGAAACAAAATGATAGACCCCCATGTTATCTTGGCAATGCCTTTTAATTTTATTTAAAGAAGTAGCCATTTATATTACCGAAATACCCAGTTTATATTATGGCAATGACACTTAACATGATTTTAGTTGTTTGACATACCATGTATATTGTCATATGATTTTAACAAACTAACATTCTTGTATATACATGTACATATATCTCTCTTATTACTATGACAAATAAGTCTGTAATGACTTTTATTTCTGTCAATAAAATATCTGTCTGTCTGTCTGTTATATAAATGAATATATGTACATGCATATACAAGTATATACATGTAACTACTGGACTATTAGTAAAAACCAGTGAGAGCTTATCCTGTCAGTGACTCAGACATTGTACAGGTGTCAGAGACTGCTGATACCACGCTGACAAGTGACTCTACAGATGTACAGGGCTGTAAGGACTGTGATCAGCGTGGCGACGTGGCGCAATCCTGTGCTAATAACAATTGTGATGAACAGCCACCTGCTGCAGCTGTGAACCCCGACTGTGTAATATTCACATCTCAAATACATCTGTTATCATGAGACTGATCAAAATAAAACCGCTATAACCGCTGGTGATCATGTTTTGACCTTCTTGTGGGGCTAATTGAAGGTTGCAGAAACATATACATGTAATTGTAATTTGAGGTACAGAAATAGGTTTCACACCCCACAATTAGTCAGAATGCACATATCACACTTGATTATCGGATTATTTTCAGCTCTAAAACACATATTTCTACCTCAAACCCTATTTTTCATGAGCTGGCGGCGGCCATTTTTTGAATAATAGTGATAATTAAAAATGTTCATATCACACTAGTTAGCGATATAAATCCGCAAAATAAGTTCCCCCTCGATCGGCGACCTGACTACATCAGTGACAGTCGTTATCATAATCCTTTATGCGATTAGTATATAAGGTATATTAAGTATTTTACCCCCCCCCCCCCTAATGTCAGTTTCCAAGAAATTTGTCCATGCATTTCGTTTACTGAATACTTTTATTGTGGTCATTTTGGTATATCATATGTGTATTTTAAAGACACAGAACTCTATTTATGATCAATTTTAGCTTAGTGCTCCAGCGATAATAATGCAATTTTGAGCGTATAAATCATTACACCCCTGTGCTGAACTATGGACCATAAAAAAAGTGATTCCACATTTTGACTTTACGCCCACCCTATAAATGATCAGGAAGGTTTGCTCTAACATAATATATAATTAGATTTTGTCAGTATGGTGGGTTGTACGGACCGAATTTTTCTCAAGTCAATTATTTCCATCACATTACATTGTTTTCAGAACCCCTGTATGACTGAGTAGGCTAGTCATAATTATGTGGAACATATTTTCTGCCAGAAGTAGGCCATGTTCCCATTATTCCATTATGATACCCAGCACACCACCCGACAAGTAACACAAATAAAATATGTTTTCATAAGAATGCGTGTCCAATAATATAACAGTTATGGAGTGCCATGGAAAAAATTTCAGATAAATAATAACGGTTATTTTAGCCTGTACATTCACCAACTTTTAACGATGTGAAACATATTACTAATTAGTAGACCTAATTTACGTTTCTGTTTTTTTCATCGACTTTATTCAAAACATCATAATCACATGCACTTTATTACAGAGACAATAATCCCAGCAAACACAAAACATTTGCATAACATTTATACAACGTCGGCCAAACGCTGGTCCAACATTGTACAAATGTTTTGTGTTTACTGGGTAGCCCCAGTGGCTGAAACAGGTTTCAGCCACGGATTTACCGCGTACAAAATCGTGGGACATTTCTTTGGACTGTCATATCGGAAAATGTCGGGGAGTAATCAGGTCAAAAAAAATTTTTTTTTAGAATCAGTAACATTTCAGTTCCATGCCCGCATGCTCAGCTCAGAGGTCGCACAGTCAATAAAAAGTTATGGACATCTTTTGGACCTTGGGATCGCTCTCAGTCACCGCCATGTTGGATTTTTCGGGTAAAGCAAATACATCCATCCACGGCCTCGGAGTGGACGGCACGGCAATTTACTGGGATGACACTGGCTCACTGTACATGAAACTGTCTCTCATGAACTTTTATGAACTAGCCATGAACCGAATTAAGACTTAAGACTCTTGACTGTTGTCCTTAAAATCTATAATTACTATGTTCTCACATCTGTTTTTACCTTCCTTCTAACGGTTTTTCTCTGTTTATTCTGTCTGTCGTCACCTAGTGATAAAAATCGAGGTATGCTTGGCGCTGTTTCCCGCCTAAACCGGAAGAAGAGAAGTGTAGAACCGTATAATGTAACCAGACGTATAATGTAACCGGTGACATTATACGTCTGGTTACATTATGCGGTCACTGGGAAAAACGTAATTTGTAACCAGCACTGACGTATAATGTAACTGCTCCTTTAATTGCCCGTAATTTACCCAAGAGAAAATATTATTGATGTAGAACGGTTGCTTTTAAGAAAAATTGATGGTACTAATTATTTTCATTGTAATACTTTAATCCTTCGAATCAAATCAGGACGGGGTCCTCGTGTAGTGGTTTAGCGCTGAGCCTGTCACGTCGAAGCTCACGGAAGCCCAAGTACTCTTTTTTAAGAGACATGTTTGCATTTAGCTGTTACTGATACTGAATTTCTGGAATCAATTTATCATAACTATGGTCTCACCACCCCAAATGCCAGTCCCATTGAAATACATGTAAACTGCCTCAATTCCACATGAACATTTTACTTCTTTTTGCCCTCCCAACCATGTAGTGCCGCATATCATGATAAAGCCTTAGCTGTGCTTTTTCAAAAACAGGTCCTATATGGGTTTACCACCCAGAAAGATTTTGAGCTACACCCCTAGCCTGTAAAAATGTCACCACAGTTCGAATTAGGCTAAAATTTATAAATCTTTTACAGACCAGACACACATCCTTTATATCTGATATCTGATATTATATCTGTCTTTAATTTCATTATGTGAGACCAGATGTTGAAGAAGCTACTGCACACAATTTTAGAGTTACATACTTCGGATTTTAGATTTTGTGACAGTCAAACTCAACTTTGCATTTCAGACTCTTTGTCACATAATTGCGTGTGGCCTGGAGCAGTGGTTAAAGGTGCCTGCTTAGAACGTCGGGATCGCAGGTTTCGTCCCTCGCTCTGACGCTCAGGGCCCGTATTCTCGTACAAGTTACGATAAATCGTAGGCTTCTGATTGGTCGAGATGGCTATCTCGACCAATCAGAAGCCTACGATTTATCGTAACTTGTACGAGAATACGGGCCCAGGTTTCCAAGAAACAATATATTTCTTCTTCGCTCACTCGTAAAGATTCAATACTGGGGGAGCCTCTCTGCTGAGACCACTATAGGGCTCGAATTTCGAATCCTGTGTCAGAGGGCAGTTTCATTCATCTCACCATTCATCTCACCATCCCCAGATTGTCCTGGCCCAATTTACAAAATTTAGTGTAGCCTAAATCCTATTAATTCATTTTTCTGCCCGTTTCGCTTGTTTAATCGCTTGTCCGTTCGTCCCTCTGTCTATTTGTTCGTTCGGTCGTTCGTTCGTTCTTTCTTGCATTTGTTGTTTCATTTGTTTTTTTTCATTCAATTAGCGTATGTCCGTTAAAGGACGCAACATTACATATCTATCTAGGAAAATATAAAACAAATAGTTTAAAGTTTGTTGAAAATGTAGACAGAAAAAAAGTTTGTTGTCGAAATTGATGAAAAAAATGTTTACCAGAGAAAAAACACAGTAAATAGTAACGTACATAATAGGGAAGGCATACAACAAATCTGATGTTTCCGTTCTTCGAAGAGACATTAAAAAAAGTTTTTCGGACGTTAATCGCCAAACAAAAATAATTTGTTTCTTTCCTCGGTGTACTCACATGCAGTGACCCAAACTGTTCAAATTCGTGGGGTAATAATGACAACCGAACGTATAACCGAATCGCGCCGCATAAAAAAAGTGCATAAAAAATAAGAGATAAAAATGATCAATATTTCAAAGTTGACATGTAAACGGTCAATACAACTTTTTATCTAACGGTGCGTCCCTAATACGCTAACTCGTTGGCCAGGCGAGTAGCCAGCCGTACGCCAGTACGCACACGTGTGCCTCAGGGAGAGTATGAAAAAAAATTGACCCTATAAAAAAGCAACAAGTTAGTGGACTAGCCTACATGTATGCGTACTTAGCAGTCCAAATAACGACTTCTATTATTTATGTGGTGTTGCGTAAAACGCTGGAAAAGTAAGATACAAATGCAATAAATGTTTATCTTTCCAATGACAGTCACAAATTCACGACATGTATGACTATAATGCCGCTAAACTTGCCAAGGACGAGCCCACACCGTAAAGATGTGGGGCCGTGCATTACTACATTCATTTTACTCGGGAGAATCAACTTCCTTCAACCAGGCAGTCATTTAGATCGATATCCACCCCAAAGTGGAAAAATGGCAATACCAATTTCATTTTACTGTTTTTTTTACAAATGAGCTGAGCGTACGATGTGTATATACAAAACACGCTCGCATGCTATTGAGATGGTGTTTGTGTTTATAGTGACCGGGCATGCTGGGAGTTCAGCCAAAAGTTTCATGCTGTCACAGAATATTCTTTTTTAAGACTCTGGGTCTCAGATTCGGTTCAATCTCCGGTCACTAAGTGTCCCCATCTATATCTCAATTGCAGGCGAGCGTGATACAAAATAACCTTTTATTGACCTGATTAATCGAGTCATTCTTAGATATGAGCGTCCAAAAAACGTCCCACTTTTTTACATTTGAGTGGGAACTATAATCTGTTGCAGTTCTGTCGTAGACGGTGGACCAGCATTGCGCCAACATTGGTTTAACGTGATGTGGGGGTGAAGGAGACGAGTGAATAAAGGCTTTACAAATTTAAGCGTCATTTTAAGGGACTGGCCCAGGCTTGGAATGGAAAGAGTTTTTAGAAAGAACCATTTTGTACCCCGGCGTACACGTTACTTGGGCAGTTGTTGTTTTGCTGCTGGTCCAGCGTCTGCAGCGCTGGCCCGGCAGGGAAACAGCATTTGTCCAAGGTTGTATTCGTTGGTCTGCCCCGCCTGAGTGGCTCGTTGATTCTGGACTGTCTCGGGTGGATGGCCCGGTGCTGGTGCTGTTTTGGTAATGCTGGCCGTTTCGGCGCTGGGCTGTCGTCCCGTCTGAACTAGAGTTTCATTGGTCAGATACTGACCGGGTGGGGTATTTGAACTATTTAAGCTGCTGGAGGCTCTCATTTCATCGCCTATTTTTATCCCCCGCCCGTAGGGGAAGGGGGATTTTAGGCGCGCCAGGATTCTGTCCGGCGTCCGGCGTCCGGCGTCACGTTTTCTTGTGGGCGCAAAAACTCAAAAACTACTGGTCAAATCTTTTTGAAATTTTAACATGACATTACTAGCAACATGGGGATGTGCAAGTGATTTTTTAGAGACGCTACCAAAATTCAAAATGGCCGCTAAAGGTCAACTCTAACATTTTTTGTGGGTGCAAGAAATTATTTAAATTTTACTATCACATTCCCCATGATTTGGAGATGTGCAGGTGAATTTTTCAAGGTTCTACTGAAAATCAAAATGGATCTACTTCATATTTTCTTGTGGGCGCAAAAACTGAAAAATTGAAATCAGTAATAATTCACATTGTACAATCACATCACCCACCATCTGGAAATGTGCATGTGATTTTACTGAAATTTAAAATGGCCACCACAAATCAACTTTCTAAATATTTGTGACAGCAAAAAGTCTAACCTAATTTATGGCGGGGGATGATATAGGAGTTCAGTCCTCTTGTTATAACTGCTTGTTGCTGAAATGCTGTATTTTTATGAACGGTTTTATACTGATTGCTGACTGCTATGGGAGACGCGGATAATGGAGCTGTGGCCGGTGGTGCCAATGAGGTGGACACAGGCGGATCACCTGCAGGCTCAGTCTTTTGTTTTGAAACGTGGGCGTCCGATAATGGGCTCACAAAAAAGACTGTGGCTACGCTCAAAAAAGAAGACCTGATTACTGGAGCGGCCCTACGACTGCTGGAGGACGAGGAGGTGGCCCTGGTGATGACAACCGTAGGACAACGGGAAATGCTACAAAGCTTCCTTTTCCCCCAAATATTATTGTGTTGGTTTTCTTTTGAAATCATAAAAAATCGGTGATTTTATTTTGGCTTCTTAATATGACCATATGATGTAAACATGTCCATAGACTAGAACTGCAAAAGTTTTTTTAATCCTTTTCGCTGCGCATTCACCAGTTAGGCTAGATATAGAGACGAAATTCCCGTATTTCTTATTTTTGACATGGTTGTTCAAGCAAGCAAGCAAGCAAGCAAGCAAGCAAGCAAGCAAGCAAGCAAGCAAACAAGCAAGCAAGCAAGCAAGCAAGTAAGTAAGTAAGTAAGTAAATAAGTAAGTAAGTAAGTAAGTAAGTAAGTAAGTAAGTAAGTAAATAAGTAAATAAGTAAATGAGTAAATGAGTAAATAAGTAAATAAGTAAAAAAATAAATAAGTAAATTAGTAAATAAGTAAGTAAATGAGTAAATGAGTAAACGAGTGAACGAGTGAACGAGTGAACGAATGAACGAATGAACGAATGAACGATCGAACGAATGAATGAATGAATGAATGAATGAATGAATGATTGAATGATAAATGAACGAATGAACGAATCACGAGCAAATGAATGAATGAATAAATGAATGAATGAATGAATAAATGAATGAATGAATGAATGAATGAATGAATGAATGAATGAATGAATGAATGAATGAATGAATGAATGAATGAATGAATGAATGAATGAATGAATGAATGAATGAATGAATGAGTGAGTGAATGAATGAATGAATGAAAGAATGAATGAAAGAATGAATGAATGAATGAATGAAAGAATGAATGAATGAATGAATGAATGAATGAATGAATGAATGAATGAATGAATGAATGAATGAATGAATGAATGAATGAATGAATGAATGAATGAATGAATGAATGAATTGAGCTTTAGTTCACAAACGGCAAAAACCGGGTCAAGAGAAATGAAATGAATAGGGTTTTAGGCCACTTTTGTGCATTTACAAGCTAAATTGGGCCAGGAGAACCTCCTGAGATGAGTGAGATGACACTGCCCTCCAGACACTGGATTCGAAATTCAAACCCTGGAGGTCCGAGGCCGAGCATGCTACCTCTCAGTTACGGAGGCTCCCCACGATACTGAGTTTTACGAGTGGATTGGGAAGAAACATCTTTGTTGTGTTTTTCAAATCGCCGCGACTGGGAAACAAACCCTGCTGAATCAGATGACATTGACCTACACCAGAAAAGTCGTGATAGGAGCCCAATGGATAGAATCAAGCAATTCAATTTTTAAGATTTCTGGTTGGCCTAATTTGAAGTGTTTTTTCTCGGTGGAAGGTGGGTATTGATTTGCACAACAAGACTTCACAACAAGGAATTTCGAATCTATGACCCGAACATCCATTGGACTAAAAATAACCACTAAAGCTGCCCATGGTGAACGTCCACAGGAGGGCATGGGTCTGCCGTGAAGTAACCGGTTGATCCAGTGTGGGCGGGGGCCCTCGGGTAGTGGTTAGCACCGCTGCCTTTCACGCCAGAGTTCGGGGTTCGGTTCCCGGTCTCGGCGGTTTGAAAGAAACAAAAAAAATTCTTCCCCATCCACGTGTGAAAGTTAGTATTGTGAGGAGCCTCCGTGACCGAGAGGTAGCGTGCTCGACCTCAGACCGCCAGAGCTCGAATTTCAAATCCTGTGTCTGGAGGACAGTGTCATCTCAATCATCTCACCATCCTCAGGAGGTTCTCCTGGCCCAGTTTGGCCTATATTTGCACAAAGGTGGCCTAAAGCCCGATTCATTTCATTTTGTAACCTCCTTAATTGATCTCTGCTGGTGATTTAATGCTTTTTAATGAAGCATAGCGACCCACCTACTTTAACCATTACAGCTTAAATTTCAAGTCATTTGAAGTCGTCTCTCGCTGCCGCGATCCACAGCTTGATGTGACTGAAAAATACTTTAAACTATGAAATTTGAGTCGCAACATATATCTTGTATCATTATTCAAGTCATATTTTACTTTTAACACATGCAATCTATCACTATTACTATTGCATTGAATTTCTTATATTACCAATAATATTACATTATTTTTAGTGATTATTACTATTACTATTACTTTCCAATCTATTATTATTACTACTACAATAACTTTTTGTCACCATTTCCAAAGCGATAACAAGCTACACTGGTTATTTTTTCCATATACATTTTATAATAATAAACATCAAATCATATACATTTTGAGACAAAATGAAATGGACTGAATCGGCCTTTAGGCCACTTCTGTGCACATATAGGCTAAATTGGGCCAGGGGAGCCTCCTAAGGGTGGTGAGATGAGTGATGAATGGCACTGCCCTCAAGACACAGGATTCTAAATTTAAACCCTGGATGTCTGAGGCCGAGCACGCTACCTCTCGGTCACGGACGCTCCCCACAATACTTTTAATTACGAGTGGATGGAGAAGAAACATTTTTGTTTCTTTTAAACCGCCGAGACCGTGAGACGAACTCCGAACTCTAGCGTGAAAGACAGCGGTGCTAACCACTACCCTAGAGCCACCCGACCAATTTTGAAACTATTTATATATACAAATTTAAATATATTTGTATTAACTTAACGTACAATTGGCATTTGTTTATATAATCATATCGTGCGATCTAGACACACATAAGATTTGAACTGTTTATTTTATGATTGCTAAACATTGTTGTTATCGGTACTAGAACTGATATGTTAAAATTTAATATTATGTTTAAATTTGTTATAGCATAGTCCAATGTAGTTTCTAAGACCGTAAGGGTTATTTATGTTTCGTCAGCCAGTGATTATCGCCGTCACGGTCTAAGCACCAGTAACACTTGCTTGCTCTGACCATCAGAACCAAAAGATCAAATGTGTTATGCATTAGACCTGATAAATAATTGACAAAATATCAATATTAATAATTTAGAATACTTTCTGAGATTAATGGCATCTAGCGCAAATAGAACAGTGTGATATAAAAGTAAAAGACTAATATCTATTACTTGACAATCTATTACTCTTACTTTCCGCGACATATTACTATTACAGTGAAATTGCTGCTATTACCTATTACTATTGCATATTACTATTACCCCAGCCATGCTAGTTACAAAACCGCTAATAATGTGATGTTGGTATTGTTGGCATAATTGTGTTAAAATTTGTTAAAAGCTATGTAGGTCTCACCATTTTGACAAACTACATCGGATACGCTTGCGTGCAAAAGAACGTCTCTCTGCTCTCATGTGGTTTGTTTCTGCGCCAGATAATTGACACATTTATATCGCGTAATAAAGTGCATGAATTGTACGCCTTATCACGTCATATGGAATAAGAATACAGATACATCAGTATTTACTTTACAGGTCTGGAGATCTCACATACAGATCGTCTTGCTATCAAAGTAAAACTTTATGTCAGAACAACTATAACAAATATTTCAAAGTAGACCCCCGGATTGTTTGTTTATTTCTTACTAAAAAGTTTTCTGTCCAACGAAATTTAAAAATTAAATACAATTTAGGAGCCCGGAAATTGATATGACCGTCCCAATGGATTAAAAGTACCAAGTTTGATAGTTTGCCGACGATAATTTGTATCTTTTTCTACAAATAATTGAGAATATATCTTCAGATTTTACTGCCGACACCGTGTGTTGATCCAACATTGGGAAATGGTGTAAACGATGAGTTTAATAGCGTTGGTGAGAAATGTAATCCATTTTTTTGGCTATGCAAACCTCTTCCATTTCAACGGGGGGTGAGGGAGGGGAGTCGGGGGGGGTCTCATGTCCCTGTGAACTTACGTGTGTGTTATATGGTAAGCAGCTTGCCTTCAGCAGAGAAATATTAAATAGTAGGCCTACATAAAGTCACTTTTTTTTAATGGAAAAAGTGACTTTGTAATATTTAAATACGTTAAAATCCGTGTATAAGTATCTATAGACGAAGGCATAGAGTGGGAAGTGGGCTATAGAGGATTATTTGGTGTCTCCCCTTACAAGAAAAAGGGTTTTGCCTAGGGAATGTAAGCTAAGATTTGGAACTTGAGATTCGCTGTGCCATTTAATGCTGAAAATCCCGATTAAAAGCTCAGATCCGCTATCTACGGAGAGGTTTGTCCCTAGAGTAACAAGAGTTGATAGATTAAATTATTTTTGGTTCAAAGTTCAACCTTAATGTAACGTCTAATGTTCAACCTTAATGCCCTCACAGCAGACACAGAATGTTGAATCAACGTTAGTTTAGCGTTGGTCTACAGCAGACTTGACCATTCACCCCCAGGTCACGAGACCTGTTTATTCGTGTGCTATTTCAACTCCCCGGGGAGCATACATCTCAGTGCAAGTGACTTACCATACACATTGTCATCATTGTCGTACCAGCTGCTCGTTTACACCTGAAAAAAGTGAAACAAGAGGACACAACATCGTAACAACGATGTGTCAACGTTGAGAATGGACAAACATGATATTTATCTGATTGTGATCACTGGCTGCTACTGTAAAGTTATAACCATAGTGCGACGTCCCACTAGTGGCGGGGGGGGGGGGTATCGAGAATTCGAAATATGTCGAAACTTCGGTCATCGTGACTTTAATAAACTATCCTGTATGACGGTCAACTCCACTACCTCGGTCTTAGAGCAACTCTTTAATAAATAAGAGCTTGATCATAGACTCGATCATATCTTCATTCAATGCATGTTTGTGTCTTTCATAATCTCCACCTTATACAGTCTGCTGAACCCATGCCTTCCAAAATGGTCACGATGTCAGTATGTCACGATAGCATAAAACATTGTAACATAATATTGTCTCTGGCCATTTTTTAAATTGGAAAATTTTAGGATTAGTATTATTCTCTTACATGATCCACCAATTGCTGTCAAATATACTCAGGGTTCACCACAGTGCCGGCACTGCTGGTTGCCCGACCGAATAAATTCAGTTTCGTGGTGTGGTGTCCTTCCATTTGCGTTTTAAAGATAGATAACTGACTGATTTTGTAATTTATTGGCTTTTAGTATCAGTTGTTCATCAGATGTTTTTTTGAAGAAAAAACGTGCCAGATATTACTAAGTGGGCAACCACACATGCTGCAAATTGTATGCAGCAATGTAAGGGTTAAGGGTTAAGCTGCTAGCGCGCGCTAAGTTAATATTTTTGAGAGAAAACCAGATGATTTTTTTTCTGGGGGGAACCATGTATTAGACCAGGAATTTAATCTCAAAAGGGGCTTAGAAATCAAGTCAGGGGGGACGGAATGTTATAACCTTTCGACCATTTCAATGTTGTTCCGGGATTCATTCTGGTCAATTTGAACCCATAGGACACCTGATATTTTGATTTTGCTCGTAATTATGACCTATTTTTGAAAGACTGTCAATACGAATTAGCCGATTATATGAAAAAACACGAAATTGAAAATAAAATTGAATCTAGACTTACTAGAGCCTTCATAAAAGTATAAAACCGTTCAGATTGTGCAAATTAATGAGTCACATCATATTAGACCCCCTATTACAATTTAATTATTAATTTTATGCTTTTTGATGTCGTAAAAGACAAAAAATAACAGTAAAATACAAAACATACGTAACTTTCTGAATGACACTCGGAAAGATTAATTAAAATCTGTCCTTAAAGATATGTCTTACATGCTGCCAAACATTCAAGTATTGTGCTATGTCTATTCTTGGCATTCAGAGCCTAAATGATCCTTGCAATATTTATTTTCTAATAACTTTGACCTACTTTGTGAAAGTTACTATATTAAATTCAACTGATTATACAATGAAAAACACTGTAAAAGGCGAAATAACACATCATATTAATAAACTTTATGTGATCATTTCTTACTTTTTGTGTTGTAAAAGACATTTTATTTTTTTTAAATACACATTGTTGACAGTTCTATTGAGATGCATGAAAATTATGTAAGTAAGTAGTAATGAAAATCCCGTGAGGGCGAATGGAGGGAAACCCATTGCCCTTCTGTTAGTGTCAGGATTAATACCAGACGTCCAGATATAGTAGGTGACTGGTGATATTAAACGTTGTTTCGTGCAATAAGTGCTACAAGACTCTTATGTATCCTGTCAACGTTTATTTATTCACCCCAGCAGTTACACTTCAAACACACTGCACTTGTGGGCCTACCAAGAGACCCCACACAGAAAAGTGGCTCTCAAAACCTCGCCGCTGCACCACCTCACAAAATAGCAACGCCACCTCGGCAATCAAAAGTACATCAGTCTTCAAAGCTTATCTTTGAAACAAGGATTGCGGGATCTCATTGACTCTCAGAGGACATAAATTCAATAGCTACAGACATTTTTATTGAGATGCATGAAAATTATGCTGGAAATAAACCCTGGGCAGTCAATAGTAGTAAAAATCACGTGATGGCGAATGGAGGGAAACCCATTGCTCCGCTGCTAGAGCCAGGAATAATATCAGACGTCCAGTGATAGTAGGTGACCGTGAAAATCTCGCCGCAGCACCACCTCACAAAGCAGCAATGCCACCTTTGTCAATCAGAAGCACATTAGTCTTCAAAGCTTGTCTTTGAAACAAGTCTTGAGATCTTATTGGACCTCAGAGATATAACTCCAATAGCTGGCTCTCACAGTTGCAGAGTCCAATTCACAAAAGAGCTCCTGAGTGGGAATTTTCTGACACCTACAAGTCTTTGTTATTATATCTTGATGATTTCCACATAGGTAATAATTTTATTAAAGGCATAATGTTACGACTCAGGTCTACACGGCATTTGAGCTGCATATTTGTACCAAATACAACTGAGAACAACATGATAACTAAATTGTTCAATCGCATAGTCAGTGTATAAGCATGGGCAGAGCGGCACGGGCTTACCAAGAAGCATGAAATTAGAAAAAACTTCTAAACAAGTAGTGAGGCCTACAATATTTTGATGGTGACTGTGCAATTGTGGCACTGTACATTTGGTAAATGCACCAGAAAATGCTAAATTTATGAGCTACATGTAAAAACTGACTGCACAGACTCACACTCAGACTATTTTACTTGTCATGCATGCATGAACATAATATTCAAAATAAACAACAGCAAAATCATAAAAAATGTAAACATATGTATGACAGGAGACCTTCACTAGATATATTGATCGTTAGTTATACCAAGGTATAACTATCTTGAATTTTATAAAGTATTTTTAATTATTTCTTTTATAATAGACATAATACATGTAGTTAGTCTTAATATTACTTTCCACGTCGCTAAAACAGCCCTGGTAACTTCGATAATTATGAAACAGCCCTCATCTTCGAACATGTCAGAATTCTCACTCAGGGTGTTGTACATGTAGTGAAATCAATTATAGCAAACGGTTAGATATCGAGAGGTACATCATGCCCACAAGAAATTTCAAAGATGAAAACGACTGTGGCTCCCCCAATTATTTTAAAATAGTCTTTGACCTTTTCTGGGATATGGTGGTGTTGCGTGCGCTGCAGCGCAATCAGAGGCATGCAGAGCAATCTCTGAATATCAGAGAGTACCCGTGCTTACAGGGAATTTATACAGTTTTTTTAATAAAACGATCGTTGTGAACTGGCTTCGAACAGCCCTTGTCTGCATAATTGCCTTAGGTTTAGAGAAGTTACAGCAATGCACATATAGCAAAAAGATATTTGGTTCTGGGGCGAAGGTTATCATTGGCGTTGTCGAGTGTTCGACAAGTCAATGGACGCGACCATCGCAGCATACATGAGAAGGCCTTTAATTTCATCATTTGTGCGACGGGAGGGGTGGTATAAATGAAATGAATGGGTTTTAAGCCACCTTCATGCACATGTTGGTTGAACTGGGCCAGGAGAACCCTGAGGATGGTGAGATGACACTGCCCTCCAGACACAGTATTCAAAATTTGAGCCCTGGCAGTCTGAGGCCGAGCACGCTACTTCTCGGTCACGGAGGATCCCCCCAATATTGAATCTTTACGAGTGAACAGAAAAGAAACATGTTTTTTTAAAATGCCAGAGCGGGGTTTGAACCCGCGATCTCCGGGGGGGGGGGGGGTGTGGTGGTAAGGAATCTGAAGAAAAAAATGCAATCAAATCTGTTTCAGTAACTAACGTTACGCCAGCTTGTTGAAGCGTTTTCAAGAATATTTTATTTCTCCCGGGTTGGAAGGGTGAAAGGACCACTTACTAAAATGATTGCAGTAAACTTAATTAGGCCTACATTTTTGCTTCGTCTTGACTGATTAGTTTATTAAACAATTAAGTTGGTACGGCACCTTCTTTGGGCGGTACCAGTGCTACCAGTAGGCCTATCACTTCCTTTACAAGAAAATAGGCCAAATGGTGATGAGCACCAATTATGCTTATGTAGAGGTAGCTTCGATTTCGCTATTATATTGCGAAAACATATTTCAAGTGATAACTATGTTTGTATCCTACTACATGTATATATTTTCATCGATGGTGTGAAACATTTTGTAATTCCCCCCTTTCCCATGGCCTGTTACTGAGATAACTACAGTCGTGTGGACATTGTCATATTCAGTGATGGTTACTTGTTATGAGCAACATTCATCTGGTAAGAGATTGGAGCATAATTATTCTGATCAGCCTAATTAGCATAAATAAATTATAAGTATAATTAATTAATTTCTAAAACTCTACCCAAGGATTTAAGTCGATTTTAAATACCACGTGCATTACTAATTAGCATTAAAGAGGAAATGTCGTTTTACCTGCTTGGAGTAAAACAGATACAGAAACATCTCTAGAAACAACTCTTTGTAATAATTTTGTCTGAAATGTCTGTCTGGATAAACTGTGATATTACAGATCAACATCCAGTGTAATAATAGGCATGCCATACTATCCCCCTTTTAAATCCACAGAATATGGATATAGGGAAGTTAAAATCAAATGCTACAATCTTACACCTATAGATAACAGTAAATAACGTTATTTATCTCTTTTATACTTTGGTTTAATATTATGACTGTTGTCTCATGGATAAGTTCAGTAACAGTTAAAATGTATAACTGCATTAACTGTTCTATACCAGACATACCCAGTGTTCTTTTGCATGCCAATATCACATACCGCAATTTATTATTAACGCTATTGTTTAACAATTACATATTTCTGGCATGAAACGATTCGTTATGAAAGCTAAGCCAGATGTAATTATCTGGGGTTTTTGGATGGGATGGAGAATCAATCATTATGATGCTACAAATAAAATAAATGAGCGAAACTCTTGCAATAGGCTTACACGTTGTGTAAGCCTATGTATTTGACGTCCCTTAATCCATTTTTTGGAATATGATATCTAATTATAATCCAGTTATTGCTAGATCAGTGTTAACTCAACTATACCGGCTACAACTGCCGACTGATATTAATCCTTAAGCTGCAGATATTTTTCAGACTTTTTTTCATTCATTTGAAGCTGGAATTGCTAACGCAATTTCCAGCTCCAAAAGACGAAAAATATTGAATAAGTATCTACCACAAAGCATTTTAGCAATTAGAGTTGAATTTATTTGGTTTGAAATTTGCTTGAAAACGCATATATATACTGTTCCAGCAGCATAAGGTTGGTTTCAGCCACAGATTGTGACGGTACGGAGCGTGTAAAAGTTATTTTGGATGCTCAACAGTTGACCAGGATTAATCGGGTCAGTAATGAGCCCAATAGAATCAGTAAAATACTCATTTCACCTGCATTTACGAATTCTCAGCTCAATCTTCACTATGTTAAGATGTTTTTGGGTCCTTTGGGTGGCGATCACTTTACCCCTCTTTTTGCCACCACAAATGAGGCCCGTCGTTTAAAGGTGACAAACAATACATCATTCACAGAATGTTTGAAACAAGAAGGAGGCAGTGACATCAGCGTATAGGAAGTATATACTTGATTTACAAGTGAGTAAATACTGCCTTTTGGCAGCGCTATGGCAGGAAGGGTCAGTTAAAAAGCAGTAAATGCCTAGTTTACCAGGGAGCCGATACTGCCTTTTGAATTTGCACTAAGCTAAAAAGGTGTGTCGTTTAACCCTTACAGGACTAAAATATTCATAACAGCCGTAGAAATGAAAGATCCAACTAAGACACTTATTATGATTTCAAATGGAAAAAGCCCTTTGGTTTCCATGGTTTGTATCGAGCGCTCTATTAAGGGGTAAAGTGTCAAAGTAAAAATAGCCACTAGGCCTATGACCTCATTGGTGGACATATTGTGACGTATACAAGCTATTAGTAAGTACACATAATAATGGTTTAAATTTCAGACAGATAAAACGGAAAAAAAGATTACTCATAGTTAATAGTTAAAGCTGCATAAGTGTTTTGTTTATTTTTTTCAAAAGATTAATTCATGGAGAATGGTGTTTTATTTTATTCCCCGGGTTAGTGAGTTATTAAGGATTTAAGTTTGTTGTTTTTAAATATTGCTGCCCCACCAGAACAGACCTGATCACAGCGGAACAAGACATACTGTTTGTATAATCAGGACATTAAAAGTACCAAGTGGCAGATACCGATCATCATTGAAAAAAAAGTGGAAGAATTTTAATTTTATTCTTATTTTGTATGTGATCATAGACACATTTCACAGTACAAAGTGTATTATCTCATGTCATTTAGACATATCTAGGAGTTAATACTTTGTGTGATATGGGTGATATATGCATATAATGTCATGTTTATTTTCGGTACCGGTATGGAGAATGTCACTCACTTAAAAAATAGGAATATATTTTGTATGGTGCTTTGAAGTGTGGGCCAGCATCTGAGCCTTTGGCCCACCATTATTACGCTCTCCCCAGTTTGTAGGAAATTGTCGTGGGAATTAGCAACAAATTCAGTGATGTAAATCATCTTTTTCGCTATTTTGATTTTCGTGATTTTCTTGAAAAACATTTGCATTTTTTATTCGGTATCTCATGGGCATTTCAAAATATAGTCAAAATGCTACTAGACAATATCAGACTTTATTTTATTGTGAATCATCACATAGTGATATAAATCGCGATATGCGGTAAAATAAAATTTAAAACATCAGACTTTACTGTAACCGATTTCCAACAGTTTTTTTTACCAAATCTCAAGACGTCTACGACTGGCTATGTGGGCAATGTATCTAGGCTAACACGAGGCATTGATCCAATGGCAGATTATTGTCGGCCCATCGTCTGCGGTACTGACCCAAATTTTTTTCTTTCCAAAATATGCGATTGGCGACACAAATTTATACATCTCTTTTACCGCATTATAATTTATTTATACATTGCGCCACAGATTCAGCAATCTTAACTTGGGTGTGTTCCTGGACTATATTCAAATTTATATATTTAAGAAAAAAATGCACTATAAAATGCTTGATTGCCGGCAAGGGTGTTACAATGCATCGTTTCATTCTGAGAGTTTTATAAATAATCTTAGCATTTTGTAGATCTTCACTCTTAGTGTATCCCAGGACCCACCATTTATAATTACAGCAGTGTCGTACAGTAATACGAGATAAGTAGCATTGACGTCTTTGTCAAAAACGGACAGCTGATGAACATTTAAGCTTCGAGTGGCACCACTTTAAACCCGTCGATATCAAAAGGGACGGCATAAAAAAGCGATGATGTAGTAGTTTGATTTCAAGAAGATCGAATGAGACACAGATTGGACATTTTGTTTGAGTTTTTATTATACAAATATATGTGTAAAAATAAAACAATTATTGAAATGTAATATGCATACATTTTTATATTGTACATAACAACAGTGACATATGATCACTTAATAGCTAACATTAGATGAAACTAACTTCAAACTAACATATTTCTAGGCAATATTAAACAAACAAATTATTACAATAGCAAAATAAAGTCAACATATCACAGCTTGAAAATGCAATAAAATTAATAACAAATAACATGAAAAAATAACACAGCTCTATTCTCACAGTTTGTATTTAATCATGTTTGTCTTGAATCACTACGTCTTCACTAACAACTTTGTATTTTCCAGTATTTCCAGTTTAACAGAAATGACATAATGACAAATATTTCAGCATAAATTATGAATTATTGTACGAGTATATAGTGACAAGAATGCTGCTGACAATTATGACATTGATTGCAGCAGAAAAAGACTTGAGAGATTCATTAGCACTTTAAATTACAGGAAATAGTTGCCAAACAAATGATTTATATCACAATAATTGTGAGTGCGATGCAACTCATGATATCTCACCAATGTCAACCAATGACATGTCCACAAATATGGGACAAACCAATAGAGTTTAAATCAAAATATTCACCCAAGCAATGATCACCCATGGTTGAATAATGCTGGCAACAGTCTATGACATAGACCAGCACACCACCAACATAGGGTCAACATAATTATATTGCGCTCTCAGAATATCGCTACAATGAGTGTTTTCTACGGTGAAACATGTGTCAATTCACCACAATGACCAATTTCACACATAAATAGTCCACAATGTTCTTTTAAAGGTTGTCCCGCTAAGTTAAATTATTTTAATTTTCACACACTTCAAGTGGGTGAAAATTACTCATATTTGTTTAATTTGTGGCCAAACATTCACAAATTTTAATGTTCAAACACTCATTACATTCCCAATAACAGTGATTTGATCGGCTGATAAAACAGATCACAGACGACTAGTCGTGATTAGCGCCTATCTCTCATAGTTCCTAAGGGTAGACTATGTGGTATGTCGCAATTGCTCAGTAATTGTTGTTATAAATATTTATCAGGTTTCCATTTGTATGCAGGTCGTTTACTTTTTCGCTCCTTTTTAGGCTTAGGAATTTCTACCGGTGTCCAAGGCATAGGGTTGTAGAAACCCGGTGCAGGTTGAGAAAATGTGTCGCTAAACCCTGTAAAGAATAGAAAAGTAACCACCAATGAACAAATCACACAGCATATTATTGTTTTGGTATGAGAAAATATTTTTAAAATCTTTGACGAGGCAAAAGAAAAAAATGTTACGCTGTTGGTCGACTTGGAATGAGGACATGATCATGTAGAGTGTTTGTAACAAGGCAAGACAAAAAATTCTACTTTCGGGCAGGCAGTCCGGGGGCTTTACCCATGACAATGTTCTATAAATCAATCTAAAGCCATTTTTAGATGGATCTATTATGGAGAATAAGTTACAAGAACAAAATTGAATTAAATAAGACAAAATCTAAACCGGTTATAAACAATGTATCAATGTGATACAGGTAAAACTAGCTAAATCACAAAGTTCTATTAAAATTAGACTGAGTGGTTTTCCATGTAACAATTACTAAATACACTGTCATAATTTAACCTTCTAATTGGAAATCTTCTTAGTGAATACATATTTCTTACACTGATGATTATTGTTTGTTTCTATTTTTCATTCATTTCAAGCTGGAATTGCGGACACAATTTCTAGGTTGAAATGACAAAGTACCACGTTTGACTGTGGCAAATTTCTTTACATTTTTCATCCACCTCAAGTCATCTTGATCCACTGCAAGTCGAGAATTGCGACAGCAAATCGCGTCTTGTAGTGGATGTAGATGACAATGGTAAATTCAGGATTAAAAAGCTTAACCCTTGTCCTGCTACACCATTCTGTCTTTTTATTAGCACCTGTATAATCAGTTGTTAAAAATGAAATAGCCTTTCAATCTTAAAACACTGATATGTTGGGACTTAAATTTCATAAATAACGCAAATTTTCAGTCACTTGAAGTTGTGGATCGCGACTTCAAGTGGCTGAAAATTTAAATTTCTTAGACCCTTGTCCTTCTACACCAAAGCCAAATTATATGTCACTGAAATGGATAATTTTTTAAATAAGTTTGTGGTAGAAGATCAAATAACTCAATTTAGAAGATTTTTTTTTAAAATATTTTTTTTTCGTCATTTGGAGGTGGAAATTTCGTTAGCAATTCCAGCATCAAATAAATGAAAAATACTCACAAACAATTCAGCAGTACAAGGGTTAAAAACATATATTTATGGTCTCAGCACTGTAACAGTTAACTGTATGAAGAATAGATGTGATCGACTGTCTTACCTGTGATTCTACCACTGCTATTTTCGTAGTTACTATAAGAGCTGCTGGGACGGTTTTTTGCTTTTTGGCACCACTGCTTGAAGGCTTCCTGACTTTTTTCCTCCTTTAGTCGTTTCTCTTCTTCTTTCTTTTCCTTCAGTGCTTCATCAATCATCTTTTGCTCTTTTTTTTTCTTAGCTTTTACCTTTGCCCACTCTTTGTACTTTTCAACAGACTTTTCCTCGATATCTCTCTTTTTCTCATCTTCGAGTGCATTTTCAACCTACACAGATGGACAATATACACCACGTAGATAAAATTTTATGAATTAATCATAAATCACACATCATTTCAGTATGCAGATGATCTTGAGATTTTCTTAAACTTACACAGAAAAGCAAGTTTTCATAAGTTTTAGCAGTTCTAGACATAGCTATAACCCATAAAGTGCTGAAATAATTGTGCATAAAACATGGAGACTAATGGGTTTTTCTTCAATTTGAAATCATTATAAAATGTATTAGTTAGCTGTTTCCACTTAATTAGAATAACTATGTTAAGGGTTTACAGCCCTTATTATATACAGTGCACCCTCACTACATCACCCCCAGATATATTGCCAACCTCACCTACTGCAAAGTAAAGTTTTTCCACCAATAACCATAACATTAAGCACATGTATTTGTAAGTCAAATTTCTTGAATGTGACCCACACTCACATAACCTGCTGACAAATTACACTTATCCCAGACGTGGTCTGAACGGAAAATCACACCTATTGTCTTTACTCTCTGCGAGACGCCTCTGGTATAGGCCTTGATCAACACTTCAAATGCCAAGCAATGACTAGTAACAATGTAAGAGAGTTATTTTAAAAGAGCTGTAAATAAATAAATAATATGGCTTTACAAATACTGCTCTAAATAAAACAATGCGTGTTCTTGTTGTTTTATTATTATAATCAGAATCCATTGGAACAGTCAATGTGCATCAGAAATAATGTCAATCACCTGGCATACAAGCCTAAATCACCTCAATTGCAATAATGACACTCCATCATAATGCCAAAAACTGATAGAGTCTCAATGTTGGCATTATATCGAGGTAGCACTGTATATTAATATTCTCAACGCGGGGATCTTGATTTGATTTTTTTATCTGATATATTTCAGTAAAACAGTACATGCATGCATGATTATTAAATAATCAGGGCCACCATACTGGTCACCAGGGATAAAAAACACCATAGAGGGTCTGGTGACTCTTATTTCCATAGTGGTCCCTAAAATGTAGCCCAGATGGCGACTGGAAAGGTTTTACAGAAAATTTAATTACAAGTACTAGTAAAAAGATCGACTATAAGTATAAACATCGGACATAGAGATCTATAAATGTCAGATGTCTAAAATCGGTCCCAGTACTGGAATGGTTTAGTCGAACTTTTTTTTTGTTCCCTACCAAGCTCTTCTCAGCCATTATTGAACTTGTCTGTTATTAGCAACATGCAGAAAAAAATTTGAGCCTTATGGATGCAAAAGGAAATGTTAACGCTGACGACGCCAAACTTCAATTGCGACTGGTTAACAATGATATTCATTGGGTCGTAAATTTCACAAAGCCATGTTATTATCAGTGACTTGAAGCCGTGGATCGCGGTAGAGAGACAGCTTCAAGGTACTTAAAATTTAAAAATTGCTCTACGGGTTAAAGCAAGAGTGCAATAAATGCTGCAAGTTTGTGATCTTTGATTAAGAAAAAAGATCACCTACCTTCTTTTCCCTGGTATTTCTTTTCTTCTTTAATTTGAGCTCTTGTGTTTTTTTCTCCACCCATTCTTGATACTTTTGCTCACATTTTTTCTTTTTCTCCTTCTCCTCATCGGCTTTTTTCTGTTGCTCTTCTTGTTTCTTTTTTAATTCTTCGACTTTGGTTTGCTGTTTCTCTAGATCTTGTCGTGCTTTCTCCACAACCCACATCCTCCATGTAACAACTTTAGCATTGTCATCTGGTTGTGGCAATTCGTCATGACTGAAAGTAAACATTATGATCCATTGAATAAAGTATTCCAGTTTGGGTCCTGGTAACAGAATGTTACTGATTATCACATTCTGCACTATGATGCAATACTACAGCAAACAAAAGTATCAAACATCATATACTCTTGTGATGTTCATTTTTTTTACAATTAACATGAGTAAGGAGTACATGTAATGTATAGAACATGCTGATAAAATCCAAAATGTGATGGTAAATCACACTCCTGCTTCAGTCCAAATGCTAAAAGATTTCCCTTGTCGCTAAACTTATTTGGACCTTTTTTCCCCAAAACAGATCGGAGACGTGAAATTATGTCCCTTTAGCCACGGGCAGAGATTGTGGCTAATTTCATTCCCACTATAGCGCCCACCCAGCAGTCCTCATGAAAGATTCCAAATGTGGAATTGATAAATACACTGTTAATTATTGATCATCATGAACCATCTGAGGCATTTTGTACGTGTTTGAGAAGAAATGTTCAAAATATAGAGGTGAGAGAAAAACATATCTTATACAGACATAATCAGCTATCGAATAAATCACACAGAAAACACACAGACTGTATTATCAATGGCTTTGTACTTGTAAGCAGGTTTAAAATAGATGTCTTGATGTCTCGTTGATTCAAACACTGGTGCTGGCGTTATACTGGTCCAGCGTCGAAGAAAGTGGGCTAGCATTGCACAAAGACCGGATCAACGCCTTGTGTTCACTAGGGACAGACTCTGTTGTTAGGAGGGCTGTCCACGTGTTTCTTGGCATCTGTTTTTCTAAGGATTTGAGTTAAGTGACACTAGTTACCCTTAGATATATGCAAACATTACACAAATATGTGCACAGCACTAATATAGCTACTTTAAATTCTTACTATCAAACAGATACGATGAGCTTTATTAAAAAGAAAATTAAAGCCAAAAATATATAGACTTATGTCACAGAAACAACATATGTAGTAAATCAGCAGCAGGATAATAATTAATAATTAAATGATAGCCTGTTGGATTGATAGGGTTAATGAGCCCACCGTGTGTCAAGGGGATTAGCCTCAATGGTCATCCCCCTCCAGTTAATTGGAGACCATGCCATTATGTTTACTTACGACGCTGAGGCATAGTGATTACTAGTAGGAAGTTGATGACAGTCGTTACGGAAAGATAACATTTAGGCCTACATGTCTCCAGGCCTCCAAAAAATCAACCCCAAAAAAATAATTTTGCGCCGATTTAAAAGACTGCGAAGTGGTCAAAAATTGGCTTTGCGCAAAAATTCATACCAGCCAAATTAATATTTTACATTACATTTGAAGCTATAATATAACATCAGGGGCCAGATGGGTTGTCAATAAAATAAAATTTTAAATTTTCTAAATCTTTATTTTATGCAATCTATATGATAATCTGCATAAATTATAAAATTGCACAACATGGCATATTTGGAATACAATTCATTGAATAAAAACAATAAATTATATTCCTTCAGAAGGAGGGTCTGAGCTTTAATTTAATTTAAAATATATATAACCCTTAGAGCACTGAGCTAAGAAATTTAAATTTTCAGCCACTTGAACTTGTGTATCCCTACTGCGATCCACAACTTCAAGTGACTGAAAATTTGTTTAATTTGCAAAATCTAGGTTGAAATGTATATGATTATCACAGATTTGAGACATATTTCATTTTTAAAACCTGGTATATGCAAGACAATTAAAACATGAGAAAACAATACTATAGTCAACTGTAGTCTGGGTTAAATATGTAATAAAATCAGGATGCCGGGGGGTTAGATATGAAGCCTGGCTTACTTGATTTGCTGCCGCCTCTCCCGGGTGTGCTCAGGTGACTGCTGCAGGGAGAAATCCTCCTCCTCACAGCTGAGATGATCAAGAACTGAGATGAGTGAAGCCGTCGAGCCATCAGAAGACAAAGAATAGCACCTCTCCCTCACACCGGTATGAGGCTTCATACTGGCGGGCTGAAAGGTTGCTGTTACCGGACGAGGACGAGCACTCATGATGTGGCCTGAAATCAATTGACAGGTGGTAAAATTATAGATGAACAGAATTTAGGTTCCCGCAAAAATATAACAAGTGAATTCAAGGACTCTTCAAGGACTTTTCAAAGATTAAATGTATGTTTTCCAGGACTTAAATGCCACTATTTTCAGTCAAATATACTAGCTAATAAGAGAGCCACCATTCAATTACTGAGGAGGGGGAGTGGCTGCAGTTTTTGAATTGAACAAATTATTTATTTCACTTTCTATCTGCACAAGTTTATTTTCTTAACACTCTGTCTCATGCAAAATATTTAATTCACTTTAAAAAAAAACCTGTCCACAAAGTTTGATCCCAAACGAGGCTTAGTATTGATGGTTAAGGAGCCCAGCGAAGCAACTCTCCACAAACTGAAAGGGTCGTTTGATTATGCCGAGCGAAGCGAGGCACACAATTTTTTTAAGGACCAATAAATATTTATTTACAACATGCCCTTCAGACAATTGTTTATACACTGTATCACAAAAATTTGGTCTGAATGAGGAGTAGGAAAAACTGTACACCGCAAGCCACCAATACATTTCCTGCCCACCAATACGACATCACTGCTACAGCCCCTTGATCTTGGCATTATAAAATATGCTAAGTGTCACTACCGCACAGGTCTGTCTTCTGTGTGCTGTGTTGGCAAAAGTGGAGTCATCAGACAGTGCTAGTGAGATCTCCAAGACTGCTCATTGGATTAATCAGGCCGTGAAGGCAGGTGAAACTGAGACTGTTCAGAACTATTTTGCTAAAGCTTGGGTGATAACTGAGAAGGATAGTGAGTTCACAGACGAAGATGACATTCCACTGGCTCAACTGCTAGCTGATGTATCAGTGCAGGTCAACATTGAGGAGCCAATGAGCGCCGACAGCAACAAAGACATAGACAATGATATTCCAGCCACTGAGGAATTACCTGGTATGTGGGCTGGGAACGACAACTGACAGCCGATATAAGACTTGAATGTGGGCTGAGTAAAGATATGACCTCAGACGTAGAGTCGGATGATGATGATGATGATACAAGTGACAGTCTGTCAGTGATTAAAAAAACTCGTGTCATGAGGCTATGGCAGCGATTTCTGCTTTCATAGACTTTACTGCAGACTGTGGCCTAGATGACATTCTGAATTCTATATTCAATATTGAGGATAAATTACATAACTCTCATGTGAAAATAAAATCCGCTGGTCAACAATATGCCATCAATTCATTTTTCAAACTGCAGTAAGCTGTTTTGTGACATTTATTTTGAAAGAATATGTTTTTTTTATTTTATTTTATTTTTAATTACATAATTGTATAATCAATTTTAACTTTGCTTTTCTAAACAGTTGCAATAAACTTAAACACATTTTCCTATTGTTACTATTCATTTTATTATTTGGAGCATATGTAACTTGGTTTGAAATCATATGGCAGGACACCACGTGGTAGTTATTGCCCGATCACCAATACGATAAAAAAAATCCGGTCTGTAGTTGACCGCATTGGCCGGAGTCTACTGTACTTTCAGTTTCTAAAATGGTGGCAGAATAACTTGTATCTCATCTTTTTCCCCGATTTCTTTGTCAATTCTCAACCGATTGTCATCACATTTTGCAAGGATTATTTTGGAGTCACCCGCGAAATACAGTGGAATTTTCACCAAAACATATAATATAGTTCAAAAGATAGACCATTTGACAATTAGTAAATTTGTAATTACGTCTTCCCTCTATAAACCCATTCAACTGGTAAATTACAGTCTGGTAAATTACAGTCTGTTTTAAGTCCTGAATTACATTACATGCAAGATCTTCTAACTTTTGAGCTATAGATAGAATATTTTTTGATAAAAATTTGGTGGGTGATAAGAAAATAATCCTTGCAAAATTTCATGAAAATCGGTTGAGAACTGACTGAGAAAGCAACGAAGAACATGTTATACAAGTTAATGTGACAGTTGGTATAGCTCTGTCCTAAGGCTAAGGTATAGGCCCTATGCCATAGAACGCCTAGGATTAGCACTAGGTCTACTCGTTACGTGGGTAACTTAGGCCTATACTGGCTACAGTCCGAATTTTGTTGGGTAGACTATCATGGAAATTAGACCATTTGGCACGTAATAAATTTTCAAAATTACAGCTCTAATCTCACCATTACCGAGAAACAATAATTGTATTTAATTATTACATGCCCAAATAGTCTAACTCTAAAGTCTGTCCAACGGTGGAGAATGGTCCAAAATAAAAGTTAGCTTTTCGGTATCCAGTCAGTCAATTCTCAAGCGATTTTCATAAAATTTTGTAAACCCTATTTTCTAGTCATTTGGCATTGATCCTGAAAATTTCTTGAAAAAATATTATATGATTCAAAAGTTAGACCATTTGACATGATTGTAGTAAATGTCTATTTATGACGCTCCTCTATAACATGTATAAACCCATTAACTTCCATTCCGGTTCTTTCTCAGAAAGCATTACATGTCAAATGGTCTAACTTTGGAAATACTCAATGGAATTTCGCAAAATCTTCAGGGTTGTTGCCAAATGACTAGATAATAATGGTTACAAAATTTCTTGACAATCCCTTGAGAATTGACTGACTGGATCTGAAAAGCTAACTTTCATTTTTGACCTTCCTCCACCGTCGGACAGACTCTAACTTACCAAATACACAACAAAATTCTACAAAATTTTCAGCGATCTGCGATGTTGGGGGAGGATAAAAAAAATGACTCGAAAAATTTCACACAAAATTTTTTAATAAGGCCTAGTCAGGCTAAATGCCTGAGTAAATTGAAAAAAAGGCTATCTAGAGGGGCTACTCCCAGGATCTGGTGGAACAGACAATCGATTGAGAATTGACTGAGAATTCGGAAAAAAACATGCGATACAAGTTAATCTGACGGAGGGTATAGTCTACCCTTAACGCTACTGTAAATTTTAACTGTTAGGCCTAGGCCTACCGCCTAGGTCTATTCTAAGACTAAGTCTAAGAGTAAGACTATTGTTAACGTTAGGCCAGAGCAGGTGTTGCATAAATTATAAACTTATATACCAGGATTCACATTCACCGTGGTGGATGAATTTCGCCGATTACTCCGTCAATTCTCAATCAATTTTCATGAAAGTTTACACACACTATTTTCCATTCATGTCGTGACTACCCTGAAAGTTTCGCGGAGTTTTGATTAGTATTTTAAAAGTTAGACCATTTGACATGTAGTAAATAAATAAAAATGTTGCCCTCTATAAAGCCATTAGCTTCGTCTCAGAATTTTATTACATGTCGAATGGTCTAACTTCTAAAATACTTATCAAAACTTCGCGAAATTTTCAAGGCAGTTACGACATGAATGGAAAATAGTGTGTGTAAAATTTTATGAAAATCGGTTGAGAATTGACTGAGAAATCCGCGAAATTCAATAATCCTGGTTGATGAAATTAATGTGAATCTGACTATAATAAAGCGGTTTGAGGCGAGGATTAAAATTTAAATGATCCACTTTTTGATCCGTTTTTTTTCAACATCCTATACATATGGGGCCTCACTTATAAAATTTCTAAAAACAGACTAAATCCAATCCATGGCTTGATCCTATAACTGGGCCCGAGGCTGTGACTTCCATGCTCCGATATTCACGTTTTATCGCCCACACTGAACTGAGACTCTACTCAAACTGTGCAGAGCAGAGTGAGACAATCTCTGGTCGAGCAACGTTTTATTTTTGATAAATTAGGTCTAGACTAACTTAATCTATATATTTCATTTAAACGTACAATCAGTCACGATGAATCTGAGTGAAAAACTGAGTGATAAACAGCCGGATGAAAAATCTGTTTGAACAGGAAAGGCATCCGCCATTCGCAATCTAAATATCCGCTGATTGCTGTCAACACAAACAAACTTTTATCGAATTCGGCCTAAACGTTTTCGTCCCCTCATGGACAATAATCATGATAATGCAACAATAATACTTTATTCGGGAAAAATAACATATCAGACAATATCAAATCATGATAACTGATAACTATTTTTCCTGTGAGTTGAGAGTATTTGACTTTGATGCATAGTCTATAATAAAAATACAAGAAAATAACAAAATATTATTAAGATATAGACTTATTTAGGAAGTTATACAGTGATACTATCAGCATTTAAGCTGAGGTACGATTGCGTGTAGCTGTCTATGATCCCTGCCTATTGCATGGAAAGCCTGGGTCCCATAATCATTCTCCACACATAGATGTCGCTCTCACTCTGTAACCACCATATTTTGGAAAAAACTGCTCATTTTCCGCGTTTTCCTCCTAATAACCCTCCACATCACAATAATATCAATGGTCCTGAGCCTATTCCATTAAACACACAACCAGTACCAGTACCCCCTCCAGCCTGATACCCCCCTCCAGCCTGATACTCCCCTCCAGCCTGATACTCCAAATAGGAGGTGCTGCTGGATATGATTTCAAAGTACCAGTTGAACGACCAGCTGAACAGACAGAGACTGTAAATGTGAAAACTACTAAATCCGGAAGAATAGTTAGTGCACGAAAAAAATGTGGTGAATAATAGTTAAAAATAAGACACATATTTTGTAATATTTGTTATTGATAATACAAAGACAATTAAAATATGAACAATAAAAGATAAGACATTTGTTAAAGAATGGTCACATAATACATGTTTTATGACCATTGTTAAAAGTCATGGGGACTCACAATGACTTTCGCAGTTTTGCAGAGACGCAAGTCAAGAGTCCACAACACTTGAAGCTGGATACACGTTTATTAGGACACAGAGACAGGCAGCTGTTTTACAATATGTACAGAAAAAGAAACGACCCTCTCAACTCTGGTTTGACTGAAGCAGTGCCTCCAAATCCCTGAGCCCCCTACTATAAGCTTCAAGAATTTGTTGACTCTCTCTGAGCAAATCAAAGGCCTGCGTCCACCCACATGGTCATCCACAAAGCCAACCATTGCTCAAAGAAAGTCTCCACTATCACAAGGCAAAAAGCGGTAACTAGCCACGACTCAGTGACCAGTTACCGCTCTTAAGCCAAGTTATAATCACTATGATAGGTGTGAAGTGAAAGAGAAGTATCGCACCTAAATCTAGTGGCTTTATACCCTCTTTCAACTCTCATCAGTAAATGTCACATTACCATCTGAACCAGGCGTTGGCATGATGCCGGTCCACCACCTTAGGATGCTGGACCAGCATCGCGCCAACTACAACAAGCAAAACACAGTGTTGGCCCAAATATTGTACCATCTGAATATAGCCCACATCAATGCTTTGGTGTCCCGCGTTGGTCCAACGCTGGTCCACCATCTCCAGATGCTGGCCCAGCGTTACACCAACGATTGTGCGAAAGACCCGCTATGCTACCTGTACTTTGACCCGTCTCCACCAATTACTGACCGCTCTGTCCTCAAATAGGACCACAGCGCTGGTTCAATGCCTGGCCAGTGCTATTAGTTCACATTATGAACAAGACGTTGGCTCAACACTGGGTCAATGCTTACAACTCGTTTCATTTATACATTAATATGCTATTTTTCCGGTTGACCTCTCGGATTAATCCGAGCTGTCAAACAGACGCTGTCTTGATTACAGCAAACAAATTAAAATGTGATGACAGCCGTATAAGACTAATATTATATGCAGACAACTCATACTGTTAACAAGTTTCAACATATTATAATGATGTGCTTAATTTTAAATAACTGTTAACAAGTTTTAACATGTGATATTATGTGGCTATTTCAGATTACCGGCATGGAACTTTAACAAATATCTAAAAGAGGAGAGATGTAAGGTGTGCCACCAGTTTAATATCTTGACAGTTATAATGTGGCCACCTGGTGATTAAAATGGCATTCAGAATTCATCATAATGTATTGCGACGTGAGACCCCGTCACACATGGTTATTAATATATAAGTTATTGTTGGAATCATGTTTATTTTACAGTGGCCAAGAATTAGCACAGAACATTGCTAATTAGACTAAATCGTGTGTAGCATGCTAGCTTTAAAGTGGTAGCGACATCAAAAATAATGTCAGTTTTTATTATTTTAATATTTCCGTAATGATTATAGGATAGTGATGATAATTTTTTTTTTTTTTTTTTTCTTACGAACTAGTTACAATTGAATTAAATGACATGTTTTCAAAAATGCGTAAAAATTCCACAGTTAGATATATCATGTGTGAAAAACGTCAGTGCGATGTTAACAGGTTTTGATGACGTAACCAAATACTCATACCAAATATTCTCTACACAATCTCCCCAACCCTCCCATATTCCACCAACAAACAGATTTAGTTACATTAATGTTGATTTGGTGGGTACTCTTCCACCCAGTGAGGGTAAAAACATGTTGCTGACTGTCATAGACAAATTGCCTACTTGGCCCAAGGCATATCTTCTATCAGCATCAGGTAAAGCAGCATCATTCTCAGTTTGTGCTAAAATGCTAATTCATGAGTGGATTCCTCAGTACGGTGTTCCAGACATCATAACCTCAAGCTGTGGATCTCAATTTGTGTCACAACAGTGGATATCACTGTGTAGCTTGATTGGCATTAGGAGAGCTACAACAACAGCTTACCATCTTCGACATATATATATAATGGTAGGCTGGAAAGGTGGCATCGGTCTCTCAATATCGCCCTTTGAGCCAGACTTCACTTCAAAAGAATTTGAGTACAAGAATTAGCATGGTTTCTACTAGGTTTGCGAGCAGGTTTAAACTCGGACACCAGTGTCTCCCCAAGTGTGTTAATTAGTGTCAGGACAACAATCTGCGCTTGCAGAGCAGTTTGTGCTCCCCCGAGAACGAATCACAAACTATGCGCCATTCAGCCAAAATTTGAACTATGCTATGTACTTTTTATTTACCATCAGACTAATACAAATTTACAAGGGGATGAAAGCTTGAAAAAATTATCTGAGAAAGTCCAAGCCATCCGACCTTCTTACTCACTACAAATGACATTTTTAGCCTTGCAACATCTGCGGAAGGGTCATGTAGCGACATAGGACAACAAGAGTGTTACAGGTGAACAGTCAGGCAGCATTGCCGTGTGCAATCCTTTCATATTCAAACACAGTATTGCTCGGGGGCTTCAACCCTTTTAAGCTAAATTTTGGGAATACTAAATCACAATTACAAACAACTGAAAATAAATAATGTCTGATTATTAAATATTTCTTACATAATAAAATAAAATGAATTTCATCTTCCACCAAATTGTCTTCATACTGATTACATAGTCTATTTTCTGGTGATGCCTTTGGTACTGTGTAGGCCTATCCCCCTCTCTCAATTTCTAAATAATGTGAGCTTTTTCTTACTCGACACAATCTCACCCCGTATTTTGGTATTCTAGGCCACAACTACATGTACTTTTCATACTCAAGTTTATATTTAAATAATTTATATATTCTGAGTTTTGACTATTTGTCATCCTGAAAAAATATCTCAAAATATCTTGTAACGGAAATGTTGATAGTTTTCTATAATAGTTGGAACATAATTTAAATAAAAAAGATCAATCAGATTTAATATTTTTCTAGTATTTTCATCACGTGGGTAACCCATGTAGTGCATCGTATAATATCGAGAGATTTTAATTCAATAAATATATTTTTTTACATTATACATGTTGTCATTTGATAAATTCAATAACCTAATCCAATACTCAATTATCATTCTTAATTCTAGTTTCATTGATATTGGATATTCACCCACCCAGGAACAGCTAAATAGTTGGCGTTTGATGTCTTAGCTTAAAAACACGTCTGGAGGGCTACCATTCTACTTCAGGGGGTTGGGCTGTAGAATTTTTGAAATAAATAATTTGAAACTGAAGTTTCATGAAATAAATAATTGTCTGAATGACATGTTATAAATAAATATGCCTATTTCATGGCCCTCATAGCGAAGCCTTATTGCTTCGATCGTCTCCTCAATCCTCATATACACCAATACTTTGGCCAGTTTGGGATCCAATTAACTTTGTAGAGGCAGATTGTGAAATAAAAAAAAATGCAGACAGGAGGTGAAATAAATAATTTATCCAGTTTAAAAAATCCAGCGCCCCCCCCCCCACTAGTTTTTGAATAGTGGCCACATTAATATTTTTAACATGAAATCTATTGCCTATCTAGGCTTATAATTTATTACCAGCTGCCCAAATTTCACTTCCCTACTCAATGATCGGCAGCACAATTTAGTGTTTCTTCTTCTTCTTCTTCTTCTTCTTGATAAACAGCTATAGAGCGAAAACTTCGAGTGGAAGGCTAGTTGCTCTGGTTGAGTGGTGTGCGCTAGCCATTTAGTGTTACAAGATCAAATAAATAGTAAGGAGAATATAATTATACTGGATGTTAATGTTTTTGACTACATGACAGTATACCGTTGTGTACTAAACATGTATAATAATAATATCGGTATGAAGAGTTGTGTAAGTTTGGATGTTAGGTGCAGAACAAAATAAAACAAAAGAGTTTGAGGCGAAACTACTAACTAAATAATGAAAAGACACACTGTAGTCTGCCAACTTGTGCAGATTAAAAATATTAAAACAATGCTCTGTTAGAATGATACATTTGGGAGACTGTTGATGTGTTGGGCAACTGTAGTTTTAAAACTATTTAGGTATATAGGTAGCACTATTGTATTTGGCAATTTATTCCAGAATGGTATTGTTCTTGGGAAAAAGCAAGAGCGGGCGGGTGCTTTCCCAATAGAGAACAGTGGTTTTGAGTCTTGAATGGCGATTTTGATGCTTTTGAAAACTTGTTTTGAAATACACAACCCAAATATTTATATTCAGTTGTAACGTTTTTTATCAATATCATTACCATTAATCCTAAGGATATGATCCGCATTTGTTGGATCTTTACCAAATAACATTATCATAGTCTTCAGGCCATTTAAAATGGGTTGCCATCTGGAACAATATTTCTATAATTACCCAGCTAACACAATCATGTTCTAAGGATGTTTCAGAAATATTTCGGGGAACATCACCGAAACGTTTCTAGAGAATATCACGAAAATGTTATTTTGTGGAGTTTTTAACATATTTTAAAAACATTATTATAAAATGCTTGCAAAACGTTTAAAAATGTCTTTGAAACATTTCCATAAAACGTTTTAAAAACATTTTAAAAACATTTAAAAAATATTTCCATACAATGTTCTAAAAACGTTTTGAAAACGTTTTAAAAATATTTCTATAAAACGTTTTAAGAACGTTTTAGAAACGCTCCCATAAATGTTTTAAAAAACGTCTTTAAAACATTTCCATTAAACCTTTTCATTAATGTTATTAGCATGATTTAAAGACATTTCCAAAAGTTGGTTAGATGGTGTTTTTGAACGGTTAGAGAAACGTTTAAAATACAAACCAAGCAGCGGCTGCAGAAACACACTAAAACTCCACAATCTGTCTGATAATTGAATGTCAAATAACAAATCATTTATGGAAACAGTGTTTTTGTTGCCAATAAATTGCATTTTAGTGTAAGTACAATGAGAAAAAGTATTTTATTTACAAATGCCTATACATTTTACATTTCTGATAAGAGATTACATGTAGGCCTATCATTGTGTCTATCTCTCATCTGGTCTTCCTCTTCTTGTTCTGAAAAAAAATTATATGAAGTTTGAGTGAAAAAATAAATTATATTATTTTTCTTTTTTTTTGTCTTAGTAATAGGATGTATATCTCAAATTTGCATCTGTCACCCGATTTTTCTTGCATTCAACATTATAATATCCTTAAACGTACTAATGCTTACAATAAAGCCGTAGTTAGATTACCATGATTACATGCAAGATTACAGTGGAATTCAGGACAAAATTTACAATAGAGCACACTCGAGAATAGTCTGCCACCAAACTGGAGCCCAGTAATGTTGTCCAATATAATTTAAGGTTAGTTGAAATTTGGCTACTTTCACACATAAATCTCCCCAGTGTTTGAACTAAATGCCATGTGATAACCTGAAATTCACCAACATTGTTAAATTAATATATTTACCTTTTCAAAATTAGCAGCACCTGGCTTGTCTGGTGCATTTCTTAGTACATCCCCTATCTCAAATGCAATATCTTGCGCGCTTCATTTTGACTTTACAACCTTCATGATAGCCTCTGAGGAATATAAACATAACTTCTAAAAAATGTACATAACTTTATTGTTTTAAAGCGACCCAGTCAGGCTAAAATCGTAAAAAAATCGCTGATTTTATTTTGGCTTCTTAATATGACCATAATTATGATGTAAACATGACTCGACATGATCGACTTCAGACAGTGGTTACTTACTATTAAACTAGGACAGGTAGATTAAAGCCTTTCAAACTGAGAGTAGGCATATAATACTCACCGTCAATTTCGTGACCCATTCTGGGTTGCGATTGCATGACACCCGTTTTTCTCGTGGAGTCGATCCACATGCTTGATAGTCCCTGTAGGCCTACTTGATGGTCTCCTTTGGATCTCCTCACGCCTCTCCAGCTGTCTTCATCCTCTTCCTGGGTCCGAGTCCTGAGAGTCACATTCTGTATGTGAAAATGACACACTCACTTAGTGTTAAGATAAATGGATGCAAGCAAGATAGTTTGGATGCTGCTTATTGTCAACATCCTCACAAAAATTGATATAGATGTATGATATAGGTTATTTATAAGCTCAATCTGTATCCACATGACTTAAGGACAACATACTTTTTTAGTTATAACTCCCTGAATCTCCCCAAAACTATAACGCTCCCAGCCAACATTGGATATTGGTCCAATGTTGGTTTACTGTTGGGTCAACGTCGTAGACGCTGGGCCAACGGTAAACCAACGTTGGGTCAACCGAAAAAATCGCTGGATGATTAGGGCAAAAATAGTTTTTTTTAAATCAGTAACATTTAAGTTCCATGCCCGCATGCTCAGCTCAGAGGTCGCACACTATTAAAAAGTTATTGACATTTTTCGGACCTTGGGGTCGGGATCGCTCTTAGTCACCGCCATGTTGGATTTTCGGGTAAAGCAATTACATCAATTCACTGCCTCGGGGAGGACGACACGGCTAGGTAGGATGGATCGAGGTGTTTATGTTATGTGAGGTTTTCTGGTAAAATACGTGTATTTTATTGTTTCTCTTTTTCCCCATCGAATCCGATTTTTAAGTAATCTGAATAAATGAGACAAAAGGGCCAACACCGCTACCGTCTTATCGGTAGGCGGAGTCACTGTCTTTTTTACACGGGCAGCTGTGGAAAAATGGTCGTCAGTGCGGCCGAGCTCCACGCAATGCGAGTAGCTTGGCTTAGCCGGGTAACAGAAATGTACATCTGCCTCCATATATCTCATATCAGTGGCGGATCCAGCATAGGGCGTACCCGGCGTACGCCCCCCCCCCTTCTTGATGAAAATATTGCATTTTCATGCATTTTTTGGAATAAAGTGAAGCTAACACCCCTTTTTTCAGCCAAAATGTGGCTTACGCCCCCTCCTCTTGCACATTCTGGATCCGCCACTGCATATATACATATCAATCTTTTGATAGTACAGCGTGTATTATTCATTAAGCCTGACAACACTGACATATTTTTGTATAAGCCATGGAGACAAAAGAGTTTTTTCAATTTGAAATCATCAAAA
The DNA here is from genome assembly GCA_964017125.1 of Flabesymbios commensalis. Lineage (NCBI taxonomy): Eukaryota > Metazoa > Annelida > Polychaeta > Terebellida > Flabelligeridae > Flabesymbios > Flabesymbios commensalis. Next base: position 17,998,340 of record OZ024910.1, read on the forward strand.
TGTCTTAGTTGGCCCTTTCCGCTTCATTTGAATACCTATGTTATGGGTCTACGGCCATATCTTAACCCTTTCATTGCGGTGATCGACTTTAGTCTGACGTCCATAGACGTCAGATTCTAACGTCTAAAGACGGGGATAACACTATAATAATATGTCTGACATATTAACCTTTTGATGGCTAGAGACTGAGTATAATATGTTTTCTTCTTAACCCTCAGGGGCCTAGAGTAAGCCTATCACATGCTTCATTTATTAACCCTCTAGGGGCTAGGGTATCACATGTATCATGCACTAACCAGCTGGGGGCTGGACGATCATATGTCTCATATATCAACCTTCTGGTGACTGGAGTATCATATAATTCATGTACTATTCATCCTCTGGGGCATGTCTCATTTATTAGGCCTATGAGGTCTAGCCTGTCATATGTCTCTTGCATTAACCTTCTAGTTGCTAGAGTAGGCCCATCATATGTTCCATGTATTAACCATCTTTGGGCTAGAGAACCACACGTATTATTCATATATATACATTATCTATTTAGACTTATATCAGACCTAGCTAGTTTATTGCAACTAGTTTTATGTTCAACCCTTTCTGATGCCGTGACCCTTTGACGCTTTGGAAACCCTAGATTTAAATTATTAGTATTATTTTATTTTCATTTGAAGATTGTCTGTCAGAAAACATGTTTACAACGAAATAACATGTGTATCTCGTGTCTCCTAAGCTATCCCAGCAAACAAGATGCATTCACCCAAGGTCGGTTCAAGATTGGTCTACCGCCTACAACTCTGGCTCTACATTGGACGAACATTGGGTCAACGTATCGTGCTTTCTGTGAAGAAATAGCCGTAACAGCAGATAAACATATTTCTGTTGTCCTATTGATACAAACTTGATATATATTCAGTTTGGATTTTCCTGTAGTTTTCAAAAAATTAAGAAAGTTAGCAAAGTATATTGTAGACTCCTTTATCGTATATAGTAGCACATGTGCAGATTAGGCCTATTAACCGCTTATCTTTGGGAGACGAGGAGGCAGGCCATAAATTACAATGTGCGATATGCACTCACCCAATACTGTTCCAATGTTCAGTCAGTGTCGAAGACGGTGGACCAACATTAAAAAGACATTAGGTGTATGCCTCATAATGTCACAATCGGGTCATGGGGTGCGAGGGCGTGCTTCCCCGTATGCACCAGCAATATGAGTGGGGATATTTAAACTGTAATATGAAAGTCATGATAGGCCTAAAAGTATGTAGGCCTACACCAAGTAGTATGAGCATAGCATTCTGGTAGGACCAAAACAGAGTTTCAATAATGATTTGTTTTTATTTTAAATCAAATGTATACGCCCACTAATATTGGATACATCTATACACATACAATATACATGAAGAAACGAGCATGGACAATGCTGGTGTAATTCCGCCCCACCGCCTGTGACGTTAGCCAAACATTAAGCCAACCTCAGCTCAATGTATTAATATCGATTCTGCTGAAGATGCATCACTTTTACATCTATTAAAAAGAGCAGCCACAATATTATGTTATTGTACATGTAAATACGTGAGCAGATACTGCTTTTTTGTTTTGCAGAGTATGTTTATTTACTTATTTGATTTAAACTCATTGTGGTCACTGACATCACATCAAGGAGTGTAGGCCTATAAACCAATTTTTATGAAAAATTGTTTTGTAGGCCCTATATGCTACCGTTGGAGTGCTTAATCGGTACAGCCGTTCTGTAACTATGTTAAAGCTGCATAACTGTTTTGTTTATTTCATTCAAACGATTAATCCATGGAGAATGGTATTTTCTTTTTTTATTTTACTGCTCTGGTTACTGAGTTATTAAGGATTTAATTTTGTTGTTTTTAAATATTGTTGCCCTACCAAAAGAAACCTGCTCACAGCGGAGTAAGACATACTGTCTATATAATCAGGACATTGAAAGTACCAAGTGGCAGATAACGGTCATCATAAAAATAAGAAAGGAAGACTTTTAAAATTATTGTTATTTTTTAAGTGATCATACATACATTTCACAGTACAACGTGTATTGTCTCATATCAGTTAGACATATCTAGAAGTTATTACTTTGTTTGATATGGATGATATCTGCATGTAATGTCATGTTTAATATCGGTACCGGTATAGAGAATGTCATTCACTTGAAAAAATAGAACTCTATTTCAGTATGGTGCTTTTAAGTGTGGGCCAGCATCAGAGCCTTTGGCCCGCCATTAAAGACGCTCTCCCCAGACCGTGAGAAATTGTACACGGAATAACCATCAAATTCAGTGATGTAAATCATCGTTTTCGCTCTTTGGATTTTCGTGATTTTCTTGAAAAACATTTGCATTTTTTTATTAGGTATCTCATGGACATTTCAAAATATAATCAAACTGCTACTAGACAATATCAGACTTTATTTTAGTTTATCGTAAATCATCACATGCAGTGATATACATCGCGCTATGCCGTAAAATAAAATAATATTTAAAAACATCAGACTTTACTGTAACCGATTTGACCCAGTATCCGACTTCTAACCCAGTATCTCAGCTAACACAGGCATTGATCCATTGGCAGAATAATGCCGCCCATTGTCTGCGATATTAGCCCAACATTATGCCGATTCAGTTCAACGTATGTATTTCCTGAATATTGTACACACACCGAATCACTACTTAATATTACTTGATGGTGTACCGCATGGTGAACTAATTCCGCTACATTTACCCAGTTTTAGTGCATTTATAATGCCTTTAAAACAATAGCAATGATTGTTTTGTACGTTTTAGGTTATTTTATTCGAAATAAACAAAACAGTTATGCAGCTTTACACAGTTTAATATGTTTAAATCTTACCTCAAAGTATAGAATGCACTGCGAAAGTGTTTGAAAGTTTGTGTAGATAGTCTTGAACAGTTGAATGAAGCGGGAGCGCTGATCGAAGAATGATCCAGACTGCTTCAAATAATGCTACAGCGCATGGGTATGCCCATATAGCAGGGAGGGGATGTAGGTGTTGACAGTTTAAGAACATTCAAACCACAATAAGCTGAGCCAATGCTGAATTAATGTTGTGCCGGTATCGAAGACGATTGAACAACATTAAATTAACCGTCATCAGCAACTTCTCATCTCCTCTGTGCTACTCTCATGCTTCTTAAATAGGCCTATCCTGCAAGCACAAGGAGTTAAACCAAAGCTGGTTTGATGTTGGACCAGCGTCATAGACGATGAGACAACATCAACCCAGCATAGTTTCAATTTCTCTGGTACAGCCCAGCGCCGTGGCTTAAAGGCTACTTATACATGCTATAAGAGAAATTGTATAACACACAAAATTTATTTAGCTCATCTCATTTTTTAAACTTGGCGTTCAAAATCAATTTTTTGCTCCTTTAAGCAAGTAATTCCTGTTGAGATGGTTCTTTTTCTTCATGAGCAAAATACTGTTGTTTACTATGGTTTTAAAAATAACCAGACAATACCATGTAGGCCTATAGATAATATATTATTACAATATATTGATTTTTAAATATTTTGATCAAAATCAGCCTGACAAATTAAAAAATGTATTTTCAGTCTGACCAATTTCTGACGTCTATCTGACGTCGTCGTGCACGTCCGAAGTTCCCATGTTGTGGGAACGTCAAGTTCCCAAGTTTCCATTATTTTATTTTGATTGTCGGGTAAATGTTAGGGCCAACGTCGAAGACGGCGAGGCAACATTTAACCAGCATTGGTTTCGTTTCATGTTGGCTGGGTTAAGACGAGTTTCCATTGAAATATTGTAAGTGTCATTTTATTATTCCTGAATAAAATGATTCTCAACATTTTAATTAAATAATTTGAAAAAAATGATTCGGAATTGTGGACAAAATCTGCTGATTCGACGGCTTTGTATTGATATCGTTATACTATGGAACCATTAAAAATGGCCCTATGATGTTTTTATAATGTTTGTCCATAACATTTGGAAATAATATTTCTAAAACATTTTTAAAACATTTTCATAAAAACTTAGTGTTAAAATATTTTTAAAACATTTTTAAGACATTTTCATAAAACCTTAGTGTCAAAATATTTTAAAAACATTTTTAAAACATTTTCATAAAACTTAGTGTCAAAATATTACAAAAACATTTTCAGAATTTCAGTAAAATGTTTTAATAACTTTTTAAACATATTTTTGCAAAACGTTATGAGTAAAACCTTTTTAAAACCTTTCCAGCATTTCAGTAAAATATTAATAACGTTTTAAACATGTTTTTTGCAAAACGTTATTGGTAAAACCTTTTTAAAATGTTTTAAAACGTTTTGTGTTAGGGTATAGCAGTGGGTATAGCAGTTTGCAAATCAGCTGGGACGTTTCAGCTATGAGCTATCGTAGAGTATGATATTGACTATGGCCATCTAGTGAGTATCAAAATAATCAATTATAAGGTCTTATAGCACTAATTTCATTATTGCAGTGCATTTATACATTGTTTTACAAAATAAATTCAAGAAATTATACAGTTTTATAATTATGATCACATGTTTTCACATCTGAAAAATATTTAAAATGTAATTGCAGTCATAGCAGCTGTACATCACAAAAATGTTTTGAACTTTCAAAGGACTTTGTGTGGTGTGAAGAGTATAATATTTACATTGAGGTTACGAAATCATTTAAGTACGAAATCGCAAAGTATGACGGCATGGCGGGGAACCAGTGTTTAAGCAAAATGGCGAATGTTTGTGGAAGAGGGGCTTGGCAACGCAGAAAGACAACAACAACATGTGCGTGTTTAGGTGATGGATTTTTTAAAATAATACAGTCACAAAAAGTGTAGGGGCCTGGGCCCTAGCCCTATAGTAAAAGTCACCTTAAATCTGTCACTTTCGCGTTGCATGTTTTTCGCTCATTGCTCGAGCAATTTTCATCCGATTTTCATGAAATTTGACAAGCTTTAGTTTCTAGTCTTACGGCACCTGCCCTGAAAATTTCAGGGAAAAATATCATGTAGTTTAAAAGTTAGACCATTTGACATGTAGTTTTTGCGAATTATGACGCTCCTCTATAAACCCATTGCACGCTATCAGCTTCACTCACGCAATTCCACTACTTGTCAAATGGTCTAACTTTTAAAATACTTATTCAAATGTCACGACATTTTCAGGGTAGGCGCCGTATTAGGTGAAAAGAATGCTTGTAAAATTTCATGAAAATTGATTCAAAATTGACTGAGAAATCAGCGAAAAACACCCAACGCTGGTGGAAGTTGACTGCAACTATAGTAATACACTGATGATAGTAGTAGACTCGATTTTAGTCCAGATTATTACTGTTAGTGTTAGTGTAAGACTAGCCTTTCAGCTTTCTTTCAATTTGCATAATTTGTTTTTGTGATTTTTTTCTGGGATCATGTTATTTTTTTATTTCCTCACTGCATGCACTGCCCAGCCTGGCCCAAAGCTTGCTTGTTTCCGTTGTCGATACCATAGATATAGAAAGCTCGGAATCTCTCGCGGATGTCTTTGTGCGAGCTCCTTTTACACTATATTGATTACGAATGCCAGACGACCCGTACCCATGTAATCCAATACCAACTCGTACCCAACATTTTTGCCAATCCGTACCCTATACCAACCCGTACCCTATACCAACTCGTACCATATATCTAACGCATGTAAGGGGTGGTTGAGCGGCCGTGTCAGTGCAAGCCGTCGTTCGTATCGCGTGCAGCAGGAGTCGTGACCACCCGTGGTCAGTGGTGGTCAGGTTGCCCGGTCAGTATGAACAGCGAAAACAAACGAGAACAACAGAACAAGCGAAAACAAACCTCAACACAGCCTAAACAAAACGTTATTTGTAATTGGCAAACGTTTATGCGACATTTTGTTATTGTAGCTCATTGTGGTGATGTTATTCTGTGTTTTCAGTTCTACTTTTAGTAGAAATATATGTTTAATTGTAGCGAAAACAAATAAAGCCACCTGGCCGATTCATACCCGCGATAGGCTTTACATGTGCAGCGAGAACAAAATTATAATCGTCTTGAAATAGGTCCATAATTCTTTACAATGAAAAATTACATTTTCCAAATAAATAATAGTCATTTAACTGCATGATATGTTTGAATTTCAATATCTTTTCAATTGTCATTACAGCGAGAACAAACTGTCGGCCCTTGCCCACACGTTTGCAGATGACAGCGATGTATGAACAGCGAAAACAAACTAAGGCCTACACGTCTGGCTGTCACCAGGTCACATACGGCGATGTATGAGCAGCGAAAACAAACACGTCTGCCAGTCACACACCTCGCCCTACTATAGGCCTATGAGTAGCTTTGGAATTTTCCAAATAAATAATTGTAATTTCATTGGGATACAGTAGTTTGTACTTGTAGGTCTACGATTTGCTTGAATAGCAGAAAGCATATCGATGGGCCGGCCTCATCCTGTATAGACCTGCAATACAGCGAGAACAAACTGGCGAGTGGTGCACATAGACCAACTGTCAGTACAGCGAGAACAACTCGGCGATGTATGAACAGCGAAAACAAACAGGTCTGCCTGTTCAGTGACAGAATACGCCGAGATAAGGGGTAGATGGTCAAGCGAAAACAAATATAATTTAATAATTAGACATCCAATATACTTCTGATGTAACTTACTTACTTAGTGTAATGTATTAATTTAAAGATCATAATTTTATGTAAACTAATAGGCTACGGTAGGGCTACGGTACAATAAATAACTAGAAAAACACATTGTCATAACTTTATTTTATTTTAATATATATTAAAATAATGCAGGAACAGTAACTTATACAAATATTTATATTTCTTAAAGACTATAGGTTAGGCCTACTTAATTATTATGTAATTATGTTTGTATTGATTAAAACTACATTTTTATAATCGAATATTTATTAGATGTTACAGATATAATGTAATACTTAATTGTTTGTAGGGACTGAGAGTGACAGTGTTAACGCTGAGTTAACGTGATGGCAGCCGTAGGAGAGTGTGATCAACCAGAGGTGTGAGAGGTGTGACTACGATTTGTGATCTTCAATTACTATTACGTTGTCAACACATGGTCAACTGTGAACGAGAAGCTGTGTAAACTGTGTTTTTTCAATTGCAGTTCATAATGACAATCAAAGAGAAGCTGCATAAAGTGGTTTTGTCAATTGCAGTTCGTAATGACAATCTTGAAAGAGAGGCTGTGTAATTTTTTTTTTTTAATTGCAGTTCATAATGTCAAAGAAAAGCTGTATAAACCGATTTTTGCAATTGCAGTTCGCAGTCATAGATACGTTGCAGGCCTAATTTAATTAAATTACGCAAATCTATAGGGCCTAACCATGCATCTTTTTTTCTTTACAACTGACCTAAAGTCACTGCTTTATATAGCCACCCGCCCTACAATGCCAGCCAAATAAGATTTGTTTTCGCTCTTCATACATACATACATACATAGATACATGCATGTATACGTGCATACATACCTGCCAGAGGTTTGTTTTCGCTGTTCATACGGTCTAGTCCAGAGCCGGTATATAGGCCTAACACGCTGCGTCTGTTATAATTCTGCCATATTTCAATCTTATAAAACTTACATTGTGGGGATTAAAGGCCTACAGTCCAAATATCATAGTCTGAAAAAAAAGTGTTTTTTTTCTTGTTTTTTCAAATATTCACACTCAACACCTCAGCTCTGAATAATGTTGTTTTTACTCAGTCATATAACCAAGATAACATATAACAATTGGGCTATAAATATTATTTGTAAATTATATAGACAGTATGTGGAGCACCTAGATGCTCGGATTTAGCTATGGTATGTTGTTTGTAATAAGACTATAATGAGTTCGTTATGTATACATTCCATATACTGCATGGACCTGCATGTTTGTTTTCGCTGTTCATACAGTCACTCACGTCAAGCGTGTTTGTTTTCGCTCTGTCATTTCATCTGATAAAATCTCCCATAATCGTATGTGAAATATCTGCGTTTGTTTTCTTTCTGCCATTCATCATCGTACAATATGATTTATTACTAGTTCTATATTGGTTGATTATATTAATAACTGTGTAATTGATTTGTTTGCGTGTTTGATACATCATTGACGCCATATACAGTCACGTTTGTTTTCGCTGTTCATACATCTGTGAAATATATGTGTTTGTTTTCTAATCTTTCTGCCATTCTCTTCTTATAATATAATTTATATGATATTACTGTAGTTCTATATTATGTGACTGATTATATTAGCTGTTATAATATTACTAGTTCTAACGGTATAGTAGGTAATTATATTAGCGGTAACGTTAGTATATAGATCAACATATGATACCGTTTGTTATCGCTGTTCACAGTCACGTTTGTTTTCGCTGTTCATACAGTCTCGTCCAAAGCCAGACTGGACACGCTGAGTTTGTTATCATTCTGCTATATTTCCATTATTTTTATAAACTTACATTGTGGGGTACTATATACCATCATAGAGATCTAAAAATAAATTGTATTTTTCGTTATTCATACATTCACATCCAATACACCAGCTCGAAAATAATTGTTTTCGCTTTGTCATATAGGATTATAGCGTAAATAACTCATAATAATCATATAAATATTGTTAAATAGATATGATATACATAGTATTCGCACATTTATGATTAAATCATAAGACTGTAGCATAGGCTACGCGGACCTGTTTGTTTTCGCTGTTCATACAGTCACGCCAAGCACTACCGCAACGTATCGTTTGTTTTCGCTCTGTCATTTTATCTTATAAAACTTATTTTTCTACATTAATCGGTGAAATATAATTCGGATAATATAGAAAGAGGATATTAAACTGCCTAGACAATGACGGTGCAACACTTATAGATATTTTTTGCCGTGTATCTTCGTATATAGGTTTGTTTTCGCTTGTTCTGTTGTTCTCGTTTGTTTTCGCTGTTCATACGAACCCCAGGTTGCCTGTGGACACTCCCGTACTTCAGGCGGATACCAACTCGTACCATATACTTAACCAGTGTTAAGACATTAATCGTACCATATAGATCCACTTGAAGGCCCCTACCCAGGCTGAAATCATTAAAAAATCGGTGATTTTATTTTGGCTTCTTAATATGACCATATATGATGTAAACATGTCCATAGACTAGAACTGCAAAAGTATTTATTTTTTCTGCTGCGCATTCACCAGTTAGGCTAGATATAGAGACGAAATTCCCGTCTTTCCTATTTTTGACATAGTTGTCAATAATTAGAAATCAGGAATTTTGTCTCTATATCTATCCTAACTGATAAATGTGCAGCACAAAAATTAAAAAAAATTGCAGTTTTAGTTTATAGACATGTTTACATCATATGGTCATATTAAGAAGCCAAAATAAAATCCGATTTTTTTATGATTTTAGCCTGGGCATGTCCCTTTAACACATTGGAGGGCAATTGGCGGCCGCACTTCGTTCCGTTATAATAATATGTATAGGTATATAAACCATTGTCATGCCTTCATGGAATGATGAGATGTAGGGCCTATAGTATAGTCGAGCTAGTGTAATAATCTACCATTAATTATTATTCCATTTTAGTCATAGTTTAATGGTAGACCCTAGTTCACAGTTAAATAGGCCCACGCTATGTTTGATGTCTTGAAAAATATTAGTCGGGAATTCAAAATCAATCACTTTAGCTAACACAGTTTAACATTCATGTCATAATTATGTTAGGCCTATATATGTATACGATCGCTTCATATGATTGTTATTGAAATTATATCAGGCTGACGAGATTGGCTGAAAAATCTGTAGAAATATTTAGCAGGCTAAACACGGCTATTAAAGTAGACCAACAGTTTATTTTAAGGATTCATTTTAAGTGAGGTTAATTATTTCGAATAGGTCGGAATGACTGTTTAGATTATAGCAATATAAACTAACATGACTAAGGATGTACATAGGGCCTAATAGGCATACTCCCTGACACATGGCTACCCATTCACTGTGAGCTCAAGTGGTGAATAAACACCCTATAACGTCTTGCACCCCATCGACACGTGGTGTGTCATACTTCTGACTCGCAGTTATTAAAAAGTGCTATTATGTGTAGGCCTAGTGTATGAGTTTATCGGGTTTTTTTGTTAATTATATCTAAAAACGACTAGTGGCCGTTTTTGATACATACTATAGGCCTGTGTTAAAGAGGGAGACGAACGAAGAAATTCAACGAGTTTTTTATTATTTTCGGTAGCGACAGGACTTAGTTCACGAGCCATTTGGAACATAATGTAGCACAAACGGGGCCCTAGTGCTCACAATGTTGTTTATAAAAATCAACTTAGATGACCGCGCTGACAGTGGCATGTGGCTTCCTATCCGCAGTTAGTGTTCAATAAACACCCAGCAAACACATAACGTTGATACAATGTTGGTTTAGGATTGGTCCACCATATAATGAGACGCTGGACTCATTATAGCCGTTTATCCCGATGCCTCGAAACATATTGAGAAGATGAGGAAGATATGGCGAAACCATGTCGACTTTTTTTTTATGTGTTAATTTGAATAATATATCAGCATTGTTCCTACTATCGAAATACATTTAAGTAAAATGGGAGGGGGAGCGTTCGCCGACTCCGCCCTATGGTGGATCCACCACTGCAAAACTTGAATTATCTGCACTGTACCTAATGTTTCCAGCATGAATAAAGAATTAACTTGCATCTGAAACTGGGTATGTAGTCGACTCTAACTATTTCTAGATATGACAACCTGGCACCTAGCTACACCACAAACACCTCACGCGAGGAGCAGTTTACGCTGAGCTCAACTTCACACCTTCTGATCTCCAGGCTGATGTTGACAAGGATGTTTTTTGTAGCAAAAACAAATGTTCCAAAATGATTATCAGTGGTAATTAGCTAATGAGGTTACACTTATCAACAACGACGCTCTAGCTAGTGACCTCTATTAGCAGCTGATTAGGCCTATATCTGGAAAGCATTCCTTGCATTACATAGTGGCAGGCGTGATCCTTTTGCCTCCCCAGCAAACAGGAGACGTTCACCCAACATTGGTTCAATGTTGGCCCACCGTCTGCGACACTGGCCCAGCATTCACACAACGTCGGGTGAACGTCTCGTGTTTGCATAGTCGTCCATGGATGTATCGAATTAAGAAAAGACACTGAAAACGTTAACGACTATTACACCGCTTTCGTCCACAAACCTGATATATGATGGATTTCTCCCTAATATTTATTTGAATTTTTTTTATTTAAAACTAGGCCTATGTTATCGGAGTACGTAGAGGACAGGTACTGTGTGAAGGCATATAAACCTAAATATATATTTTTAAACAATACGCTAAATTGACAATTAAACGTTGAGGAGTCTATGTATTGCACTTGCACCTCTTGGAACTATTGCAATCGAGGTTCACCCCTTATTTGTAAGTCTGAAATTATTTGTAGGCCTACAGTTCAACACATTTTTTTAAATAATATTATTCCAAAATCCAATGTTAAATTGCTACAGGCATGATATTATTTTGCTGTAGTATGAAGTTCTGCCATGTTAAATGACCATCCAATAATATTATATATAATTATATGAAATATGATGAATTTATAAGCTTTCTTTAGATCTCTAAGCGTGCAGTGTCAGATACATTTTACAAACTTACTCAGTGCCACCCTACCCGTTTTTACACTCTGGAGGTGTTGACAAGATCAAAGCAATCTGCCTGATGGTAGCTGCCATCACTTATGGAGTAGTTCAGTGGCGATCGTGTTGTGACATCATTTTAGGGAGAGGAGCATCACTTTGTTTATTTACGATGGAAGCTCTGCTGTTATCTCAACAAACATTGAAACTATGCTGTTTTCATGTTGGCACATAAGAATTACATCATGATTACAGATATGATGGCGTCACTTTAATCATTTCACGGCTCACTTGTGTTATCAGTGTCGTTTACATTTCATCTGTTTTCAAATTGTATTGCTGAATCTCATCACATTTTATCGAATGACTAATAATTATCATGACTAATAATGTAATTGCTCCTGCCGTCTTTAGGCGTCTTTTCGGTGAGGCTGAACTTGTAGGCCTATTGACAATACATTGCAATGTATATCGCTCGTTGACGGACTTTAAATTGCCGAATTCGGCTATTTATCTTAAATATTTATATTTTATATTACGTACCCGGTATATAATCTGATGAACACGTATTAAATACGCCACAATAAGAAATAAGCGATCTATATTATACCGTCTGTAGATGTCTTTTCGGAGACAGAAACTAGAACTACCCATTGATTTATAATAATTGCAATATAATATATAGCCTAGCGCTCATTGACGGACTATAAAATGTCGAATTAGGCAAGATTTGACTATTATTTTTTTTACAAAATTTGGTATGTACACTCCGTAGGATGTACTAAATACGATAGACCATTAAATCTATAGTTCCTATATCCTCTATCCCGTCTTTTCTGTATAATGCCAGACAGGGTATAGGCAACATGAATGGAAAATAGTGAGTAAACTTTCATGAAAATTGGTTGGGAATTGACTGAGGCATCCGCGAAATTGATTTACCCTGGTTGTTGAATTTAACAATGTAATAATGAGAATCTGACTTTAAACACAACTGTGTAGATATGTTAGCACTGGTTAGGTAGGCATATGGTACGAGTTGGGAGTGTTCTGTGTTGGAGGTATATGGTACGGGTTGGTGTACGGGAGTATCAGTAGGCCATCTTCGCCTGATTACATCTTCCTTGATTACTGGCCGCCATGAGCCAGTGATGTGTACCAAACTCCCTCATGTCAGTCATGATGAGGGAGTTCGGTACACGTCACTGACACTGTCCAAAATGCGAGATTTCTAAAGCTCAGAATCTCACGCTGATGTCTTTGTGTACTGAGCTCCCTCTACACTATAATGATTACTGGGCGCCATGAGGGAGTTCGTTACACATCACTGTCCAAAATGCGAGATTCCTAACTTGTCTATATAATACATCTAACGTTAGCAACGGAAACAGGTAACTGTGGCCTGGCAGGAAATACAATGCGGTCGATGCATGTGGGCTGTCTATTCCAGGGCGGGAGCAATGGAGCTTCCCCCTGTCACTCTGTTTATGTAGTCCTGAGGCACTGAGCTGAGTTTCAATCCCGTAACTTATGGTACGGGGAAAGAAGGACTGTTGCCAGGTGTTGGTACACCGTCGTGTTGGCAGTAAGTTGTTTAAACTTATACTCGCTTGCGGCTCTTGTTCGCCGGCTGGCTGGGTCAAATAAGGGTGTTTCCAGTGGCTTGTCGTTTATATAACACAGGAACAGAAGCGACCCAAGTACTGCGCTTTGTGGGACACCTGAGGTCACTGATGCAGGACTTGATAGTTCACCATTCACTAATACTCTCTGCCAGACTCTGTCTCCTGCCTGTCAGGAATGCTCTTATCCATGTGTGTGTTTCTCCTCTGACACCATAGTGATCTAACTTGCTCAGCAGACGTTGGTGCGGGACCACGTCAAACGCCTGAGGCTTAGAGAAGGCTAGTACCAGTATTACTATGTCAATTTGGTCACCACCGTCATATCTGCTGAAGATGTCTTGTGCAGTTATGAGCAGCTGGGTATCGCATGAATGACCACTGCGAAACCTGTGTTGCAGGGAAGTGCAGATTTTTTTTTCTTTCAGGTGTTTTATTATCTGGCGACACACAATGTGCTCCAAAATTTTACATGACACACTAGTAAGACTCACTAGTCTATAGTTCTCTGGCAAATGGCGATCACCCTTCTTGAAAATCAGCTTGATGTAGGAATCAGTAGCCTGCTGTATATGATCTTGAATTCCAGTCATGTCTCCCTTTTTATATTGAAAATTTTTCCTGGGTTTAGTTTTTTGACCTTCAGCCTTCAAATCGGAATCCAACACCACTATATCATGGTCAGAAATGCCTGGTGTCACATGAGTGCTTTTTACTAGCTGAGGATGGTTATTGAAAATTAGGTCCAAACAATTTTCACCCCTAGTCGGTTTATGATTCATTTTTGTGAAGGACTGGTCAGCTGCTATCTTCAACATTTTCTTTGCTTGTACGGGGAATTGGCATCCAGCTGGAATCCTGTCTTCTTCCCAGTCAACCTTAGCCAGGTTGAAATCTCCTCCCATTAGCTTTATGCTGTCACGTGCTGGACCACCTGGTAGTTTATCAAGAGACTTTTCGAGCTCTAACACTGGCTGAGAGTCATTAGGTGGTACTGGCAGTAGGCCTAGGGTCCAGGCTGGCCCCAGGGCAGGGGCCCATTTCAGAAAATAATCTTAAAATTAAAATCATCTCAACTCCCTCGTAGGTCTATTCGCATTAGAAAAGTTAAGATACTGCAGGGAAAATTTGTTCAGTATCGCATATCAAAATGCCACGCACTTCGGAGTTTTGTCCATTTGCAAATCAAATTTGTAATGCTAGACTATTAGGGTTAGAGGTCTAATTGATTAGAAAAATATGTATACATCACAGGGCTCGACACTAACACTGGCCCGTTGGCCCGAGGCCAGTGAAAATCACTAAGGGCCAGTAAATCACCTGATATACTGGCCCTGGGGGCAACAAAAAAACTACACTCCCCTTGATACTGTGTACACTAAGGACTAGAACGATAAGGCTAAGGGCCAGTAATTATCTGGAGTTACTGGCCCTTTGGGCTACTACCTGAAATCGGGGTACTGGGATGATTGCTAGTAGTAGTACTTTTTGCCCCCATCTGGGGAGGGTCATTACGGATCTGTCCCGTCTGTTGGAGGCTGTGTACGGCATTGTACGGAAGCGCTAGTCTACAGCAATCATCCAAGGGCAGCTGCAGCCTCCTCGTATCTGGCTATAATCTTCGGGCGGATTGCAAGTGGCGTACCCTGGTTCCTCCGCTCAACAGCGGAGCCAATGCAGCACCCGCATCAGTGCTGGCGCTGATGTAGGCCGTGGTAGCCTCAAATAACCGGCAATAGCGTGTTTGACATTAGGTCTCTCACGTGGGATGAATGGAGTTACCCAGAGGGAGTGATCCTTCCTATTGTTACTCTGGGGACTATCCGACCCCAGGATAGCGGAGCTGCGCAAAATGCCAAAAAGTTTCATCATTAAATTGTACAGCGAAACTCAAGTCTCCGGCCGTCTGGGCATGTCTGGGGGTATATCCCCTAGACATGCCCAGAACCCCTTATCGGGCGAGCGAAGGAAAACGCTCTCAATAACCCACCATGCCCTATCACCCCCACCCTCACATCATCATCTGTACATCATTCATCTCATCAACTGAATACAACATTTTTATCGAATTATAATGTCACTTAAAAGACCTTTGTGCCGAAAAGTGACGTAAAGCAATGATTTACTACTACTACTACTACCTGAAATCGGTTAGTGTCGATCCCTGCATCAATAACAAGGATGGCTAGCAAGTTACAACTGAGATAAGAAAAATGTTTACGTTATTCAATAATTTCTAACAAATTTTTCCCTGAGTAATGCAAATAAGAGAAAGTTAAGATAGTCTAGTCTTAAAGCGACCCAATTAGGCCTAATCAGGCTAGAAATGAGTAAAATCATTAAAAAAGCGGTAATTTTATCCTGGTTTCTCAATAAGTTAATATGACCATATGATGTTAGCATGTCCGTAGACCACTGTAGACTAGATCTGCAAAAGTTTTTTATTTTCGTGCTGTGCATTTACCAGTTAGGCGAAATATAAAGACAAAATTCCCGATTTCTTATTTCAGTTGCGCATGCATGTCCAAAATAAGAAATACGTGATTTCGTCTGTATATCTCGCTTAGCCCTTACAGTGCAGGGATCGACTTTAGTCGACAGAATCTGACATCTGTAGACGTCAGATTCTGTCGACTAAAGTCGATCCCGTGCTGTAAGAATCAACATATTTCTATTGGCCGGAAACCCATTGATACATAGGTATTCAAATTAATCAGAAAGAGCTAAGTAAGACATTTATGATGATTTCAAATTGAAAAAATTTGTGATATTTTTGACAAATTAATTCAGCACATAAGATCTAGAGTATGGTAAATGCGCAGCACAAAAATTAAAAAACTTTTGTTGTTCTAGCTAGCCTATGTACATGTTTACATCATATGGTCATATTAAGAAACCAAAATAAAATAACTGATTTTTTAATGATTTTAGCCTGATTGTGTTGCTAACTAAGATTCTTTGTGGGATGAGCCCCAGGGCAAGGGGCGGCCAAGGCCAACAACCCTAAAAATTTGGTGGAATTTTCAAAGCTTGGCAAGCTGAACCATTTGGCAAGGGTCTAATCTAATACAATTTATTTTGGCATGCATGTCTGAAATAAGAAATCGGGAATTTTGTCTTTATATCTCGCCTAACTGTTAATTCATATCATCAGCCCTTTAATAACTATGGCCACTAACGAAGAAAAGCTCGTTAGCGCGTTTCAGGAAATTTTTTCCATCAGATCTTATTTCTTTTAATTTGGCAAATATGTTCTGCTATGTCAGCCAATGACCTGATTAACTTTCAGGAGCAAACAATTTTTTAATGGCCGTTTTATTTTATTTTCTCATTATCCCAGAAATCTTGCATGATAGCTGATCTATGAAATTCTGCTTCTTCATTTATCACATAGCTATCAGATAGCACAAGGGAATTTTGGTGACATTTTGATTCTCATATTATCAACCCTTTAATTACTAGGGCCACTAACAAGGAAATACTTGATAGCACATTGCAGGAAATGGTTTCAAGAAGATTTTCTTTTTTTTTGGCAAATATGGACAGCAATGTCAGTCAATGATCTGATTAACTTTTGAAAGCAAACATTTTTAAAATGGCTGTCTATTGACCATTTTGAATTTGAGTAGTTTTGTAATATTTACGCTCAAAATCAAAGCAAAATAGCTGGACCATGCATATAGAACAAAATGTAAGGACTCACACAAGGATAACTCATGATAAATTTTGCAGAAATAAAATCCAAAATGGCCGACTGACGGTTAATTTTAATTGTTTTTTCTAAACCTCAAGAAAATTTTCTGATCTATAATGAATTTGTAATGGCCGACTGGCGATAACGAAGGGCTGCTTTCGTTCTCGTTTCTGAACAACTTTTTCTAGTTAAATTAAGGAATCGTTTTGATGTATGTAAATTATTATATTATTTGTTTTTTTTCAAGAATATTGGTGATCAGCTTACGATGACCTGGTGAGTCATGGCATCTAAAACTCAACCGCTGCCGTTGAGCAGCACCAAGGGTTGCGCTCCAAAGCTGCCTATCATTTCAAGTGGACAAAGTCTGATTTCTCCCGCCCAGAGCCCAAGACAGCCATCTCCTCATGAACAGGCATGTCACTGGGCCAAAAGTATAAGATTAAGGTTTGTACAAATGTTCTCAAACATTTACAAATATCATGATACAAAATGTGTAATAGAAATACTATGTTAATCTTAGAACCTTTTTTTGTTAGTATTTCTTATTAATTATTTTTTAAGCAGTTTCCAATTTCAAATGATGAAACACCTATTTCTATGAAACACGGTCTACATGCACACCTCTCAAATTGTAATTGAACTATTTTATTTTGGGCTTACAATGTAATTAATTCTTTTTCGTATATCTCAAATTACAAATGTTTCCTGGGAAGATAATGTACAAAAATCTTACAATCGGAGATCTATGCTACTATGATTGCAGACTCCAAGAAAAGATTGCTTTGAAAGAGAAGATTAAGGACCAGGATATTTCACTTTTAACAGAAGAGTTGGTGAATCTGATGATAGCAGCACTTCACAAGGATGAGTGAGTCTAGTTTTCAAAACACACTACAGTATATGCCCCCGCCGCGAAGTGAGCAAATGCATTATGTTCTCGGGTTGTCTGTCCGGCTGTCCGTCAGGTCATTATTTTCATCGCTATATTTCAATAACATCTCTTATTGCCAGTGATAGATCCCATGAAAGTCTAGGTCATGTTCACAGATGGGTGACCTTGACCTATTTGTCATGGTCACAGATAATGGAACAACGTCTGCCGTACGCCGCCACCTGTGGCTACTACGCCAACATGGTCCAACAGATTGAATTCATAATTTATACAAACATTCAACCCCTCGGGCAAATTTTTTTACCACAGGTCAAGGTTATAGGTCAAGGGCAAAGTCAACTATTCAAAAAAATGTTTTGTTATCACGATAACTTGAATAATAATTACTGCATCTCTCCAATTTTTTATGTGAAGTTACTCTTGAGTATGGAGATGACCTGATTAGATTTTCAGATTTCCAACGATAGGCTACTCAAAATGGCCGCCAGCTGGCGACTAAATTTTCTTTTTCGACCTAAATTTTTTTTTTGCAATTCATAGCAGCGCTTTGAAACTTGGTATATTTAGGTCTTCGGTGTCTGCGAGTCTATTGGTATTGTCTGTTTTCTCTGTGCGACCGAAAACCAGGCTACGACGGCCATGTTGATTTTGTCAACTTGCCATACGCCGCCAGCTTTGGCTACTACGCCAACATGGTCCAACAGATTGAATTCATAATTTATACAAACATTCAACCCCTCCGGCAAAAGTCAAGGTCATTGGTCAAAGTCAAGGTCAACGATTCAAAAAATTGTTTTGTTAACGCGATAACTCGGAAAATAATTATTGCATCTCTCCAAATTTTTATGTGAAGTTACTCATGAGTATGGAGATTACCTGATTAGATTTTCAGCCAGACCACAATTAGAGAGGAGATATATATATAGTAGGCCTACATGGTCCTCATGTGATGGCGGAGGCATACAATTGACGCATGTGCGTCAAATTTCCCTCCTAGTTTTTTGTTATTTTTCATAAGGAATATCTTCAATGAGTATTATCTAGTATGCAATGACAGCCCATCAAAATTAAGGAGCTCTAAGTTGTTGTATATCACTCAGATATTATTTAAAATTTTGTAATAGTGAGGGGCATCCACATTAGCAATTCACAGATCTCTCACAAATCGACTTGGCCCTTGGCTTCACATTTAATGGGTTTTTCTTCTTATTCAATATTTCGCTAATTATCCATTTGAGTTTGGTTAACAGCAATTGTATAGCTTTTTTGCTATGCGATACTGAACAAACCTGCTAGCCCAGCAAACATTTGCCACAATGGTAATCTAGAAATCTGGTGCATCATCATTTCTCTTTATGTCTGCCAACCTTAACTCATTCAAGAAGGCCCTCTCAGTATATAGGCCTACTTATCTCTGTGGACAGGATATTTTTCAAATGTACTTTTTATGACATCACAAAACAAGAGTTTTTGGGCTCCTTTTTACCATCTACGAAAATTATTATCTCGTGCTTCGTCTGAATAGGGTTAAGTTCAATGCAATTTATTCTGAATTTCATCAGATTATGACATATTCCATAATATCTATTCAATTATATACTGGCCCAGTGTCTTATAGTTGCAGATATAAGGATATCCTTATATAAAATCTGCAAAAGCTGTACACTGGGCCTTGACATGACATGGATTTCAACAATGCTGTCAATCTTCACTCTATCTGTTTATCTGTCATAACCCTTTGAGCGTAGATCAGAAATAAGAAAGTCTAGGTCTCGCCTTAAACAGTTGTCAGTAATTTTTACCTGCATAAAGTTGTGTCACCACACTTCAAGCTGATAAATTGTTGTTGTTATTACGATAATATCCCCGCTAACACAAGACATCAACCCAATGTTGGTCAATGTTGGTCTAAGCAAACATTGGATCGATGTCTACTGATTCCTGGGATGTCATCAGCGGTTCATGAGTGTTTATGAATTTTACTGCTTCTTTCTAGTCGTACATCATGGCAAATTCTTCGTGAAGCCTTGCTGCTGACAAAACCCTTGCAGCATCTATTTAAAGGAAAGCAAGAGGTAAGGGTTTTAAATTCATAACTTTAATTGATATTTTATATTCTGAACTTGTCAAGGTAATTTAATTGCTATGGATTATTATTCTTATTCATCTTAAGATTTGAACTGCTGATGCAATGTTGTCCTGGACAAGTGGATAAAAATGTGTTAATTGGATCAAATATTTGATTATGGGTTATATTATGGGCTCTGTTATGGGTCTACGGCCAATATAAATGGTTCAACTCTTTCAGTGCAGGGACAGTCTTAATACATTAGAATCTGACATCTACAGACGTCAGATTCTGACATATAAAGACAATCTCCACGCTGAAAGGGTTAAAATATATTAAAGTGAAGCTTAGAACGTCCTTGTTTTGAATTAATGTAAAATTGTATAATGTGAATCAAAACATGTGCTAATCTAACATTCTTTTTCTCTTCCATATTTTCTTGATGTTTAAACACACATTTTATTTCCACTAACAGTAATTTAATTAACTAATGACATGAATTACAAAAGATTACAAATGATTACAGTCATGCTTACCATTTGACCCTTCACTTATTAAGGGATATTATACATATCAATGGGCATATTTTGAATAAAAAGAATTTTATAAAAGAATATAGAACTGCCCAAATAGGGAATGTTCTCATCTACCACTTTAAAATATTGCATTTCTATATATTACCGCTATGCTGCGGGGACCATCATTACGGTTTCAAGCCTGTTTTAATCCAAATAAAATACCACTGAAATTGCTTAAAAGTTTGTGGGAGATGCCCTGTGCTTCTCTTTTACATTTTAAAAGGTGTCTATCTTCCATGAATGTTAAAATGTTTTCAACATTTGAAGCTGGAAATTGTGTTAGCAATTCCAGCTTCAAATGAATGAAAAATAGTCTCTTTGTTTGTCCTTCAAAAAAGATCATTTTTACAAGATTTAAAAGTGCATTAAATTCGCATATATTTTTATTCAAATTATACACCTATAAGTAATTTTTACCCACTTGAAGTTGTAAATCGCAGTAGTGAGACACAACTTAAAGTGGGTAAAAATTGTAGCGCTTCAAAAGGTAATTTTTACTCTATTTATTTCATTTAATCTGTTGTTCTTTGAATAATATGTAACCTACTCTTTTTATTTTCCACTTTCTCTACATCTTGATAATCATCATCATTTTTTTACTTTTAGATATATCACTACATTCAACGTGTTTATCACCATGTAGACCTTCACAAAGAGAGACTTTTCGATCTACAAATTACGGGAACTCTGAAACAAGTATTTAGTGAGGTAAGATTTTTATACAAAAATAATATCTCAAGTATCAAAATTTTGTGAATTTGGATTTTAAAGATATGATCAGTGATTAGCATAATAGCATTATAACAACAAATGGGATTCTGTACATTTTTGGCTTTAATGACAAGGTTTAGCAACTTGTACTGGCAGGATTTTCTCCATTATACTTACTTAAACTGTCTTTTGTTTTATTTTCCTTACAGGAGATATCTCACATATTGTCTACCAAAGCAAAGCGGGACTATTGTCCACCAACACCCCCACCTTTAGTCCGTCCACCTCTTAAACGCCCTGTGCCAAAATTTCAGTTGCCGGATGGACGCAACCCATATTTGCTTCAAAGTGAGGTTGGTAGTATTATTTTCCTTATGTATATCATTGTACGCTAGTCACTTATTCACAGCAGCTTCTGAAGTCTAACTTCAGCCTCCAAAAGCATCTTGACCCTTAAAGCCCTAAATTAATATAATAAATACAATTTTAATTTTCACCCACTTGAAGTTGGGGCTAGCTACTGCAACCCGCAACTTCAAGTGGGTGAAAATCATACATATTTGTTTAATTTGTGACCAAACATTTGCAAATCTTGATTCCTAAAGCCCAGTTTCATTTTGAATATCAGCGGTTTTACCTTTTCAAGCCTGAATTTACCATTGTCATCTTCATCCATTACAAGCTGCAAATTGCTGTCGCAATTCTCGACTTGTAGTGGATGAAGATGATTTGATGTGATTCAAAAGTTAAAGAAAATGTCCATGTATTGGTAAACCAGTTTCGTGAAAATTTTCATTAAAAAAACCCTAGTTGTAGGAAAATAAGCCTGTTTTTATGGATTTAAAATGATGCCTTATTGCATCGTGAGGGCTTAAAGGGTTAAGGGTTGATGAAAACTTTGGCACCATAGCTCAACACTGCTGGTAATAGACTTGTTGGCTGGCTATCTGAATGCAGCCAAGTGATCATTCTTGGGCGATATTGATTTCTCTCTTAGGTTGTTTGTTTTGTTCTTTTGTGTCTGTCTCCCTTGCTGTCTGTTTGAATGCTTTACTTGCTGATTCAGTCGGTTTTCATCTAGTTTATTTATTGAGTTATTTCATTCATTCACTGTAATTTACTTATTTTATATTGCAGCCAAGTGATCACTGTTGGTCAATATATTGGTTTCTCTCTTGCTGTCTGTTTGAATGCTTTACTTGTTGCTTCAGTTGGTTTTCATCCTGTTTATTCATTATACTTTTTACTTACTTTATATTCTAGGATGGTCAAATGGAGTCCTTACCAAAGTTATTAACTCTGGCTGATCTACGTGTTTCAATCCCGGATGTGGTACTTGAAATGGCAACACGTAAGTACATTTGTAGTAAATTGACCATGTTTACAGCATGCAAGGATACATGTTTGTAAAAAAATAACTAGTAATATTCTGTGATTTGTGCACATTTGTACATTCTACGTGCATATATATTTGTGTACCAATAAAAGATACTTGGCTTAGAGAAAATTAGGGTGTGAATTAAAAACCCACAAAGTGCTGAATTTTTTATAAAAAAAATAGCACAACCAAAGGTTTTCTCCAATTTGAAATCATCATAAATGTCTTTGTTAGCTCTTTCTGATTCATTTGAATACCTTATTTTATGGGTATATCTTTCAAATATATTGTGTAATTTATTAGTTGATACATAACATAGTATAATGATTTAAGGTTATTATTTTAATAATATTTTAAGATATTTATTATAATAATTCTTCTACTCAGGTGAAGCGATATGGAAGGCATGTCCTGCTGTCACTAATAACATGCTGGGAACAGATTTACCTGACTGCTTGGAAGAGGTTTGTATTACAAGTAATAATTAAATACTATTCTATGGTGCTGTACCTGTTCTAGTTTTACATGTAGTATAGACCTCACAGTTTTTTTTTCTTTATCAGCCTAACTTAGGCTTAAGGCTATTACAAGCTTATGGGCTTCAATTGGAAGTCTTAAGTACAAATTGTTGTTTCATTAGTGACAGCTTGTTTTCTTTTTATTATGTTATTGATAGGATGAAGATGAGGAAAGTCAAACAGCGAGAATATCATGTGCTGATACGACACGCTCTGTGGCAGAAAGTCCTAGGATTGTGTCACATGGAAGTAAAGAGAATGAGGTGAGCATTCTCGGCAAAGACGAGATGTTGAACCAATGTTGGCTTAGTGTTGGGCCAGTTTCGCAGAGGGTGGGCCAACATTGCCCCAACATTTGTTTATTGTTTTGTATTTGCTGGCTTATTACCCGTTAAAGGGTTAATCACATCTATACCTGTTTTTAGCCCCGATATTTCTCTTTCAAACTAGAAAAATTGAATGAGAAATGAGCATTAACCCTTTAAACCCTCACGATGCATTACAGCATCATTTCGCATCTCTGAAAAATTTCCTGAAACATGGTGGTTTGAGAACGAAAATTTTCATGGAAATAGTTTTAAAATCACAGTATATTTTTTCATTTGTCACCCAGTTCAAGTCATTTTCATCCACTACAAGTTGAGAATTGCGACAGCAATTCGCGGCTTGTAGTGGATGAAAATGACAATGGTAAATTCAGGCTTCAAAGGGTTAAATTTGCTAGATTAGCTTACTTTTCTATTCAAATTGTCTATATTCAAGTAATCTTCACTCATGTGAAGTTGTACTAGCGTGACACAAATTCAAGTGGGTCAAAATTTCATATACTGTAGATCTGTTAATTTTTGCGTGTTTCAATTTTTGCGAATTCTGTCATAATTGGATCTAACAGTTAGTTACTGAGCTGTGAAATGTCACGTTTTAATGGCACTTACTCAAGTCTTGAAATCAACAACTCCCCTCATCCATCGTTATCACAAGTAGGCGTAATCCACTGTCACCACACCCTCTTACGTAATAGGCCCTATAACACTTACAGCAATTAATATGCACACAGTGAGTCGACCTCAGGTCTCCACACGTGTCTACCTTCTTAACTCACACGGGTCCTTGCGCAAATGTTGGTTTAATGTTGCGTCAAAGCTGGAAATACCAGGCCAAAGTTTAATCAGCGCTGGTGTAACTTCCAGAGTTAGTTGGGCTGGTGACAATGGACAGCGGTATTTTTATACAAACACATCACTGGTAATTAGCAAAACAGTTCCAATCATCTTCATCGATAGCAGGCGTATATCAATAGATATACACATCGATGATTATACTCTATTCCAGAGTCATTTTTATTCACGCTCACATACTATATAATATCCGTTACGATATGCATTGTTGTTGAGTCTTCATAGAGGCTGTAGTTAAAGCTCACTGTATTATTGATCATTTTCCATGGTAGGTAGCGTTATTATAATAATAATTTTCGCGAGATTCCTGAATTTGTGAATTTTTCCTACTTGCGACATTCGTGAAAGTGAAAAACTCGCGAATATTACCTACAGTATATTCTTTGTACCAATAAAAGATATTTGGCATAGATAACCACTTTCACATTGAACACAAAAAAGGTAATGTTCACTTTTGCTAACCAGCGCTCTAGCATTTGAAAAAGGTACTTGTATTTATCAGTTTTGTTCTACTGGACACTTGATATTTAGTTTAGAGATATAGGGTTTCCAATCATTCCACAACAGTAAATTGTACTTACTTTAGAACGAGTTTTTGAAACTTATGACGTTTTTGACTTGCTTAGAACTGCAAGCCTTGATCACATAATCAAGGCTTGCCAAAGCAAGTCGAAACATCAAGTAAGTTTCCAACACTTCTTCCAAAGTTAGTACAATTTACTGTTGTGGAATGATTGGAAACCCTATATCTTTACTACTATCAGATACTATGATTTATGTTGCAGCCCAAAGTGCCGATTATGACAGGTCGTGAAGCTGTTCAATACTTTGCTAAATGCTATCACACTGGTAAAATAGAAGCCTTACACTTCAACCAAGCCCCCAGCAGACATTACCAGCCCTACAACCTCATCTCCGTGGCCAAGGACAAGGTACCTCAACAATTAGTGCTTTTACTGACCCTTGTTCCTCTAGATCTGTAACATATGTTTTTTAACAAGTTTCAAATCAAAGAAAATGCCACTGAAATCAATAACCCTGTGCTGCTAGGACCATATGTATATTTATGTTTCAGATCACATAATATACCACTGGGATTTATAAAATAGTTTGTAAATTGATGCGCAGTCAATCAAATAATTCATTTCAAGGTGTGTCTATTATTCATTTTAAATATTTTTTGTCATTTGAAGCTGAAACTTGTTTCAGCAATTCCAGCTTTAAACGAATGGAAAATAACAGTAAGCAATTCAGCAACACAAGAGTTAAAATGTTTTGCGGTGGATGCCCAATTGATAATGTAATTCAAATTTGGAGATATCTTTTTATCATAAATCTAAATATTTGTTGTATTTTGTAGCTGGAAATTGTGCCAACAATTCCAGTTTCAGTGAACAAAAAAAGGGAACTGACAATTTATCAGTTGACAATTCATCAGATAGAAACTGACACTGTAACAAAATTTATTGACTTGAACTTCTTTTTAATCTCTTATTGTATTTTGTCTGCTTGATCAGGTGAATCCAGAACACTTTGTTTTTTCTACATTTGGAGTGCTACATGTACAGGGAACATCACCCTCTGAGAATCAATCTCTATCCGCATGGCATCGAGAAGCGGTGCTCCACACTGCTGCTTCTAGCATCCCATTCTTCAAGAATTACCTTGTTGGAAAAATGTTCAGACAGTAGGTTTTAAAATAATATACTGATTCTTCCATTTCATAGCTGCTCTAAATCACTAATACAGAACACTATGGAATTCAAAAATATAAATGCTACCACTGAAAAGACTGCTAGATTCACCAAACACTTTTATTTTATGACAGAAAAATACTATTTTATTGGATTCAGATGGCGTTCTAACCTCAAGTTTTCCAGCTTTGCTAAGTTTAGAGCAAATACATGTGACCAACTTTTAACTGCTGTGCCAATTTATGGAGCAGGCTTAAGAGAAACCATGCGACTTTGTCAAGATGTGCTTCATCTACAGTTTCTACCTCTCAATACAAGGTAAACATAACCTTTGATATTGTCGTTATCTCTCTCTTTCTTAATTGTGTCATATTTCCACTGCACAGTGTTATATGATATATTTACATGGCATTTTTTTTCATTTTTAGGAAAACGTACAAGCTGTTGGAATTTGAGAATAATGTGCATTACATGTCACTACAAGCTAAAGAGATGCTTGAACGTTTTTTTAGGTACTGTTTAAAATATTTTGTTTTTTTAGGAGTATAGAATTATATTTAGTATTTTCACCCTCGAGCATTTGTGCCTTCAAGTGTATGAAAATTATTCATATGTGTTTAATTTGTAACCAAAAATTTACAAATCTTGATAACTGTGATTTTACCTGCCAATAACAGTTAAGATCAAGTGATCTGTTCTGAATGCTTAAGCCTTGTCCTGCCACTACCATAATATTACGGATGCAATCTATTGTGTGAGGAACCAATAAAACAGGTGAAAAAGATTTATGTACCAATAAAAAATATGATACAAAATGCAATCCTAGAGAAGGACCAAGGATGTTCACTACCCGTTTGATTATTAATATTATATTATTTATTTGGCTGGTTATATCTTTAGTTGAGAAATTATTCTTACTTGCTGCTGCATTGAATAATATTTTTTATTCAATAGGTACAACAGAGTCATTAGTGAAACCACTCAACAGGAAGTTTTTAAGCAAGTTCAGCACTGTGAAGAACAAGCCAGACACAAAAATTTTTAGTATGTAACACAGTGCACAATTTTGGACCAGATTTCCAGTGTGGCAGAAGGACTCTCTCTTGTAAAAATAAGAGAGTCCTTCCGAACTTGGAAGAGTCCTGTGGGTCACACACACAGCACAAACTTTTTTATATGCTATGGTTTAACACTGTTTAAGATGTTTAATTGACAATTGTTTTAATTGAACTTTGTTTTTCTACTAGTCTAATACCGGGGATCTTGAGATTTAGATTGTTTTCAATTTCCTTTTTAATTATTATCTTTGCGTCAATCAATCATTTTGAGATCAGGCTCACCTTATTGATTTTTACTTAGAAAAGCCAGTGTGGTCGCAGGCCACACTGGAGTGAATATTCAGCGTGTCCCACACCTTTAAAACCACGGCAGGCCACAAGGACCCGCCTAAAAATTGTGCACTGTAACAGATGCATGAATACACATGAAAATGAATAATATTCAACTGTGTGGCAAGCCTGAAATTTCTTATTTTATTGTAGAATAATAACTGTTGCAGTTGTCTGGGCTTAATGTATTTTAGAGTCGATTTAGTCCATGACAATGACGTTAAATTCGTTGAGCTGAGAACATACCTAAAATCATGTGTCTGTTAAAAAGAACTTTCTTCATTGCACTACGAGCTCTAATTTTGAGATTTCTATATAGATGCTCAGATAAACACAGTTAAATATCTGTGATACCATATCAGCCTTTAGAGATGACGCGTGGCCCAGTAAACAGCGTACAGGTCAACAGGGGAACTACATGTAGGGGGGTCAGTTCGGTGACGTCACACGTGACCCGGCTGCGCGACATTAGCTGTAGCTGGCATTGAACACCAACAGGCAGAGTGCTTGTATGCACGGCACGTGCATTCGGCCTCAACGCAGTGATACCGCCCAGCAAACACAAGGCATTTAACCAATGTTGTTTCAATGTTGGCCAGCGTCGCCGTTGTTGGCCCAACATTGAAACAGTATTAGGTGAATGCCTCGTTTTCGCTGGGAGGACTGCATCATGTTTCTTCAGATATATATGTAAAAATACGATGCAGTTTTCCCATTTGCTCAGAAAACACAAGGTAGTACATCATCATGTATCTGTATCCCAGGATCTGTATCTATGCAGATACAGTCATGTTATTATGTCTTTATAATATTCTGCCTCCATTCTCTGTCTACGTGAAAAACGCGACAAGCAGTTCATAGTCCAGTTGCTGTTCTTATATGTTCAATGGGGCTTAGAAATTATGAGAAGTGTAAGATGTTTCGATTGATTCATATAATTATGATGTCACTGAACAAATTTAGGTTTGTTGCCCAAGTGGCAACTTTGAGCAACTATTTTTTTTAGCATAATTCAAATAATTAGCATAATTGGCTTAATCTGCATTATGATCCAAGGTAAAATGTTACTTTTGAACCAGTGACCGCAGAAAAATGGCCAATATCAATCTTGTGTTTAGGTCAGATCCAAAAAATTCACTTCTTATCTTATATTTATCCTCTGCCTCGCCGATAAAAGTTTTTTCCTCCGTCTGTCTGTCCGTCCGTCCGCCGTGCCGTCCATTTATCACTAGCCTTGGCTAATCGATATATTAATAACCCTTCCAGCTACATTTGCAACTGGCGAATACTCGTTGAAATTCGAACATGGGTGACCTTGACCTATTTTTGCATAGCGTACAGGTCAAAGGTCACGCTTGCCTTATTTATTATCGATACATAAAGCACCTTTCCAATGAACCGTTCGAATTACAGTGTGCCAGTCTGCACCACTGGTGTATCTGGTGAATATCGCGGTCAAGTTGATATATAGGTGACTTTTACATTTTTATGACAATGGGTGACGACTGAAGGTCAAGGGCATATAATATTTTCAAATTGATATTTAAACAACAAATGCGAGAAATTGCTGTATTGTGGTCCAGTCGGTTCAGTGTTTCAGGGCTTCCAGATTGACTCATTGTTTTAGTTACAGGTCACGCTTAAGCAGAATATGTCAAGGTGTTCAGACATCACGTGGTGTAACTGTACATGTATGCATAGTTGATACAGGCACACTAAACAAGTAACTTTTTCAATTGTGTATGAGGCTCTGTTTACATGTTTTCTCAACATTGGGAAGCAGCGAAACATTCAGCGAAACATTCTCAGTGTTTAGGAACTCTTGTACCACATTCCCTGGTCGATGAATTTGGATATCTGCTGGAGGGAGATAAGTTTGTGCTGATAAAACGTTTGGGAAGTGATAGCGAAAGTGTCCCAAAACCAAATGTGTTGCTCGTTGAACACATCGTATGGAGAACGTCAGGAACAGTGGCAGACATTGCAGAGAGTTGCAAGGCATGCCACACAAGTGGTGAAAAGTACCAAGGTGCAATTATCTTTATCATCTTTGCTCAATAGGCCTATGAAGGATTAAAGTCATGAGCGTCAGAGAAGAGCCGGTGAGGGTGCTGCAATATATCAACTGACACATACGTCTCGACTTTCACTTCGCGATTCCATAAACCACAGCCAACAAGCGCCAGCTGAAGCAACTTCTCTGCAGTTTCAGTCATGGACTCAACATCGACATGGTGGGAAGAGAAAACTGTCTTGTACATCATGATCAGGCTTAAATAACCTTGGAAAGCTACATGTTTAAATTTGCTGAAAAAGGTGATGCACGTGTGCTGATGGAGAACCCTGACAGATTAGTGCTTGATATTAACACCATGCTGTTATTGCGCTGAGAGTGAAATGCCAATGTCTGTCACAGTGCGACACGGTTCCTTTCTCATGTGGAAAGGGCAAGGTCCCAGCATTAAAAATACACTAATATTCCTGCACTGGGTGAGTTACTGGGGGAACAGGATGTCACACAAAGTGACTTGATGGATATAGGTCAAGCATTTTTTGTATCAGTCTACTTAGAGAATATATTGTCTGCCCTTTCCCCTTACGGATATTAACCTAGATCTCCATAATCGTGCGCTCGTCTCCAAATGCTTTTTTGACAGGCTGTTGCTCCGTAAGTGTCACAGATCAGAAGCAGCTCAAGACATCGCCAACTTTGGCTGGCAGATTGCAGGAGGTTCGTAAGTGATGACATTTACTTCTTGGTGTCATCAGTCTTTGATATTGTGGGGAGCCTTCGCGACCGAGTGGTAGTGTGCTCGGCCTCAGACCGCCAGGGCTCGAATTTAGAATCCGTTGTCTGGAGGGTGGCGTCATTTCATTTATCTCACCATCCTCAGGAGGTTTTCCTGGCACAGTTTCGCCTATATGTGCACACAGGTAGCCTAAAACCCCATTCATTTCTTTTCAGTCTTAGATGATTGTTACAATTCACTGACTAGGAACGAATCGGAGGGAATTCATGTTGAGGAGGATGAGGAGGTGGACGAAGTCATGGGATAGAAAACGATTTTTGTTTACATAAGCTTATCGTACATGCAGTTTCAGGATGTTAGATTTCGTTTAAATGGTTTGTTATATCTGTGTTGTTCACACCTTGCCAATAACACCCAGTTAGACTGTGTTAATAGTATGGAGAACTTTTTGGGCAAAATGATAATTTCACTACTTTTATTGAAACAGGGCTGTTGTCATGTAGTGATAATTATGTGGACCTCTATTAACCTTTAATTTGTGTGGCCCACGACACGAACCTCTGTGTTTTGCCAGTAAGTATAATGTGCTGTTTATTTACTTATGTAGGCCTAAGCCTACTGTATGTAGCCCTTGTATAGCTGCAAAAGATGAATGAAAATTTACATTGAAATAAGTCTATTTTACCTCTAAATTGCGACGGAATGCAGTTAGAGCCTATTTTTTCAACATTTCTGCGGGATATGCCCCCCCCCCCCTATTACACTTAAGGATGGTCATTCTGTACCCCCACCCTTTGTCTTAGTTCTTATACGGAGCTGTAAATGACTCAGCGGTAGGTATATTATGGCTAATCACCCTAGAATTGATACTCACAGAAGAACCCTTTTTGGCCTAGCAAAATAACCCAACTGTTTTAATGTGTGAAGTACAACAATTGTTGGCCAATGCCTATAGCCTCTAAATAATAAGAAAAATATAATGGTCATTCTCGTGTTTGTTAACACAATAATAACATAATCTATGTCAATATATAGGGTAACTACTAGGCCTACCCCCTTAAAAGAAAACACCCTTACATGCAAAACAACGTATGGTGTGGCCTACAGTATAATGCTGTATCATAGGTATAGATATGTACATACACTCAATTATGTTGAGTCTAACTTCAGATTAAATTGCAATTTATTTATGTCTAACTTTACTCTTTTACACTGTTTAGGTTGTGGGCTTCCTGGGTACTGCCCATTTCATATTATTGGTCAGTTTAGTTTGGTTTGCATCATAAGTATGACCTTTGACCTAAATCTCGTTATTACCATTAACCTCAGAAATAAATTCCTTAGGTCTGAATTATATGGAAGTGTGGTATTGGAGATTGGTGTATGTCCAGTGGTTTAAAATTAACATTTGGCATTAGTCCCTATTGCTAATTATGCTAATTATGTTAATTATGCTAATTAAAAAAGTTGCCCAAAGTTGCCGTCTAGGCAACAAAGCTGAATTTGTTCATTGACCCATTGGGAACATGAATCAATCAAAAAACCTTACACTTCTCACAATTTCTAGGTTCTATGGACGGCAACTGGACTATCATGGGGGGATATCCTTTATTTGCTAGGGCCAAGCAAACACTTACACAAGACATACAACCAATGCTGTTTCAATGCTAGGCCAGCTTCGAAGTCGTTGGCCCATCATTAAGAAACTAACAGCTCCAACAATTTTCATTGTGTTTGTTGGGTACAAAGCCAGCGGCTCCGGTCATCCTGGAGGTGTCGGTGACGAAATTTTGCTGCACTAGGGGAGGGGCTGTCCAATTAAATTCTGATCAATATCATTATAAATTGTATTAGAGGTAGGGGCCTAATCGTTTGTATATTAAATACATGTAGGACACATGTATGTTTGCATTTTATATTGTTTGTTAAAGGGACATGCCCAGGTGTAAAACCATCATCAAAAAAATCGGTGATTTTTTTTTTAGCCTAATAATATGACCATATGATGTAAACATGTCCATAGACTAAAACTGCAAAATTTCTTAAATTTTTCTTCTGCGTATTCACCAGTTAGGCTAGATATAGAGACAAAATTTCTGATTTCTAATTATTGACAACCATGTCAAAAATAAGAAATACGGGAATTTCGTCTCTATATCTAGCCTAACTGGTAAGTGCGCAGCACAAAAATTAAAATCTTTTGCAGTTCTAGTCTATGGACATGTTTACATCATTCTTATCGTCATATTATTAAGCTAAAATAAAATAACAGATTTTTTGATGATTTCAGACCTGGGCATGTCCCTTTAATTGAATGTTAGTCTATATAATCTCATTCTGAAATATTATTTCACCTATTTATATATTTTGATAATATGATCTTCGGATGAGATTGTAATATAGTAGACCTCGATTAAAAAACGGAGAAATACAAATTTGACTAGGCCTAAAATAATTATAGGAATATGCAGGCTTATCGGTACAATTGGCCTGCTATTGTCATAATTGATCTACAAACACAAAATATATAATACTGGTATTGTATGACAAAGTTATAATAATTGCAAGAAACTTTAAACGGACTTAAGATAACTTTTGACTTCAGATTTCAGACTTTCAACTTCAAACTTCGAATTTTGGGCGTTAGACTATGGACTTCGGTTGCAGACTCAGACAACTGACAGACTTCAGACTTCGGTTTCAGACTCGGATTTTGGACTTTTGACATACTTTGGACTTCAGACTTTGGTTTTTGGACTCCAGGTTTTGAACAGACATACGTAGTACTTTAGATTTTGAACATAATTCAGATTTCGTCAGACTTCGTACATCAGACTTCCGATTGTGGACTTTAGAAATCAGTTTTCAGACTTCGGATTGTGGTCTTCGGACATACTTCAGACGTCTGATTGTAGCCTTCATTGTCAGACATCGTACAGACATCAAACTTCGGACTCAAAGACTCAGACGATTTATTTGTCACCCACAAAAACAAACATAAATATGTAACCAAATAAGCTCAAGAAAAATATATGTTATGAGGATCAGAAGAACTGCTGACCAATGGTGATCGCTATCATGCAGACCACTTCAGACAGACTTTGGACAGTTTTCAGACTTATGATAGACTTCAGACAAACTTTGGACAGACTTCAGATGTCAGACTCCTACTTCAGACATTGGACCTCGGCCAGACTTCGAACATCAGACTTCGGATTTTGGACTTCTGTCTTTGAATTTCACACTTCAGATTTAAGACTTCGGACAGACTGCGAACTTCAGGCATCAGAATTCGAACTTCAAACTTTGAACTTTTGACTTGGTGTTCAGATTTTAGACGTTAGATATACTTCGGACAGACCTCGTCCTTCGGATTTTGAACTTCGGTCTTTGAATTTCAGACTCGGGACAATATAGGCTACTTCAGATTTCTTCGGACTTAAAGAGTTCAGTCTTTGGACCTCAGACTTTAAATTTCAAAGTTCAGAAACCCCCACTGGGTTTTAATACTTTAAAACAGTTTAATAATAAATTAAACACCATTTTCTATGACTTGATCTTTTGATTAAAATAAGCAAAACAGTTAAGCAGCTTTATTAAATATTGTGAGACAGCTCCATTTTAGCTGTCCGTAGAACAATAACCCTGAAGGTCGATGCAAGCTCTACTTCAGTGCCGTCAGGCTCTAGTATAAGTTTCACGCTACTTTTTATGTATTTTTCTAAGACTTTTCTAAGTCTGCTAACTCAAAGCACCACTTTATAGAATTACCTTTTTTATCCACTTTAAGTTACGTCTCGCTACGCAATTCACAACTTCAATTGGGTGAAAATGATACAAATTATGAAATTATAGCAAAACATAAGCCAATTAAGAAAATGTAATGCTCATTTTTCCTCAAAATTGCTTCTTGTATAAAATGTCTGTGAGCTGCTATAAACATTATAAACACTTTCAGGTTGAGAAATATGTCCTACATACCAATAAATTAATAATATGTAATGATAGCTTCAAATAGATGTAAAATCATAAAGAAAACTACACTCAAATGTTTAATAATTATTACATTTATGTTATGCAGTAATACTGATTCCCTGCAATTACAAAAGAAGAAGAAAAAACAAAGACAAGAAAGTTTACGTCGTGCTAAACAGGAAACAAGGTGAACAAGTTTCTGTTTAAAATAAAATATAGATATTGTGAAATTAAATTGATCAATCTGTGGTTTTGGACCTTCTTTGCCAAATTTTGCACACATGTACTGTAGCAGAATTAAAAGATATATTTGTTTTGCCAGTACATTTTTCTCAAACAAACTTTAAAAATTTTTTTAAGTGATTAAATATGTTTGCAGCCGTCTTGGTAATTTTGTGAAGTTGATGGATCAGCTGCTACTTGCCCACCTTGTAATGTTAGCGAGACATAATGTGATCACATTTGTGAACAACGTGATGGTTTGCCCTCTTGAGGACCTGCAAATAGAAGTGAAGGATGAGAAAGAAGAGGATGAAGACAAGCAGCGAGATGGTCTCTTTGCCGCTAATTTGGTATTCAATAAAAATGGTGAGAAACAACACATGTCATGACTGTTACCTGAAGATAATTTATGGGACAACTGTGTCTCCGTCAAACATCGGCCAAGAATAAGGTCTCATAGATTGCTCAATGATTGTCCAACATGTTGAAGAAACATCCTTATTCATTGCTGAGAATCAGTTTTTCTTATGAATTTTCAAGTTACATGTCAGTGGAAGTACACTACATCTTTCAAATATTTTTCTTTGCAGATGTCTTAGCAATCTCTCCTGCCAAAGAAAAGTTTGATATCGTTTTACAAGAGGTATTCTCTAGTATTCCTCAGCTTTTATGCAAAGAATCTCTGCCATTATCCGGAAGCCTTCCAATCAAAGACGATACAGATGACGATCAGAATAAACAGCCAGTTCATAATAGGAAACCACCAGTCAAAGCAGATGTTACAACAAAAGTATCTGAATTGGGCTCGTCAGACGGATTTAGCAAGGCTCACCTAGTTCAATCATCTCTATCATCCACAAAATCATCAACCAGGTATATTGTTTGCTTGTAATAATTTGTGTTTTGTCTTATATGGTATGGAACAAATGTAGTGTTTTTAGATTAGTATTCAATTAAAAATGTGCCACTTTTATCAATTTTCTGCTGTGGATTAGATGTGAGATTATTGATCAACCATGTAGTTTATAAAGTGAGCAGACATTTCGACTGATTCTTAACCCTTTAACCGCCAAATTATTCAATTTGAATTTTCACCCACTTGAAGTTGTGTCTCGCTGACACTATCCACAACTTCAAGTAAGTGCAAATTATTCAGATTTGACAAATTGGATGTAAACTTTTTTCAAATCTTGCTGGTTGATGTCACATTTTATCTTAAACATATTTAAAATGTGGTACTTATGTGCTGATAAAAAATGAATCCCGAATATATGCGGCACTGGCGGTTAAAGGGTTAAGAAGGAATATTGACAATATTCCCTTTGACCTCTGAACATTTAAATTTAATACAGCGATACACAACTTCCAAGTGACTTAAAATTAATTAAATTTATGCAATTAATGTAACAACATATCAGTTTGAGACCTCTAGTCGTATTTAAATTTTAAAAAGCTAGTCACTGAAGCGCTGATAAAAACTAAAATTTAACTTCTGAATAATGATCATTTTGTAGACATGCATCTTTGATCTCGATGGTTAAAGATCCCAAGAAGACTCATTACAAGCTTCCTAGTACTGTAGCCTCCATGTCACAGCAGAGCTCGTCTTATTCACTAAGTCTTGTGTCATCTTCATCATTTGATGCCGTCTGTGATGACGGGGATGTATCACTCCAAAGCGATGTCATACTAACTCCAAACCTTCCACACATAGGTACTGTTCGTAAGCCGTTGGTTTACAACTTTTGTAATTTTTATTTTATTTTTGTATCAAGTTGCTTAAAGCGAATCAGGCTAAAATCATCAAAAAATCTTTATTTTTTTGTGGCTTCTTAATATGGCCATAATATGTGAACATATCCATAGACTAGAATTGCTGAAGTCTTGTAAATTTTTGGGCTGTTTTGGAAACGTAGCAAGTGTGCCAGAAGCCACATTTATCAGTTATTCCTGTTTTTCTTATTTTGGACAAGCATGTCCTAAATTAAATTTTGTCTTTATTTCTGCTTAATAAACATACACAATTCTAGTCTATGGGCATGTTGACTTATTATAGACATATCAAGGAGCCAAAATAAAAATACAGATTTTTTTATGATTTTAACCTGATTGTGTCGCTTTATTTTCTATTTTAATGGAATATAGGACACAAGACATACCCAGTGAACAATTTATCTTTCTCGTCTGATTTGCTGACTGTATTTTTTCAGCTACACCCACGAAATCTGAAGATGATCTGGGGCAAGCAACACCTGATCTTGTCGTGGAACACAGGGAGGGGATATTGTCTGGGAGAGGTTTTGTTGGTCACTATGTACCTCTTTCTTGTGGAAACCTTCAAGATAAACTAGACCAGGAGTGAGTGTCATTATTGAGCATCCCCTTACTGGAGAATGCTTGTAGCGTTTGCTTTTTTTTCTATTCCACCTTTTTGCCCAGTGATGGGTTCAACTATTTTTTTAAATTGCAATTACATCCTTTCATAGATGTTCAATTACTATTGCAGTTCTGCAAAAACTTTCGATTACAATTTACAAATAGATTTTTCAATTACAATTATATATTTCTTTATAATTGTACTGGAATGGTTGGTTAATAAAGAGGATGGGTGACCATATATATTAGCATGTGTGGTTTAAATACTGTAGCGACTTGGAAAGCCTTGCACTTTAGCCACTAGTTCACCACACCTTATTACATCATGCAGTCAATTGGATAATTTTTGTGTGTTTATTTTTTTCTCTTTTGAGACTTTTTGCATTGTCTTTTAATAATTAGCTAATTTTTAGTTTTATGACAGGGGGTCACTGAGTTGTGCATTGTCACTTCTCAGTGCCGCCTAATCAGCCACGAAGCTACAAACCTTTCATTTATCGCTATCACATTTTTGATTTTATTCATCAGCTATGACTACCAAACAGCAGTGAAATTACAAAAGGAATTACTTCTATCTGCCATGGAGGAAGTGGATGAATTTTGTGGAAAAAATGCTTGGCTCAATGAAATTTACCAATTCTGCAAAACATGGGAAGATCATTCTGCAGAAGAATGGAAGGGTGTTGCTGCTTTTACTATTGAGGTGAGAGTGATTGGCTTAGCCCCAGCAAGGAAGGCAATGTGTCTTTGAACAGCTGTTCGACACCGAAATATCAAAATGAACGTTAATATGTTTTTAGTGTAGATCATAATATTGTAGTGGAAATTGTAGTGGATTGAAAATTTTGTTGCTGACATATTTTCTAGACAGCCATAATTTATTTTTTAAAAGACAGACAATTGTATTGTGGAAATAATCTAAATAAAATAACATTTTATTACAGCAAAAATTGAATGAGATTCGTCAGTGGGTTGAACGTGTGCGTAATTTTGACCGGACCTATACTACAGATAATGGAATAATTCGTCTGGACTGTGCTGGTGTGTCTGACATACTTGTGCCGAAGCTTAACACAGCATTTCGACAGCTCTGTGCCTTTGTAGCTGGTGAAGCAGAGAATATTGCTACTAAATTCTGCAGTGAGATGACAGTTATCCTAGAGGTATTTATTCTTTAAACTACATTTACTGGATCACTAAGTTTGATGGGTGATTGAACCACCGGGTCTCATGTTTGGTGATGTATTACCTAGTGCTTCTTAGATCATTGATAGATCATGCTATGTCTATTATAAACAATTTTGCTGATGTGTACATTAAAATTGTCCTCACAAAAAATATTGAAAAAAATAATCAGGGGTGCCCCCTGTTTTGACACTGACGGCCTCATTTGGTAGCAGCAGACACTCTTCGCAGGCCTCTCTGTTAAGCTTTCTGGTCAATTAGATGCTATTGTTCTTGATATTCCCGTAACATATTAGCAGTTCTGCTTGACTTTAATCGTATGAGGTTTCCTTCCTCACACAGTTGTACTTGTGAAGTAATCGTACAGATAAATTAAAAAGCAGCTGGAGGGTCTGGAGGTTTTCTGACCCCCCTATATTTTCTTTTCAAAAATCCATGTGGACACACGTGGATCTTGGCGTACTGTTAGCTACGCCCCTGATGGTGGATAGAGGCTTACTATTCCTTGTTGTAGCGAATGAAAGACAAAGAAACAAATATCAGAGGATTTGCACTGTATGCTCGAACTGTACAACAATGCAAGAAGCAGACACCTTTCTACCAACAGCGTGTAGACTATCTCCGCTCTTTACTTGAAGTTGTTCGTATGAGCTGGCGGCAGCTCAATCCACATGAAGAACACCTAGAAGAACAGGTTGGCATGCAAATTTACTTATTTTGATATTATTTTATTTAACTTCTGCTTATTCTTTCAATGGATGATTAACCCTTTCAAGCCTGACTTTACCATTGTCATCTTCATCCACTACAAGCCGCGAATTGCTGTCGCAATTCTCGACTTGTAGTGGATGATGATGACTTGAGGTGGATGACAAATTAAAGAAAATTGCCATGTATTGGTAAAACAGTTTCATGGAAATTTCCGCTCTAAAACCCCTGGTTATAGGAAAATTAAGTCTGCTTTCAGGATGTAAAATGATGCTTTAATGCATCGTGGGGGCTTAAAGGGTTAATAATTTTTTGGCAATAAGGTTGTTGATAATTTATCCCGAGCACCTTTTCTCTATCATAGGTACTTGGTTGTTGGGAGGCATTCCTTTCACAGATACAGGATGCAGTGGAATTTGTGAACACACAGACCCCACTCATTACTCAAAACCTGGAGGATACACACCAGGTAAAGTGCTGCAAAATAAAAGTGAAATAAAGGAGCAAAATATATTTCCAGTAACATCCATCTTGTGCAGGATAGTGGATAATAAATTGACTCTTTCCTGTACCAAATCAGGTTCTTGATTGCCTATATAAACATTGAAATGTACATGTCAGAATTTATTTGCGATCTATATTTAAAAAAAACTCTGCTGCTTATTTGAATTTTAATGTCCTTTTAATGTTTATTTTTCCTCATACAAAATGTCATGATATTTACTTAGGTAGCTGAAGTGCAAAAATTATACCCATGCAATACAATTTTTTCAAAAATTTGTATTTCCCCTGATTATTTTCTATATATATTACTGTAATGTATTTGCATATACACATACCACTACTTTACATTTTCCTTTTATTTTTAAATTGCCATGATGAATACAAACTCACTATAGCCAAATTTTAAATGTGTGTTAATATTGAAAAGAAGCTGCAATTATTTTGGTGTTTACTTGATTTGATCAGCGCAAGATACTTTTGAGACCTGATTCTGTTACATCTTATCATGAAGAACCACCCAATTCGTCACAGTATATGGTAACATTTTGTCCATTGATCATTGAGTGTCGTCACACTACACGTCCACATTTTATGCAAATCAATGCCTGTAATTCAATGCTTGGAACAAAGATATTTATGAATTCTGTTTAAGACTATCTATAAGTATGGAGCTCAGTAATGGGGTTTATGTACTATTTAGTATATAATTACCAAGTAGACACAATAAGTTAATCCAATGTTTGTTTAATGTTGGACCACCGTCTATGACACTGGCCCAATATTAAGCATATTTTGGGTACACATCCTGTGTTTGCTTGATACTTCCATCACTTATTTGCAGAATATCTGACTACTATTTAAGGTAGTGAACAATTTTCGGGAAATGTAAAGTGTCACAAAGAGTACAATGCCGTTCAAAATCAAAAGGCATTAACTGCTCACTTGAAGCAATTACTGCCCTTTGCTTTGCAGAACAGTTCACTTATCACGCAGTTAGCCATGCTTACATATCAATATGCTTTCTCAATTTCTAGGTGACATTGGTCAGACACTTTACATTCCCTTCGAGTGGGGAGTTCGGTAGTGGGATTTTTTATGTGGGCGTGTGCTTGTGGATGGATTTCGTATTGTGGTGTCATAATCTGTTATTAATCTTTTTGTTTTTCAATTAACTTGGACTATATTTTGTTACCTTCCAGGAGTCTTCTCTTTGACGTGTAGAGTGTTTTAAGCCATTGCTTCAAAACCTTTTTGTGATCAATAAAGCAAGAGTCAATAATGCATTATGTTAAGTGATCTGTAATGAGGCTTCGTCTTTTTAAGTGCTTATATCATTCAGTGGTAGAATGACAGTGATTAGTCAATTTTATATAACACCATGAACTGTTGTTGTGATACAGCTTACACCTTTAGGATTTAAAAATAAGACCATAATCCCATTATTGTCCCTCTCTGCTGTCTAGCAAACTTTATACGTGTAGTGCGCTTATAACTGTTTTCTCAATATGTTTTTCTGGCCATTGCATGAAATAGTTGTTGCTCACTAAAAGTGATTTTCTACGGTCATGTAGATTGTTACTTTCTTATAAGGAGTGGGGGGGGGGGATAATATGTGCTATTCATCTGAAGAGGCATGCATTACAATGCCCCTATACACTGGTCCTTTGTGGGTTGTGTTTTAAGCATTACAACTTCCGGTTACATGGGTTTTATTCAAATTTGAAAAGAGGATGCTACGCTATATAATATTTAATGCTATAGCAGCACAAACCTTTAAAGAATAAATTGGGTTTCAGATTAATTGCAAAAAGTAATTCAGAGGTCAGAGTTGATTTAATATAGAGATTAGACCAAAATGAGAGAGGATGTAAGCTGTCAAATATTTTAATACACAATTTCACTGCATTGCTTTTTAACAAAATTGCACAGATAATTTTTTTGGAGAAGTATTT
This sequence comes from Flabesymbios commensalis, assembly GCA_964017125.1. Lineage (NCBI taxonomy): Eukaryota > Metazoa > Annelida > Polychaeta > Terebellida > Flabelligeridae > Flabesymbios > Flabesymbios commensalis. Next base: position 18,039,428 of record OZ024910.1, read on the forward strand.
GTTTTATATTAACAGCATCTCAAGTGTATATATACATGGCTGTTTTCACCAGGTGGAGGCTTTTCTATCTGACGTGGCACTGGTGTTTGTATATCTCTTATTTTTTTTAGAAACTTGAACAGGAAGCTCGCACTCTTTGTGAGCATGTTACTAGTGGTCGATTCCTTGACCCATCACAGAAACCTACGACTATACTTGAGGACATTTCAAAGGTTAGTATATCCTTGTCCACATCTATTCATTTTTAAAAGCTCGCTGTGCATTTTATCCCACATATTTGAAGATTTAAATATAATTTTTAAAGTCATATAAGCTATCATATTTTACTCCAGTGGAAACCCAGTGTGACGCTGACCCCACGTAGCAAACCATGCTGCAAGGCGGACCTGTTTTGGCCAGTCTTGAATTTACTACCATTCACATAGTGTATGATCAAGTCCTGTTACTGTACCAGAGAGTCCCATAAGGTGGGTGGACTCACTGAGTGGATCAGTACAGCGATCGAAAAAATATAATATCCACTAAAGGGACCAGCGCTGGCTCTATCCACTAAGGGAACAAACAATGGTTGGATTCATTGATGGCAACAGCAAGGACTTGATGCTCTAATGGGATCAGAGCTGGTTAGATCCTCTAAGAGGACTAGTCTTTTTAAAGGCTAATGAATTTGTGATAGTATCAGTCACCAACCACAAATGTGGACGAAGTGTTTAATTTCTCAATTAAAAGGAAGCTATTCATAGGCTTATGAAAAACTTGATTTTAATTTCAAGAAGTATGACTATTCAGTAGATTAGGCACTGTGATCAATTCATTTTTATTCCTCACCCATTACAGTGGTGGTGTGCAATTATGGCATAGGCTTCTAGGGTTCTAGATGTGCATTTCGGGGTTACTGTATTTTCGTCTACTGAATTTTCTGATGTATTGCCCGCTCCAGAGTATAGCCCGTAGAGGGTTAAATTAACCAACAACTGGTGGTTTGACCATAGAGACCCCACACTGGTGTATACCCTACGTCTTCCTGCTCACACCGCCGATTGTCACAGTCAACTCTTGTAGTTACACCCTGTGTATTGTAGTACTCCTACCGCCATGTAGGCCTAGTATACAATGCTATCACCTATAACCATACCCCACACTACACAATATAACAATATTTTAAACAATTGTTCTGCGAGCATGCATTGGTTTGACATTTGGATACATTTTATTCCTTTCCTTGTTGCAGTACTGTGAGCAATTCTATAATGTGCAGCATCAACTACAAGAAGCCAGTCAATGGAAGGAAGCCATCACAGGTGTACCGTATGATCTGACATTTCTCCAAGAAATGTCTGCTATGATTGACAGCAGACAAGAGCTGTGGAAGTATGTGGAGGTTTCCACTCATGCTATTTTAGAATGGAAAGCAACTTTATTTAAAAAGGTATAATTTCTGTTTTTATGCCTTATGTCGATCCACCTGATCTATTGTTCAGTCATCTTCATTTGTATGGCCTTTTATTGTATTAAACACTTTAACTCACTTATAATTAGCAAATTGTTTCGAATTTTTAATCCTGCCCACTGGAATTAGAGGCCCAGTGTCTAGGATTATCTATGTTGGTGCAATGTCTTATCTTCTGTATATCTCTTCTGTAACAATTTGTTTCCAGACAATATCTCCTAAACCACTTGTTTATCATATTTTGTTATGGTTTCTTTAGTTAAATATCAGCAAAGTGCTAGAAAAGCTGACTGAGTGGGAAGCTGCATCAGAGCAGATGAAGGATCATCTCCCTGAAGGAGACCGAGTATTAGATCACTGGAATAAACAACTTATTGAGTTCAAACAAGAACTTCCACTACTAAACAAGCTGTGTAGTGACGCCCTGAAGGTAATATCATCATTTATAGCAAGTTATTCTTGAACCATATTGCATTTACTTGCACAGTAAGCAGCTATGGGCTATTTATCTTCATGCAAACAGAATTAAGTTTTTAAAACCTTGTATCTTGTCCTCACTTATTATTACATATTTTCTACCTATTATTTTATTGATAAAACTTACATATCTATAATATTATTATGATTATTAATCATAACAAAATTAAGATGAGTGAAAAAAAAATATTTTCAAGTATATTCTTTCTCATTGTTAAAAAAAATTGTTTCAGGAAAGACACTGGAAGTCCATATTTGTGGGAATGGGAGAGCAGTATGACGCTGACTATGAGTTCACTATTGCTGAGCTTCTCTCCTATAATCTGATGGCCCACTCTGATCTTATCACGTCAGTGTATGCTGCAGCCATAGCAGAATACACCATCGAGCGAAGATTAATGGCTGTGAAGCATCTATGGGCTGACCAAAAGTTCAAACTTGCTAAATACATACCACAGAGCGTGCTGGATAGTGCAGGTGAGAAATACTCAGCATCCATGTTATCCTGCGAAATTGTTCGTTTCTGTTTTTCATTAATTTAAAACTGGAATTGCTAATGCAATTTCCAGCTTCACAATTTTTACCTCGGAATAGACTTTTTGATGACCTTGAAGTAAAATTGACCTTGAAGATAACTTTTAATTCACCAAAAAAATGTCATAATTTGAATTTTTCAGTCAAAATCCTATGAAAAAAAGATATCACACACATTCTCAGCTTTATTTTTAAAAATAATATTTTTTCTTACTGGATTTTATTGACCTTTTAACCTTGAAGATGACCTTGAATAAACAAAATAATTTGATAAATGAATTGTCTAGTCAAAATTACATAAAAATGAGGTACATGTATTACACTTGTTCCTGTGTTCGTTTGTTGATATTTAATATTTGCCCTTGTAGTCATAAAGGCATTTGATATTGTAGCTTAAGATATGTTTTTTCCAAAATAGACGACAACCTTGGTTTGACTCACTGAAGCATAAGGAATGAGATAAATATAGTCGTTGGCTTTTAACCATTCAGTTTATCAGAACTGATTTCTAGACCAGTAATTGGAATAGGCCTCTAGTCTATAATGGAGAATCTCCATTCATCCTTATCTCAGACTTTGCATGAACATGTCTTTTTGAGTGTAATTAAATATTATTTTTCTCCAATTAGAACTACTTCTCACTCTGAATTATTGGAAAAGTTAAGTAAATATTTTCAACTTAAAGAGGTTGGTAGCATTATTTAAACTACGAGAGTTTTGATTGTATGCCTGGATTCAGTACCTATTTTGTTGTAAATCTTTACGACCCCAGCTTTTGACATACACACATTGAAAGGTGAAATATGTTGATTAATGCATGAATTGACATACTTCTTTGGCATGTGCTGATACTCTATCTGTTTTGTCTTGGATTCATTGTTATGAAAATATTAATAATAACTTGTTATAATTCTGTTATAGTTCTGTTTTTATAGTCTTTGATAAAATTTAAAAAAATAGCAAGTTATTTTAGTCTTTCATCCTAGTCAGTCATGTACATAGGTGATGTAGCAAAGCAAATTACTGCAGAAAATAACCTCTTTTGGGGACACATACCAATTGTTTTGATAAGGAAGTCTAGTAATTTTGAGTTTGTTATTGCTTCAAGACTTTTAACGATTATGTATTTTATACAGCTGAAGTTCCAGTAGTGACCAGGGGGAGAAGTGCAGATAGTCGAAAGCGTTCAGAACGTGTATTACCAGATAAACTCTCAGCATCCAGTACAAGTCAGGGATTTGATAAAAAGTATGAGCAATTGTACATTATGGTTGATGTGGAGGAGATGCAGTACTTGCTTGAGGTAGGTATACATGTAGCTCTGTAGACCACTTTATGTATTGTTAACAATAGCAATAGTTGACGTAAACATAATATAACTCCAAATAAAAAAATTGTAATCAACCAGAAGGGAATTTGTTGCAGACTGATGATATTGATAATATTATATTTGATTACGTGCAGATGGTTTTCATATTTTGATGAATGTTATTTTTTGATGACTCACCCACCAGACAGTGATACTAACTGTTCCATTTTCTTCCTTGCATTTCACAACAAACAACTTATATAAGCTGGCTAATACTACCACTGATATTTTTTCAGGACAGCATTGTAGGTATACAGGTTATGTTGACATCACCGTACCTAGGTGAACACAGGCGTGATGCTGAGCAATGGGCCAAATCTTTAGCTCACATACAAGAAATTGTCAACCTCTGGCACAGCTGTCAGAAGAAGGTGAGAGTGAAAACCATTGTAATTAAATATTTCTGTAAATTGTATAAAAATTTCTATAAAAATGATACAAGTATATATCTTGACAATTTTACATTAACAATTATTCATCTGGTTTATTAAACATATGGTAATTTCCGCAATTAATTTTTCAATTTTTTTACAATTGCTTAGAGGCGATCATAAATAATGTGTATATTATGTTTTTGTACTGTGTGAACCCTCTTCACAAGCAATTACCACCGCAAGGTGATTGAAAGTGACATGATTTATAAAATACCCAGATTGTTATAACCTGGTTTTGTTATGTTACAGTGGCTGTTCTTGATGAAATTGTTTGAGAATACAAGTACACAAGCAAGGTTACAACATTTAGCAGAGCAGTTCCAGCCAATACATCTCAAGTTTGCTGTAAGTTAAAAATTAATTACGATATATTGAAATATTTATTTATAATGTTTTAAAATGAAGTGAAACTATTTCACATATATATCTATCTGTGCTAGTTTCTCTACAATTAACTGTGTGATTTATTTTTTGCAGGAATTCATGCAGGCAGTAGTGACAGACCCAAAGGTATCTTCCATTCTGACGCAGCGTAGAGGTGACAAAGCTTTTCGCATCCACCAGGGAGAGAGACTTTGTTCATTGATACTATCGCTAATACAACAACAGGTATTTCTTCGACAATGATGCATCATAGAATAGTAAGCAACTGGAAACTCATTATTACACAGTTAACAGTAGTAACAATTTTGATTACAGTTTAAAATGTATACAGTATACATATTTATACAGTATACATATACATACTGTACATCTGGTAATTTTTTGCGTGTTTAAATTTCCGCGAATTGCTGATTTTGGGGCTTTTCATGCAGTTTCGAATTCACAATTTTTTTTTTCTTTAGTAGCGCTATTATGATAAAAAAAATTTTATTCGCGAATTTGGCCTCACAAATTCGCGAAAATTAAAACCTCGTGAATATTAACAGATCTACAGTATGTATTTTGTGAATTTGCCTTTTACAATGCCTTATACAGGAGGAAATCATTAAACAACTAGGAAATGAGTTTACACAAGCCAGGGATCAGTTTCCAAGATTGTACTTCTTGAGCAATGAAGAGCTAGTGGACTTACTTGGTATAACCCGTAATCCAAATCAACTCAGGCCTTTTGTCAGAAAGTGTTTCTCAGGAATTGATGATGTAACCTTCGCCTTGCCTAATGATGACACACCCACTAATACGCTAGATTATGCGCTACATGGTAATTATGAGAATATTACAATACTGTACAATATGACAGCAAAATTAACATGTAATTATTTGTTCAATTGGCCTCCAGTGAACATCATATTTGTACTGATCTATGTGGATAATGAAAAATGTGTTGTATAATTTGTTACTGTCTGTTGTTGCTTATATCAATTTGTTTCGGATAGAAGAAAAAAATCTCAAGACAGAGGTACCGCTCTTATTTCGGATACAATTTGTATACAGGCCTGATTGTACCATGAACATTGTTGAAAACAAAGGCCTGGAAGCGATGTGGTGGTATGATGGGATGATTTATTAATCCAGGACCATTACTGTCAATGACCTTCATTTATTAAAATATTTTTAGTTGACAAATTGGAGGTGAGCTGCCTGCAGGGAGTACTTGGAGAGCAGTTAATGTTAGACGTGTGTGTGCCCCCTGCTCTGCAGTCTACAACCTGGCTAGTAGCGTTAGAGCATCATATGAAAACGTCTATGCTGCATGCAATGGAGACCTGTCTTCAAACTCGCCTGGAAGACGGTATGTTTTGTAAAAATTGTTACATAATGTTTCAATCACCCTGCTGTTGACATAGTTACTAAATAGGCATTATTAAGCAGCCCTCGCCGAGGCGGGCTGCTTACTGTATTCAAGACGGTCCGCCGCCGCCGCAGTTAATTGTTTTCAAGATAGCTACTAATCTATCAACTTCTGCTTCCTCATACTTCACATAGCCATCACATACCACTCGGGAATTGTTTTGGTGACATTTTGATCTCCATATCATCAACCCTTTAATTACTATGGCCACTAACGAAGAAATGCTCGTTAGCGCATTTCAGGAAAAAGTTGCCATCAGATCTTCTTTTAATTTGGCAAATATGCTCAGCTATGTCAGTCAATGACCTATTTAACTTGTTTGGGATCAAACTATTTGCAAAATGACTGGACTATGAATATAAAACAAAATGTTATGTCTCACACAAGGATCACCCATGACAAATTTCACACTAAAAAATTCAAAATGGCTGCCAGTCGGCTATTTTTTTATTCTCTTTTTTTAATTTTTTTTTTTTCTTTCATTATCTCGGAAATCATGATAGCTGATCTAAGAATTTCTGACCTGATGAACTTTTGGGAGCAAACATTTTTAAAATAGTGGTCGAGCGATAACGGAGGGCTGCTTTCGTGTTCGTTTCCGAACAACTCTTTCTAGTTTAAGTAGGATTTAATATATCCTTGAAAATTGATGTAGGGTCATGCTAAAACTATTTATCCAATCTATCCTGTCGTATTGTTTCTATCTGATCTTATTACATGTATGTTCAAAGGTGTTGTGTATTCATTATTTTTTTCAGGGCCACTCTTCTTGTTTTTTCTTCATCTTGTGTTCTTGCTAACTTTATCATTTCTATCTGATAAATCTCTTCCCATGCAATGCTTAGTGAAATTAAATGTTTTACATTGAATAGCCTCTTTATCAATGTTACAGGAAGCCGTCAGCCAATGCAGCTACTGGATGAGCTAGCAAAATATGACAAATATGCAGTTTCTGCAGAAGCAGATAATGCCATGAAACAGGCAATTCATGCCTTCTCTCATTGGCTGCTACGCTTCCCAGCTCAATGTGTGGTCACAGCAGAAGCTGTTTTGTGGGAACGTAGAGTGCATCGTGCCTTAGATCGACAAGACCAGCAAGAACTGAAAAATCAAAGGTTTGTTGAAATTACAGATTCGAGTGAATATATGTTCATTAAAGTACATTAAAGTATTTATTTCAGAGTCCTGGTTAAAAAATTGAATTATAATTTTCACCTTCAATTGAATAGGTATATAATTAATCCCTTATTTTGTTGATAGAAATAATCTGGTCTCCCGTTTGGAGCAATATAGTCAACTGCTGACTAAAAATAACAGTGTGGCAACTGCAAACGATAAAACCCGTCGGCGTTTACATTCTCTCCTTGCCTCTCTCATCAGCCAGGGTCTACATCACAAGGAAGTGATTAATGGTATGTGAGTTATTAATTGTTTAGTTTATGCTGATTTAAACCCTTGTAGTACTAGGGACATATATATATATAGTTTTAAGCTAAGATAGTAGTAAAATGTACTAACTTTGTTCCAAAGTTAGTACATTTTACTACTATCTTATTGATTCTTGGCACCATGAATAACATATTTTCAACAGTTTTATATATATATTATACAGTTTTAAGATAATTCAAAACAAATGAAATGTCTCTAAAAAGGTGGTAGATGCTCACTTAACCCTTTAACCACCGGTCCCTATTATATTTGTTTATTTGTTTTCTTTTTTTATTATCACATATTCCGACGTCTAAATTTGATCCCCGGGCTGATTAAATACCAGCTTTTGAACATGTTAAAGATGAAATGTGATTTCAATCAACAAGATTTCAAAATCGTTTACCTCTATTTTTTCTAATCCGAATAATTTTCACCTAATTGAAGTTGTGGATTGTGCTAGCCAGACTCAAAATTGAATTATATTTCATCATCAGAAGCTGGAATTTCTGACACAATTTAAATGAATGAAAAATAACAGGAAATACTTCAGTGGAACAAGGGTTGATATTAAGTAAATATGCATTTTGACCCTTTCAGTGTGTGAACAGACTTAATTGTCAGAATCTGACTGCTATAGACGTCAGATTCTGACGTCTAAAGTCGATCCCCGTACTGAAATAATTAAAATATTTATATTGGCCGTAAACCCATAACATAGGTATTCAAATAAAGCGGAGAGAGCTGACTAAGACATTTATGATGATTTCACAATGAAAATATCCCTTTGGTTTTCATGGTTTATACAAAAATATTTCAGCGCTTTAAAGGTGAATGTTGTAGGGCTGCTCAGTGGATCAGATATTGTATTGACTGATAAGGTGAATGTTGTAGGGCTGCTCAGTGGATCAGATATTGTATTGACTAATAAGGTGAATGTTGTATGGCTTCTCAGTGGATCAGATATTGTATTGACTACTAAAGTGAATGTTGTAGGGCTGCTCAGTGGATCAGATATTGTATTGACTACTAAAGTGAATGTTGTATGGCTGCTCAGTGGATCAGATATTGTATTGACTACTAAAGTGAATGTTGTAGGGCTGCTCAGTGGATCAGATATTGTATTGACTACTAAGATGAATGTTGTAGGGCTGCTCAGTGGATCAGATATTGTATTGACTACTAAAGTGAATGTTGTAGGGCTGCTCAGTGGATCAGATATTGTATTGACTAATAAGGTAAATGTTGTATGGCTGCTCAGTGGATCAGATATTGTATTGACTACTAAAGTGAATGTTGTAGGGCTGCTCAGTGGATCAGATATTGTATTGACTACTAAAGTGAATGTTGTAGGGCTGCTCAGTGGATCAGATATTGTATTGACTACTAAAGTGAATGTTGTAGGGCTGCTCAGTAGATCAGATATTGTATTGACTAATAAGGTGAATGTTGTATGGCTGCTCAGTGGATCAGATATTGTATTGACTACTAAAGTGAATGTTGTAGGGCTGCTCAGTGGATAAGATATTGTATTGACTAATAAGGTGAATGTTGTATGGCTGCTCAGTGGATCAGATATTGTATTGACTACTAAAGTGAATGTTGTAGGGCTGCTCAGTGGATCAGATATTGTATTGACTAATAAGGTGAATGTTGTATGGCTGCTCAGTGGATCAGATATTGTATTGACTAATAAGGTGAATGTTGTAGGGCTGCTCAGTGGATCAGATATTGTATTGACTACTCAGATGAATGTTGTAGGGCTGCTCAGTGGATCAGATATTGTATTGACTACTAAAGAGAATGTTGTAGGGCTGCTCAGTGGATAAGATATTGTATTGACTACTAAAGTGAATGTTGTATGGCTGCTCAGTGGATCAGATATTGTATTGACTAATAAGGTGAATGTTGTAGGGCTGCTCAGTGGATCAGATATTGTATTGACTAATAAGGTGAATGTTGTAGGGCTGCTCAGTGGATCAGATATTTCAGAAAACTGCTATGACTGGTTAAAGGTATTGAAATATCACATGGAGATTCGTACTATACTTAGAGCTAAAACAGAATCCATGGAATCAGAAATTGATTCAACACAGGCACCCAGGCAAACCAGTTTTGGTAAGCTGGATCATGAGTACTATGTTATTATGCTATTCTAATTTTCATCCATGATGTATGGAAAATAGACCAATGTAAAAGAATGATAATGCCTGGATAATGATTAAAGTTATTTTCTTGATATCATTTTACATTTTTGAATAATACATTTTCTTTTAAAACAGTATATTCACATCTTGGCGACGTCAGGGGTATTATATATATATATATATAATTCTCTGCATTCTCTGCCATTTAAGGAATAAGGGAATGATTCGGGTGTGAATGATTTCAGTGTGAATTGTGATTGTTTTGTAATCACTGTCATTCGAATGTTGCTGATGTTTTTTAGATGAGATCGATCCAAACCGAAACCTGACTACTATCTCAACGGGTTATCAATTTGGCAGCTGCTCTCTGTCTCAGATGGGATCTAGTTTTGCGTATGATATGGAATATCTGGGTCCACAGCGTCGCTTGGTATTCACTCCTCTCACTGAACGAGCATATCTAAACTTGACTCTGGCTCTCAAGTCATTTACTTGTGGCACACTCATGGGACCATCCGGCACAGGAAAATCTGAAACTGTGAAAGATTTGTCTAAGGTATGCCATTTTGAAATAGTGATTATGTGAGAGAGTTAAGAGAGATAGATCTTAGTACAAAAGATATGGATTTTTTACTAAAAATCATGTTTAATTTGATTTCATCTCAGGATAAATAAGCAATAAATACAATTTTTTACTAGAGAAATGCATTAATTTGAGCTAAATGTAGAGGGACTTGTTGATTTTATATCCGACTCCGAACAAATCGATTTTATATGGTTTAAACTAACAAATGTATACAATTTGCAGATAAATCACTATTTGATCCATCACGCCCTGGGTTTTCATCGTAACATGGGGTTATGTGATACCGCCCTTTTGAATAACAGCAGATCTAATGCCATGGATTCCACGAAAATGGAAAAATTCCAGGCCTTAATTTTTGTAAAAACATAAATAAACCGGGAAAAGTCCTTGATTTTGGTCAACCTGTGATGTTTTTCTTTTGATCCTAAAAAACGTCACGCAGCGGTGACAGCTAGTGATTAAATGAAGGGAAAAGCTTCCCTGAAATAACGATGTGGTTTAGGAATGTAGTGTGCCTATTTCATCAATATAAAGTCAAAAGACAAACATCGATATAAAATGTAGGCCCACATTTCATATTTTCTACAATATTGTAATTTCACTGATTGTATGGTCTGAAATTTCTGTTTTTCATATCTTCTGGCCTAAACTTTTTTTTGTAATTTGCGAACCATTTTTTTAACATGTACAAAAAAAGTCCTTGAAAAGTCCTTGAATTTTGTATTTCAAAAAGTGTGGGAAACATTTAGTGCATAACCCAGTCTTTAATGAAAAATCACAGCTTTTAACAACAGTTTGTTCCCAATTAATTATCTATGTGACTCACACAATCACACCATATACTTGACAGCCAGACTTACTTATAAATCTGGCTGTCAAGTATATTGTGCGATTCCAATTCAGAAATTTCACAGAGAAAATTATATGAATTCCATTGAACTATATGTGTGGGACGATTCTGGGGAATGATAACGTTTTTTTTCAACCACGCGGACCCAGGTCACAGTAGATCAATAATTCGTTAATTAAAATTTCTTAAAGTAACACGTTGACCTGGATCGCGGCATAGTGGATCATTTATGCATGTATTGTTGATTTTTTAAGCCTTGAAGTGCTAGTTGAGAAATTTCCTTCTAAATATTTCCATCGACACCTTGAATAAGATTTTTTTTTAAGATGATTTATCTCTAGCCATTGACAATGAATCCATTTTTTATTGACCCATTTATTAAATCAAATTATGTGTTTTTTATATTGATAAATTTATTCAGTCTTCGCTAATAGACTATTTGATTGTTGTGTATTTTTTGTTGCTTAATTTAATCAATAGGCCATGGGGAGACATCTTGTGGTGGTGACATGTACCAGCCTACTGAAGCTCCCCATTATGAACCAGTACATGAATGGTTTAGTGCAGTCAGGATGCTGGGGACTTTTTGACAATATGGACCTCCTTACCACAGGTCAGTTAATATTATTATCCCTGCAAACATGAGACATTGTCCCAAAGGCTGCTTATTTCACTGAATCAACGTTTTATGTTTGCTGGGATTGTCATCAAGATTTGGTATCACACAAATTCATATTGTTCATTTTCACTAAGAATGGTATAACGATTTATATACTATAGTCCTCTGAGCGCACATATATTGTACTTTATTTGTTCTAATAAGCCACATATTCTAATTACCCCCTCCCCCCCCATCTCCTGTTACAACCTCCTGTTGCAAAACTACCACAAATAAACAATAAATTCCCACCCACTCATCCTCTGTCAGTGAGTAAATAAAAGTTTTGGCCAGCTGCTGTACTAGATAAGCAAATATACATTTTTAAATCTTCTCACACTTTAGTTCATGAAATTAACAAAAAGGCAAACAAATATCTGCCTATGATGTTCCAAGTTAAATCAAAATTAATCATACAGATAATTTAAACTGGTGATGACTGATGATAACACTTCTAACTAAATATTTCTGTTTTTTTATTTTAGACTTGTTATCAGTCGTGGCACAACAGCTTGACTATTTGAGTAATGCGCTACGTGTGCTGGATTCATCCGGAGATAACCAGTATCGTATTCGTGGACAGCCTCGCTTTGATAAGGTGCTTATATATTTTCCAATCTTTTTTTACTATGACCAGTATTTGATAAGGTGCATAGATATGTTTTGATCTTTTTTTACCACTACCAGAATTTTTTTGTAAATCTGTTACGAATTTTTTCAAGCCTGTACCAAGTGGAAAATAGTTTGGTGTACCTCATTATTTTCTAACAAGTAGAGTAGTTTAAAAGATGGGAACTTGCTATCATAGCAAGTCTTCACAAATTAGCAATTTCTAAACACAACCCTCCCCCCCCCTCCCCCACCATATATAGCCTTTTTCAATTAATTTAATTTCATAGGAATTTGATATGTTTATTTTTTCTTCTGAATTTCTGCAGACATTTGCAAAAGAATTGAGTCTGTTTAACCCTAGCATCGCTGAATTGTAAATATATAGTGATAAAAGGTTGACCAAAGAGTTTTTTTTAAATAATGTCTTAGTTGGCTATTTCATTTGAATATGTATGTTATGGGTCTACGGCCATGAGAAATATTTAATTCTTCCAGCGCTGGGAAAGACGGTCCCCGCGCTGGAAGGGTTAAACAGCAATTATTCTTGACAAATATTCAAATTGCAATAGATATTTTTTTATTTTGTGCACTGTGCAAAATATATTTTAATCTAACCCTAACTTATTATTGTTTTTGTGAGCAATTTCACACATTCAGATTTGCATCAGTAATTATCATTCATGGCTTTACCAGTGCTTGATTTTTTTTAACAGTGCTTGATAACAATGTGTCAAGCAAAACTTTATCACTAACAATATCATGTTGAATCAGAAATTTGTTTCACAGATAAAACAGAATGTGATAAAATTCACACACTTTATATTTAATATATTTCTTAATAAAATTACTAATGTGTCAAGTTTATCTTTGAGGATCTTTGGACTATATAAATAAACCCAGCTAGCTACCAAATTATGTTTAAAAATTACTGTAACACTATTATTTCTAACTGATGCCACGCAACATTTTCTATTGTCCAGTATTACAACTGAAATATTATTTGATCAACAAGGCCTTATTAAATGCATTGGAAAGTTTAAACAATTTAATCAAGTGTATGACATATTTTAGTCTAATTATTATTTGGACGTTTTCAGTGATATAACCTTCTTATAAAATTCTTTCTAACATAATATTTTGGAAAACATAAAAGTAGTTATTATTTGTAGTATATTATTTGGCTTTGACCTTGTCTTCATATTAGTTGATTAATACATTTTTTTTTGTGTGTGTTTATACTGATTTAAATGCACTTTGTGTTGTTGAATGTTTTGTTTGAGAGTTTATCAAGAAAATTATTTTGTTAAATAATTTGATAAAGTGACTTAAATTGTCATTATTTTTAAGAATTACGCTTATTTTTCTCAGTAGTCGTGCAAACTCTGAAACATGAAATATGTTGTGGTTTGTCTGCTAGTGAAGTGACTAATGCTAACACAATGAAGACATTGTAATACAGAGTTGTTTTCTGATCAGTCTATCTAAATTATGTTCTCATCGATATATATCATCAACACTTAAAATGCCTGATTAAAGAATGGAAATTTTTATCTAGAAATGCCTGAAAATTACTTCCAAGATTTCTTCAATTAGACTTAAGACATCAGTCTTCAAAAGCTGTTTATTGAAATAAATAATATACATGTATCTGGCTTTATAAAGGCTATAGGCTCGATCAATAATTAAAGGGCTGAATCTGCCTGTTTGATTTTGAAATTATTTTACACACCCAAGCCGAATTATGACGACATGAACTATGCAAGTGCTTAGATCAACATCATTAGTCACAGCAAACACAAGACGTTTACCAAATGATGTGGAATTGCTGGTTCGCTGTCTACGTCATTGGCCTAACATTAGAACAACATTGGGTGAACGTCTTGGTTTGCTGTGAATCAACATGGTTGTAAAGTTTATGTATTCATAAACAGCATGACTCACATCAATTCACTGTGTTTGACTTGCACAGAGTGGACACAGAATTTTCTATGATATTAACGGAAAGGTAATAAAGACTTATTGCTGTGGTACAGTACTGCTGCACAGGCCACTGCACTAGTACCTCACAACACGACCCACTCCATCTCCCACACTCAAAATTAACTTTGTGTAGTGCAATATCTAAGCACTACCAATATTTAACATTCCGATGGAGAATTTACAGCTGTAAAGAGAGATTGTGAACTGTGAGAGTGTTTTGAGTTGTGAGGTACATCAACTATATTCTGTCACTGTGACTCATTAGACAGAATATTTTGCAGCTTAGATTTCACAGTCAATTGGGTAACTGCTGACGGATCTCTTATTCTGAAGCTCTTTCCTTACTGAAACCCAAATGTATTTAATCACTCTATATTATCATAGGTGATGTCACAGAACTAATTTTGATAATGGGGTATATAATTTCAAAGTAAAATAACATTTCTACTCTTCTTCAACTTCCTATGTCAGTAGCCTCGTGTACTTATGATTATTTTATATTACAAGTTTATTTGAATTTAAGAGATATTTAAATATATTTAAGGATCAAGTCTCAACCTCTATTTGTTTCGGAGAATTATCTTGAAATGGTACCTCATGACTGTATGCTGCCTCACACGCCTTTTCCATCGCTACAAATCTTATTGATTATGTGCACAATCATTATTATATACTGACTACTCTTTGTAAATGTATTTAGGACTATCTATGTACTTTTTATTGTGCAAACCGACATATACACTATTCACATAATATGTATATGACGATACTCATTCCCTTTTCAACGCTGTACAGACACAGCTTACTGCTTCACTTTAAAAATGACTTGCGTTTGTCTACAATTGACAGTGAATGGGCATCTCATTCAACTATTTTTTTATTTAAGGTCTTGTTATTTGAAAATGAATTGTCTTCTTTTTCTATCCATGTGATCATGCTGATCTTTGAATGTACTTTTCTTATTGAAGTTGTCGTTGATATTAAAATATGTTATTTAGATAGTTTAAAGCAAATTATATTCAGCCTTTCATATCTAAATTTCTCCTGTTCAGCTAAGCTGTGAAGTTACACGTACTACCTTCAGTTTTCAACAGAAAAGTTGAAAAGTTGAAATATTTAGACAGTAGACAGTATTTTTGTAACAAACATTTCCACTACTGTCTGTACCCAATCCTATGCTTCAAATCATAGTATTTTAAATAACTTTGAGAAGAAGTAATGCTGCTCCTGATTGTTAAAATCAGCTATTTAAAATAAATATTCAGCCGCTTTAATGTCCATCAGGGCTTTAAATTAGTTTGGGTTACCATTTACACGTAAATTTATCTAGTTTTCACCCAATTGAAGATGTGTCTCGCTACAGCCACACACAACTTTAATTTGAGACCAACCATTTGCAAATGTTGATGTTTAAACACTCATTTCATCCCAATAACTGTGATTCATGTCAAAAGAGGATCATCCAAAATATAAGGTTAATTACCACAAGCGAAGTAAAATTTAATGTCAGTCACATTAGCTGCAGTTGTGGGTTACATCACTTTGTGGGTCACATCGGCCAAGCCATATAGATGGCTCAAGGGGCTCTAGCTTCACCAGATGAGGTGGATCTGATAAATAAAAAAAACATGCACTATTCCAATCAACTTTACTGTAGTTGTTATTAATCAGTTATTTAAATTAGACACACATACACACAGACATAGATTTTTTTTTTCTGAGCCACTGATACTTACGTTAATATTTCACATTTTGAAAATGTGCACATATCAGCCAACATCAACTTATTCTTGAATAATCAGCTTGCATCAGCTGCATCTACTTTTTTTCACTCTTTTTTTTTTTAAAGTTTATTTTCATTTGTTGTTATTTTGTAACTTTTTATATAGCTCTACTCTATGATTCATATGTTTATGTATCATTAGATCAAAGTTATATATATATTTATGTATATTATATCCTATTTAAAGCAATTGCAGCTTATGATGCATCCATACAATATGAGAAAGTCAAATATAGTTTTGTAAAAAATAAGATTTAGGTTACTAGTTTTCAGAGTAACTATAATGGTGATATTTGTTGATGTTATTCATGCACTCTTGAAGGGATATGTGAGTAAATTATTTATGAAATCTTTTCTTTACACTAGCTAGCTTGCAATTTCGATTTACAATTACAGCTGTGACCACCCATGTATTTTTCTTCACCTACTCAGCTTTATACTGATCAACTTCACATAGATTGAATCGTTATAAAGATATACTATTAACTTTTGTGCAGAATGCCACATAGCTGAGAAAAACTTATTTTGTGATGAAATTTGATATAAATAAGTCTCAAGTTGGAGACCGCTTGGTAAAGTAGGTGGATTTGTTGAATGACAATAAACATTATATCTTGCCTCTACTAGTTTTTTATAGATCGGATGTAAAATTGTATAAATAAGCATGATCATCTTTGATTTTGTGTATGTAATGTGACACCCTGAAATCAAGTGGAGTGCGGAAACTTTTTCTTTATTTTTTTGGCAATCCAGACAACATTATATTGTCCTAATCATTTTGGTACAATCCTACCAGAGTTACTAAGAAATGAAGAAAATAAGTACATTTGGAATTCACGATACAAGTTTTGAGTAAATGCAGTACATACTCTCACATAAACTTTTGAAATTTGATGACATATTTGCATTTAACTCTTTCCATGATTCACCCCTGTATTATTAGGATAATCTATCTTGTTCTGATCGAGTCACCCATGTGGGTAGCATATGAGAGGATTCTCCCATTTATTTATAGAAACACAGTTCTCAATGTGGAGAAAAGACAATTTTGCAGTGAAATAGCTTGAAGGCTAGTAATTGAAAAAGTGAATTTTACATGATTATTGATGGAAAAAAATCGTAATTTTCGTATTCCCCTTAATTTTGGTGTGTCATGGCACATACTGTCATGTCAGTGAACATCGCTACAAGTTATTAGTTATCTTAGTCATTTTTTGCACATTTGTATGTAGTGCTACCTTTCATAGGTCTTTTATTATATATGCTGCAATTTGCACACTTTTACACTTTACATTAGGATACCTTATACACCTGCTTCTTCATAATGTAATAGATAAGTATGGATAAGTTACAAATGCATTCCCCGCTAGGCAGCACATTAGATAGCCGCCATTGCTAGAAGAATTGCAGTGGGCTCTTATTGAGGAGCCACGCGAGATATTTATTTCCTATATCTGCACTTCCAGCACTTTCTTTTTCAGGTATACTTTATTATCCTATGTATCATCAATTATGTAGATTGGTTTATCATTTTGCTTATCAATTATGTAGATTGGTTTATCATTTTGCTTAATCGATTTTCCCTCATTGGTCCATTGATCTAATTGTGCACAAGTCTAAATTATATCTGATTTTGTATGTAGGCACTTACCTGCCCACAGCAGCGAAATAAATTACTTTTGGTTGCGATGCATTGAGGACAGGGGCCCTAGGGTAGTGGTTAGCACCGCTGCCTTTCACGCTAGAGTTTAGGGTTCGTTTCCCGGTCTCAGCAGTTTGAAAGGAAGAGAATTGTTTCTTCCTCATCCACCCATAAAACCCAGTATTGTCGGGAGCCTCCATGAGAGGTAGCGTGCTCGACCTCAGACCTCTCTGGAGGGCAGTGTTATCTCACCATTCTCAGGAGGATATCCTGGCCCAATTTAGCCTGTATGGGCGATGCATTGATTTTTAGCCAGCGTTAACATTTACTTGTGGGCATGATAACTTGTAAAGTTCTTTGTGTATCCTTCCAAAATTTGATATGCATGTTACAAATGACCTGTCCCAGGCCAAGCCCAATAATGGCTGAAATTTTTTTTAATATGGCCGATTTATTGTGACTTTGCATTTTACGTAAATAACTTGACCTTGTGGGTGCGATAGCTTGAAAAGTTTTTCATGTATCCTTCCCAAGTTTGTTATGCAAGTTACAAATGACCAGTTCTCGGACAAGTTCCATAAGGGCTGAAAAATGTTTAAAAAGGCTGATTTATTGTGATATTTCACATCTTTCGTCAATAATGGCAGCCACTTCTATTCTGTAATGTTGATCAATTGTCTTCACAGGCTAGTATTTCACAATTGTTGAGTGGAGTATCATCATGTAAACTTCGGTGTATACTAATTATGGACAATTATGCTTTTGTGTTATTGTTTTACTTGATTTTATTATATCAATCTCCTGACGGATTTGGTTTTCCTTGTGACAGCGTCGGCAAGAACTGCTAGTCCATATTCCAAGCATTGACATGTGTGGCTGAGAAAATAAAATGGCTTGAGAGATATCAGTTAAATTTTCAAGTCATTTTTGGATGAATTCGATAGGGATATAAGTCTGCATTGTATTTATCTGTATAATGTCACCTTAATAAAAACTACTTGGAGAGAGAGGATGCATTTTTTTTAAATCCTAGATAATAACAAAAAACAGGCTTATACTTTTCATTTTAACTTTGTATAACTGGTTATTTTGATCATGTAGTGAATGGAAATATATACTAGTTATATTTAGTTATGCAGTTGGTGATAATAATAATCCTTTTCTAATATGCAAAGCTCACATATAGCTTTTGAACAAATTTTCAAATATTTTTTAAAAACAGCAATTTAACTTCAAATAATATAAAGGGAAGGAATTATATTTATATTGAGATATTAATTTCTGCATGCATAAATAATATGTTGAGAGCTTTGCATAATAAATTTGTCTGGTGTTTCTGACAGAAAACAGCCATCACAAAATCAGCAGAAAACAAAATACGTCGAAACTCTCTGACTACATTGCACTCACTACCTGTGGATGAGGGTCATCTGCTCAGGGGAGATCTGGGAATAGAAAGGCAGTCCACCGTTCCTCATGGATTCAATGTAAGATTCCTGAAACACTTAGCGGCAATGTATGCTGCTATGCAAAGCCGAAAGGCAGTAACTGCTTCTTCAAAAATAAGCAGCTACTGCTTTTTGGCTTTGCAGGCCAGTATGGTTGATTGTATGCTGATACAAAAACTCATATACTTGAGATATATATTTACCACTATACATGTTTTTTCTCTTGACAGCTGTTAATGTAACTGAAATTTCAAAGCAAAATTAAACATAGAAGTCTTGGAAAATAAATCTTTGTACTGTGAACTGAGCATAAAACACACAGTGTTTATATCGCCACTACTGGTTGCAATGAAATGATATATAGATATAGCATCCCATTAGAATATTAGGATGGCAGAAATGATAGATCATAGATTAGAGCTGTTGATTGTTATTTTTTATCAGGACAAGAATCTACGTACATACTTTGCTGAACCATATGAAGGAGAGAGGAGACGACGTCACTCAATAGAACGAGAGATTAAAATCAAGGAGTCAGAGCTTTACAAAGCCATGAGGCCTCCCCCATTGTTCTATGGTAATTTACTCTCATCTGACAAATATATTCGGCCATATTGTACACTAAATGATGAGATAATTTAAGTATAAAATATGAAAATCGGAATACATGACAAAAATATGTCAATAATATTGCATTTCTTTTGCTGTAAACAATAATGATAACCTGATGAAATCATTATGTTTTACTGAAAATGATAGACAATTACTGTTTAGAAGCAGACCTTGAGGATTTATTTTGCCAAAGCTTCAGAGACATCATCCTTGTTGCTCGATTAGCTTATTGTCACAACCTTTTCTTTATCATTAAAAGTTTATGCACAAATGACAGTATAACCTCGGTTCCGGAGCGTCTTGGATGACTTCGAAAAATGTTCCTACTAATGTCTTGCTGACTTTTATTCTGAAGTTTGATTTGTGCTGACTTTTGGAAAAATTAGGAAGATAATATAAATTTAAAGAATAGTGTACTTGACATTTTTCATATAATTTTTCCAATTTTATTTAAATGTGTCTTCAATCCAGTTGCCTTTTTGGAATTAACATTTTTTTTTAAATGTGTTCAAGTTCAGTGTTTAAATTGTTCTATTTTCATATTTTATGACAGAGCATGTGACCTTGCACAGAAAGCCGAAGCAAGATTTCAAGCAGCTATCTCCTCATTGTGCTCCCTACAAGTCATCTTATCTGGGTAATATCCTGTTCAACGGGCGCCTTGTCAAAGCCAGCAGTAATTACGGATGCTTTCTCACACTCAACACAAACAACCCTTCCACCGCCAAGATACCGGATAATATGCGGGTATGTAGTAAGATTCCTTTTACCGCTAATCACAACTATAATAGTTTTTAACCCTTGTCCTGCTAGTCCCATATATATACGGGGTTAAGGATGTTTTAGATTAATAAAAATATCACTTAATCTGATAAAATAGTTTTTGGTAGATGCTTAATTGATCCAATAATTTAATATTTTTCGTCATTTGAAGCTGGAAATTACGTTAGCAATTCCGGCTTCAAATGAAGAAAAATACAATTGAAGCAATTCAGCAGCACAAGGGTTAATCTGTATTATCAGCCAAATCACAGTTACAGTATAACTTGTCTTGGCCGGTCACCAGTTTGAACGGCCACCTCCACTCAACGGTCACCATTTGGAGTTCCAAATGCATTTTCTGTATAAATGACCTCTAATGACCGGCCACCTCCATAACGCGGCCATGCCCAGTGATTTTTTAGCAACAAGTCAATTTTTGACCTCTAATTTCCGGCCACTATATATCGGCGGCCACTTTTTGTCGGCCAATTTAATAAAATCGTCAGCATAAATAACAGACATTGCGGTGAAAAAATGTAATTTTCGCACTGGTTGTTGTGATATTAGGACACGGCCAGTAAATTTCCAGGACCAAGTCAATATTTGACCTCTAAAAACCGGTAACTAGGCATAAGCTATATATGTAGGTTGATTATTATATCATCAGGGCAGATTGTTAAACGGCCAATAATAATAAACTTCTATAAACTATATATCGGTCAACAAGTCACCTTATGACTTTCAATTACCGGCCACTATATCAGAGGCCACTATAATAATGATAATATAGGCCTATAGTACTTATAGTACATGTCACTACTAAGCGCTAACTATATCTCGGTCAATATAATAAAATCGTCAGCGTGAATGCCAAACATCACAGCAAAACATTTCAAGTGCTGGCGTAATTATAATTAATTTTTCTTATTTCTGAACGAAATAATACCGACTCCATGTCGACCAATATAATACAATGTTCAGCGTGAATCGCGGAAATTACGGCAAAACATTTTTACGCCTTTTTCAAACTACTGAACTTCAATTACTGGCCACTATGGACTTTCATTGGCCGTCTGCATGGATAATCACTGCGGTTGTAAGTGTAATAAAATTTATAATAATAATGTCACTTATGCTCGCGATGTAGGTGTTAAAGACGATTGCAACAGGTCTGGACTGACCCTATGAATGCTGCGGCTTCTAAATCCACTGCTGTGTTCCATGTGGAAAAAATAACATATTTCATTTTGACTATATCTATGCCAACGTCGGAGCGCTGATATGATAGTGTGAGTAAGGTGATTAATAAGATGTTAAATATTACGCATGCATGCATAGACAAACACGTGATATTATCCCAATGATGAATAAATGCCGGCTCAGCGTTGTAGACGGCGGACCAACATTATTACAACAATGCAGCGATGTCCTGTGATTGGCGGGAATGCCACACGTAAAATCTCGCAACATATCGTTACATGTGCGGTGAACGACGAGACGTGACGATGACCTGTGGGCGGTGTTCTTGACCAATCACAGTGAGCCTTCAAATGATTGACAGCTCAACCAGCAGTGACAGCATGTATATGATCAGACGTTCAACCAGACAGTCGTTGTTTTATTATATTTTCTCGCTTCTTGGCGCTGATTTTGTAACATGAAAAAATCCATAGAAAATTTAAAATCTAGTAGCGTTCAAAGTGTCAATTAGCCCAGTCTGACGGAAAGCTACTCTATTACTGCAGTAAACAGGAGACTCCAACCCAATGCTAAATCAATGGTGGCCGGCCATCTGCGACGTCGAGCCAGCAGCAAACCAATAGTGGGTCATAGTGCCGCGTTCAATGAAGAGGCAGTTGATTATCCTGTGCCAATGCCGGGTCAACAGCCTTAACACAGCGTTGTTTTTCTATCCTGTGTTATCTTGGAACAGCGAACACTCCTTTTACTGCCTGGCCCGAGTAGTCAAATCTATTTTTCGCTTTAAACATAATTTTTGGAAGGCAATACATTAATTTGTTGGCAATTTAATTTGTATACTGCCTCGTAATGTACCATTAGATTAAAAAAAAAGATTAAATATATATTCTATACACATCTAGTATTTGAAAGGTGCCTATGACACACTCAGACTGCCACGTAGAGCCTAAAAACAGTATCTGCTTACCAGACAAGTGAGCAGATATTGCCTTTCGGCTTTGCAGAGCAGAGCAGCAGACAGATCTCCACAATAAAACTTATGTTGTCATAATATTGGGCTTATGAAATTATATTTAAATAAGAATGTACGTCAGCCCAACAGCTTAAATATCACTCATAATTGTGATGATTTGCGACATTATATATACATTTGACATGGATGTTTCCGAATAATTATAATAATTGTGTAAAAAGCTAATGTAAACTAAACTAATAGCTCCAATAATTTATATCAAAACATTGATGTTTTCAAAATAACTATGCTTCAGGAAATTAATTTAATTACGAGTTACGGAATTGCAGATGGATTGAGTGATTAATGGAATGATCTATTGAGGGGTTTACGCGGGTTTGTTGAGCAATGCCTTTCTAATGTTGGGTCAGTGTTGCAGCTGCTGGTCCAACATAAAATCGGCCGCGTCTGTGACACGCCGCCTACTACTACTAGTACAGTTAAACACAGCATGGTCAGCTGATCATTTTTCAGTACAAAAACAGGTCTGTGGTATAAAAATTGACACTCCTGGTGCCTTATCCGGCCACCACTGGCAAATCTCTAAAACTTTTTTTTTGAAAAAAACGTGGCCTCCTATGAGCGGCCACTTGTCTTGAACGGCCACTTTCGGCTTGCAGTAGTGGTGGCCACTCAAAAAAGGTTCTACTGTATTGGGAATGAAGTGAGTGTTTAACCCTTACAGCATGGGGTCGATTCCTGCACTGTAAGAATTAAAATATTTATAATGGCCATAGACTTATAACATAGGTATTAAAATAATTTGAAAGAACTGAGTAGGACATTTATGACTAATTTAAATTGAAAAAACACTCTGGTCTCCATGGTTTTTAAAAAAGTATTTCAGCGCTTTAGTAAGGGTGAAACATCAAAATCGTTTGGTCTCAAATTAAAGTTGCTGAGCAGTAACTTAGCGGTTAAAGGGTTGAGATACCAGAAATATAACAGACGTATGTATGTAAGTACCGCGTGCCATCTGGTCATGTAAAGAAAAAGTCCTGTTTACAAATTTCACCTTGTTGTACCTAGCACATATATATTCACCTTAAAATGTCACATATATATTCACCTTAAAATGTCACATCTGCCACTCTGTAAAGTGGCAGATACCACCCTTTAATACCAAGGTGACGATATATACATTTTTTTTCAAGATGCAAAACAAATAACATGGCTATAAAATTGCTCAATTATGTTGTTCTAGATGCTCAATTGTTAAACTAATTTTTTTGGGAGATGCTGATCTTTTATAAATAAAAATATTTTTCGTCAAGCTGGAAATTGCATTAGCATTCAGCAGGACAAGGCTTAACAAATATTGATAAATACCACTGTACTATAGGACATATTCATTCCGGGTAACGGTAGTTTCATAAGTATACAAATTCTGCCTGATAGAGACAACTGAACTTGTTTTTCTTGTAGGTTGTACTGCGGCCTTGCGCTATGGTTGTACCTGATACCAAGATCATTATTGAAGTGATTCTCTACAGCAATGGATTTCAACAAGCCTCCCAGCTTGCATCAAAGCTACATATATTCTTTGATCTGCTAAAAACACAGGTTAGAGAGCGAATCACATAACCTGCTAGTGACACATGTGTGTCATGAGTGATATTTTTCCATATTATTTTGCATTTATATATTTGATAAAACCGTGTAAATTATTTCACAGTGAAGTGGAAATTATTGAAGCAATTTACAGCTTGCAGTAGCTGAAAATATGTTGAAATTTGAGTAGGTGAAGGTTTATAGTGTATTTATTCTAGCCCTGCTAGGTGTCATATTACATCTTCTATATGTCGGTCCTCACTATAATGATGCACATTTTAGACATGCTTTACACATGCCAGCCACAGCTGACAATATGCCTATTCCAGTGTGGTGTTAGGACCAGGAGCCCAGCCCACTAAACATCCTAAAATTAAGATCATCTTAACTTTCTCTTATTTGCATTAGAAAAGTTAAGATGATCTTAACTTTTCTAATGCAAATAAGAGAAAGTTAAGATGATCTTAATTTTAAAATTCTTTGTGGGATGGGTCCCCGGCCTTATAGAAATCACCTGTTATCTCCTGAGTTGTAGAGAGATTTTAAATAAATTACTTAAGTAGCTCATTGTGTCAATTTTCACTATTAATAATTTCAATACCCACAAAGTTGGAGAGTTTGATATTTGCCATGTAAAAATACCATCTAGATTATATAACAGTTCTGGTTTGCAAATTTTACTAGATGCCAAGAAAAGAAGAGTATAGCTTTGGCTTGAGCCTGCTTTGTACGGTTCTGCAAACAGCTTGTACCCTACTTCAGCAATCTCAGCGTGAACATGAACAGTTATTAACCTCTGAAGCAAACAAACCAGTCAAGTCTGAAGATGTAAAGAGTAATACATCATCACCAGGTCAGTATTACATAATGGTACTTACCCAGTGTATATCTGGATAGCATCATATGAAAGTGAGAGAGAATAAATTAGAGCATGTGTATCTCTACTCGGCAATTTAATGCTTTTGTTACCTGTATGTTGTGTTAATTATTTTCTTAGTGCAAGATAATTTGAAAAAAAATAGATAAGAATAAATTTTCTCTGTGTGTATAGGTATCAAATACTTGAACATTTGCTCTGTATGTGATAAACCTTTTTCTTATAAATTTCTCATGACAATTTGCATATAAAAGAAATGTTTAAATTAGCATATTTTATTATAATTAATAATCATGGACATTCTTTTTCTAGTGCCGTCTCTGCTGGATCTGCCCACACTGTCAAACCACGAAGAGAATGCGGTTATCACAGCAGCATCCTCACTAATGACAAATATTCCATCCTGTAAAGCTGACATGGAGACCTTCCGAGGTGTACTCCGTGATGTTTTTCCCAGCTCCGCCAGAGTAACGTCTGGTTTTGGAAAACAACCATCACCTATCTTGCCAACTGACATTGTGAGAAACTCTCTCAAGGAACTTCTTGAACAACATTATTTAGTGCCCAATCCAGATTTCATCGACAAGGTATATTTTACATTATAAATTAAAATTCACAAAACCTAAAAATATACGAATGAGTTCTCGATTACAAAACTACTTGCAACATAGTTGATGTTTGAGTTAAGTATTATCAACTACTTTTCAATTAGTATGCTACCGGTAATTGAAAACTACAAACTGAATTGTTTCTACTGCATTTTTCATTCATTTGAAGCTGGAATTGCTAACGCAATTTCCAGCTTCAAATGATGAAAAATATTTCCATTTTTGGTAAATATACATCTTCGAAATTGAATTATTTGACTAACTGTGCATCTCTCACAAACTATAATTATTATCCATTTCAGTGACATATTATTTGGTTTAAAATCTGCTTGAAACCGTATATATGCGGACGTAGCAGGACAAGGGTTAACTGATTATGTGTGACATTTCACAGATAGTGGACCTGTACTCTGCTCTGGAGACACAAAGTGCCGTGTTATTACTCGGACCAGCAGGCTGTGGTAAAACCACCATCTACAGCATGCTTGCCAAAGCTCTTACTTTACTACACAGCCGTACTCATGATTCAATCCATGCAGATGAAGAATTGCTACCAGATAAACTACTATCCTCTCGTTCTTCTAAGTCACAGGTATTCCCAGAGATTATTATCAGAATATCAAGTACACAGGATAATTAACCCTTTAAACCCTCACGATGCATGGAAGCATCATCTTACATCTCTGAAAACAGACTTAGTTTTCCTACAATCAAGGATTTTTGAATGAAACTGGTTTATCAATACATGGCATTTTTTTTTTTTTTTAACCACATCAAGTCATCTTCATCCACTACAAGTCGCGAATTGCTGCCGCAATTTGCGACTTGTAGTGGATAAAGATGACAATAGGAAACTCAGGCTCGAAAGGGTTAAACAACTTATTTTTCACATTAAAAAAACGTTTCTTAAATTTGACATAAACTTATGAATCTGGTTACCTCACCCTTAAAGCACTACAAACAAACTTTAATTTTCCCACAACTAAGGGTTTTAAAATAAAAATTTCCATGAACTGTTTTACCACTATGGCAATTTTCTTTATTTTTTCACTCACTTCAAATCATCTTCACCCACTACAATTTGATAATTGCTAGGGCAATTTGCGGCTTGTAGTGGATGAAGATGACAATAGGAAATTTAGACTTGAAAGGGTTATTAAAACATATTAAAGATAAAAATAGTTGTGCTTAGTAGTGTAAGGGTTAAACAAGTACATTGTACATGGTGTACTTTGAGTACCAGAGCCGTCCTGAGAGGGTTTCTCATTTACAAATGACTGCAACTGATATTGCTTGATATGGTCCAACAAATTTAAGTATAATGAGCATTTTTTTAAAATAAAATTGTTATAATGGTAGAGCTGTTAAAATGTCAGTATATAATTTGTAAGCTATCTTATGGAGCACATATATCTGCACCCTTGTGTGCCTCAGTTGAAGTGATTTGATTAGTAATTTTGAAATGTTTTTTTTTATGTTTAGAAAAGCGCATCTGCTCGCCATGAGATGCCAGCTACTGACCGATCCCAGTCAACACTTCCCCAGCAATCTTCTCTAACCAACTTTCCGCAAGTTGATTATGAATTGATCTATCCAAATGCACATGAACCAAAGCAGGTCAGTAGTAATATGAGCAAGATCAAGAAATAAATTATAGTGTGGTGAGATTTGTTCATATTACACTTCTTTGATTCGAGTAGTCCTTTTGTAGTACAGTGGTACCCCTGTCCAGCGTTGCCCCTCAAGAACGACTGCTCCCCTTAAATGACTGTTTTTCTGTGCACGTATGCCTTTTACACTGTTAAGGACCCCTGAAGAACGACGACCCCTCTAACACGTTATACAACCGCAAAAATTTGGCTGACGGCCGTCACTTACCTCCCCAGAAACGACCGTTGGGTGTTATTACTATAAAAAAAAGATCGAAAAATTAGCATGTGAGAAGTCACTCAACTGGCAAGTAGGCTGTGTTATATAAACAATGACGTGCGATCTTAGACACTTGATACAATATTATTGTGAGACGATCCGTTTTCGGCTGTGTGTGTATAAATGAGCTCCCATATATCTGGCCATTGTGTATGAGATGTTGATTCGGCAATGATCCAGGACCAATGCTGGCTGTAAAAGCCTACATTTTGCTATTACAACACAGCAAACACGAGACGATCAACCTGCACTAAAACAACGTTGGATCAGCGTCTGGAATTCGCTGAGAAGGCACGCTGAGATGCACTCGAACTGCTGAGACACTGGGGGAACGAGGGTGTTAATAGAATGATTATCGCAAAATTGACACCCTTGTGAGCCAGCGGGTGCTATAATGACAGCGCTTGCATTAATTCAAAAATGGTATTACCCTATATTGCTGGTTGATAACCGCGGTTTATAACTTGAAAAATGTTTGGTAAAATATCTAAAAAAAATTGATACTTTTATAACCAGGCATTCTGAGTGAGCCATGACGATTTCTGGTTGAAATAGGAGTGTTTGCCGGGACTGGCAACCAGCTGACAGACCGGGTATCGTCACCTGCGTTGGTGTGAGCTTTGTCGCCCGATTATGAAGTCAATTAACCATCTGCGTCCCAATGTGAATAATAATTTGAGCTAAATTAAAGCTCATGTAAATTGCAACATCTTTGTCGGCTGAAAGCAGAAAGAATTAGTTATGTTGATGAAATTTCACGATGGTAGATGATTTCAAACATCACTGTATATCACCGTATTGTTATTGTCTGTAGGGCTGAGATTGTCGTCATAACAGTCTTAACTAGAGCAGTAGGAGTTCAGAGCAAAGGGCGGTAATGGTGCCGTGGAAAGCTAATAGGCATTAACTGTTCACTTGTAATTACTTGTAGTTACTGCCTCTTGGCTTTGTAAGACGTTATATTACAGTTTTCTACCAGGTGTTGTCCTCTCGGTAGACACAGCCGGCCGGTATTGATTTGATGTTAGAATAATAGCTTTGGGCTAACCTTGTTTATGCGCATCTAAACCAGATGCATGAAAGCCAAACTCAAATATACTAATACATTTATTAATCATGCTTATTGAGTGTTGTATTATAACGATTAAAACGGATTTTCGATGTCACGGGAATAATATATATGACGATATTTTGATCCCCTGTAGAACTAAAAGTGTCAGCCTAATTACCGTCACGAGAAGAACAAAGGGACTTGCAGCAATTTAACAATCTGCGACGCTGGACCAACATTAAAATAACAGGAAGCAGACGTCTCGAGTATTTGCCAGGGAGTGCCCATCAAACACGACACATCGACCCAGTGCTTGTTTGTCTGCTGCAACGACGCTGGCCTAACATTAATCTGACACAGGATCATCCTATCGTTTTTTGCTGTGTAATCAGGTTTGGTGGGAATATGTCGCCTGCTCACAGCAATGTTGTAACAGCCGACTGCACCAATGGCCCAACATTAAGCCAACACTTTCTTAATGCTGGCACACCATCCACAACGATGCCCCGGCATATATTGAGTCTCCCATGAGAAACACGCTGACTGTACTAATGCCGCATGGCGTTGACTGCGATAATGATGAAATACCGCTCTAGAGCTAAGCTGTCTGGCTAAACTGCGGGAGTTACCGGGAAGAATTACGGCTGCCTGTTGTACCCAAAGTAGGGATGCGGTTTGTAAGCGGGCCACCATTCATTCTCCAGAAGTAAACAAAAAGACATTTTGCCTCTAAACCTAAGTACAATAAATAATTTGAGCTAAGTCAATGAAAAGTCACTTACTAAATAAAAACGTTTTTTTACACAGCGAATGTGTTTTGCTCATTTTTTTCTGGTGTTCAAAATTATTCATGCCCCTGACAAACGACCACCCCTCTCATATGACCGTTTTTATGTGGCAGTAACTGGGGTCGCATAACAGGGGTACCACTGTACACGTAAACTTGGAAGTTCATTTTTTATGCTGTTGTGGATTAGTGGTATAAAGAAGCCACAGCTATTAGGCCTCCCAATTGAAAATGATGTGCAAGATCAGAAATTGATAATAACTGTGAAACGTTCTTCTTTAATAAACTATGAACTTCAAAACATTTCTTCCATAGTTTATTGTGTAATAATTCCTTTTTTATCCCCCACCCACGAAGTAGTGTGAGGAATGTTTTCAACAGCATGTCTGTCTGGTCATCTGTCTCTATTTCGTTTCCGGATGATATCTCCGAAACTGTTAGCTGGTTTGTTTTTATATTGCACACACAGATCCCTTAGGGTGTGTAGATATGCCTTTTTGGGGGTTATGACTTTTGACCTAATTTTTCACCTTAGACTTTTTGGCCACTTTTAACTATAATTAATGGTGGGGGATATCATTAGCATCAGCGGTTTGGTTCAGTATAATAAATGGCATGTTAATTCTCATTCAGTTACTTGGCTACTTTACTGAAGATGGCTGGCATGATGGGCTACTTACAAAACTGCTGCGCACAGCTCATGAACAGGCTCAGTCAGCCCAGATGTTCCTGAATAGTTTTAACGCTAAGCGCAGCAAACTACCCATCCAGCCCCCAGGTGTCATCAGGAAATGGCTGGTGCTGGATGGATCTCTAAATCCTGAATGGATAGATGGTATGAACAGTCTGCTGGATGACAAACAATATGTTACACTTCCAAATAGAGAACAGATGTTACTGAAAGGTTTGTTTACATTGTTATATAATTATATTTATAATTAATTTATAATTATATGTTGTATGTATCTACAGAAAAACCCTCACAATGCTGAAATATTTTTGTATGAACCATGGAGACCGTGGAGGTTTCTGTTGACTTTAACTCTTTCTGCTTCATTTGAACACCTATGCTATGGGTCTACAGCCATTATAAACATTTTAATTTTTCCGGTGCTGGGATCGTCTTTAGACGTCTAAATATGTCAGATTCTGAAGTCTAAGGACTAAAAGAGTTAATAGCTGTCTAAATCCCTATTATATATTTTATTTCAGATGCCACTAAAATTATCTTTGAAGTAGCTGACCTGCAAGGAGCGTCTCCGGCCACCATAACTCGTTGCTCTGTGGTTAATTGTGGTAATAAGTCTCTGCCATGGAAAGCACTCATTGAATCATGGGCTCATGAGGCACGTCAGAAATGGGTGATCAACTCAGCCAGGTAAGTAAGACGTTCTCCAGCCTTTACACCAACTTATCTTGGAGCAGTTACCCAGATTTGGCTGAATTGTTTGTTTCTATTTTTTATTCATTTTAAGCTGGAATTGCTAACACAATTTTCAGCTTTAAATGATGAAAAAAAGTTCTATTTTTTTTAACCTTTTCACTACCATACATGACAGAAATTTCCGTCGTCATTCGTCAATGAACGTAACCATAAAATGACACAAATTTTCGTCAAATATATACTACATTTGAAGCTGGAAATTGCGTTAGCAATTCCAGCTTCAAATGACAAAAAATAGAACTCCTACACCAGTATATCTGGATCCTGGCATGCACCCCGGCCTGGAAGTCAAAGGGTTAATTGCCATATCGCAAGTTGAATGATATTTAACTGAGCATGTCTCAAAAGCTATTTTGTCAATTTCAGTGACATTTTAATTAGTTGGAACAAAGTACCTAAAATGGAATGACTTGATTAACTGAGCATGTCTCAAAAGCTATTTTGTCAATTTCAGTGACATTTTATTTAGTTGGGACGAAGAACTTTTATCCAAACTATTATTCATACTACAGATCTTTCTGCTAGTATTTTATTCAACATACTATTTCCCTTCTTCAACCTATTTTGTCGTCAAATTCTGAAAGCATATTCAGTTTGTTCCAACATATGTTGTTATGACTATGCAATCCAGCCAGTAGGAGTACAAGAGGTCAAAGGTAAAAAAAACTGCCGGTCATAATACGTTATGAATTTTTCTAATTGCCATATCCTGCCCAATTTGTCAAAATTTAAAATGGCCGGCTAAGTGACAAATCTCATCCGACCCTAAGAAGGAGTGCAATTTTGGCACATGGGCTCACGTTGTTATATTTTAATCGCCATCCTGAATGACTGACTAAGTTTGCCGAAATCCACAATGGCTGACAAAATTTTAAATGGCGATATCTTGAGCTTATCCTGAGGTTAAAAAAATGCACTTTCAGCCCATAGGTTCATACTGAAACATATACAGTTTTAATTATTATATCATATGTTACTGAAACTTCGTAATTAAATATAATCAGGAAATATCACATTAATAGGCATGTAATATTGCACACTTAAATAAAAGGAAATATTCACATGATCTCTTTTTTTCTAACAGCTTACAGGTGATTGCTAATCTTGCAAACAGTACATTCCCTGCAACTTTAAGTTTCCTTAAAGAGAACTGTACTACTGCATTTTCACACAATGTACGACAGACTACCAATCAAGACGCACCTACAGGACTACAAGAAGTGACAGATTTCTTACGATTTCTATCTGCAATGCTGGACCGTCATTTCTTACGCGAAGACTTTGAACGTCGTCTGAACTCTTCAAAACAATCAAAAGAATCCATCTCTACCAGTATGCTCTATCTTCATTACAAAATGAATAAATAATGCATAAATCAATGTACAAACTATCATAATGTTCATAATGCCCACATTTACCAGTTTAGCCGTCTCAGCGCCCAGATATGTACTCTTTGTTTTCGTTCATGTCTACAATATATTCTTTATTTTATTTTCATTATTTAGTCAGTTTGTTTGGCAATACAATGTTATATCTCACACATAATGAATACCTTCCACCGTCTCGTATGCATGTACTATGTCATATAGGCACAACGTATTGACATATACAGTACAGCTCATTCGTGACGTACGTGTCACGACAAGTCGCCCCACGGCACGACAGACTTTATTCCGGCCATTCTGAATGGCCGGACTAGTGGCACGACATAGGTACGATGTGGTTGTCGCGACATGGTACGAGCAGCGTCCAGACAAAAAATTGTGTATGCTTGTCGGACTATGTCCAGCCGTGCCGACATGGCCGGAAGAATATTCACACATCTCAGCCAAATTGTGTACAAATTGCCTGAAGTTGTCCGGCCATACCAGCCGTCACGACAGGTCGCGACAAGATGTAGTTTATTTGTACAAAATGTGTGCACAAAATGTCTGAGCTTGTCCGGCCATACCGGCCGTCGCGGCAGGTCAGAACAACTTGTCACGACAGGCCGTGCCACAGGCTCACCAAGGTTTCTGTTCCAGCCATGTCGTTCTATTATTATCATGCCGTGTTGCAGCTTGTCGCGATATGTACGTCACGAATGAGCTGTACTGTAATTTGCGGGAAGTGATTGTTCCGCTATAATGCGCTCCACTCTTAACATGGTCCCGTTTCTTTGACAAGATTCTTCTGTATCGCAAGTCAAAGCTCAGATTCTGATTAATATTGCTTGAAATTTTAAACCACTGAGCACGATTATAGTCGTTCATAATCCATTAGAATTTTATTAGCCATTAAAATCATAATTATTGGGAACGAGATCTGTGTTCTAGAATTAAACAAATATGATTAATTTTCACCAACTTGAAGTTGTTGATCTCGGCAGCGAGACACAGCTTCAAGTGGGTGAAAATTTAAATTATTAGCGCCTTAAGAGTTAATGTCCATTGCTTTCATTTTTATATTTTAAGATTTATTTTAACACAAATAAATTGTTTTGATATTTGAAAACCTCCCAACTTAATATAAATTTTCAATTTATTCCAGGTACTTCTGTATCTACGACTGGTAATGCTGCTCCACACACTCTAACATCTGGCTCAAGTCACCGCTCTGGAAGGCTGTCAAGCATGGCTCGTATTGAGGACTTGGTACCAAACTATCTGGCAATCATTAAGGCTTTGTTTGGCTTCAGTTACATTTGGGGTTTTGGTGGAAATCTGCATGACAGGTACATCTCTGGTTATTTTTTTTTAAATGTGAAGTTAATAAATACATCTTATGTACCTTTTATTTCATTGACATTGTTTTCAATGATGATTCATACCTATTTATGACACACGCCTTTGTAATAACCACTTCACTAATTTCTTTTGCATAGCACTCAATACTAATCACATGCAGTGTAAAATATGTTACTTTCTTCACTCAACCCTTTACCTGCTATTGATACATATATGTGTTATCTGACATACAGTTAAACTCGATCCCTGCGGTCACCACTATGGCCGGTCGACGCAACTTACGGTCACAAAACCAATTTCCCGATTATTTTTTCACTGTTAAGACTCTCCGATGATCGGTCACCCCAAAACGCGGCCACCGGCCAGTTTTTTCTGGCCTATAATTCATTTTTAACCCGGTATAACAGCCACAATGTGTGACAATTTTCACAATCCTCGAAAAAACTTGTTTACAAATACAGACGACGCCATCTTGATTCGAGATTACTTCCATTCCGGTAGAAGTCAATCTAATTCACAGATTTCCACGCTTTAAATTCTTATTATAAAGCCACCTCGTGAAAACATATACGTTATGCAGCGGCCAGTGGTACTCTGCTGACATGCTGACATGCATTTTACTCAGCATAGCAGAGAGGCCACTTGTAATTAGGCCTAATAACAATAGAATAGGCATAGATCAAACACCACTGCTATATTATAACTGCTATAATATAATTCTACTGTGTAGTCTAGAGTAGGGCTACTTGATAGTTAGAACTTAAGAGTAGAGGGTGTAATATTTTGGACAGAGCATGCAGAGGGGAACTCGGATCTTGATTTATTCAGCTAATAGTCATACCCGCTTTGACCAAAAACACAAAAATGGTGGAATCACCTTTTTTTCAGAGATAAATGGTCCATTTGTAATCCCCTTTCATCCCTTTTATTTTATTAGAAATCAAAACATAAATATTTTTTCCTGTATCAATATATACAAATAAATTATGTTATTTTATTAATTTAGTGTTTTGTAAACAATAAATAGTAACATATTTTGACATTACGGCAGTTGAAAATGACCCCTAACTTTAAATTTTTATTTTTTTTTATCAGTTTTTTTTAACCTCCCCCCCCCCTTCCTCTAATTTACCAATGGCCACTTTTGGCTAACATTTAGGGTGGCCGTTGATACAGTATATACAAGTATATACAGGTTTTACTGTAAATACCAATACACTATTAACTCTCAACCTTTAAAGCGCTGAATTAATTTGTAAAAAAACATCGCTACCAAAGGGTTTTTTCAGATTAAAATCATCATAAATGCCTTCGTCAGCTCTTTCTGATTCATTTGAATACCTATGTTATGGGTATACAACCATTAGAAATATTTTGATTCTTACAGACGTCTACAGACGTCAGATCCTGATGACTTAAGTCGATCCCGCGCTGTAAGGGTTAAAACGCTAAGCACGTCTATAGTCGTTTTTAATCTGTTTTGTCAGCCGATTAAATCACTGTTATTTCGATCTAAATGAGTGTTTAACATCAAGAACATCCAAATGTTTGGTCTCAAATTAAACAAATATGAGTAACTTTCACCGTCTGGCAGTTGTGGATCGCGGTTGCATTAACGATACACTCCTCACATTGAATGATAATATGATGTTATCATCATGTAATTGAACACTTTCAAAAAATTCTTTGAAAAATTAAAGAATATTGTCATGTATTGGTGAACCATTTTCCTGGACATTTTCATTCTAAAACCTCTAGTTGTAGGAAAATGATGCATCGTGAGGGCTTAAAGGGTTAAAGGGTTAAATCACCAATTCATTCATTGAAAAAAGTAGCTTTTTCTTTTATTGTTGTTTCTTTTACTTTTACTTTACTGTTACTTTACATCGATATAAGCATATGAATTATTTGTTGTATGTATGCATTCAGGTTGTCATGTTGTTATAAATTACATCTTTGTTGTTGTAGCTGTTTATCAAAGTTTGATGTCTTTGCACGAACTACGTTGAGTCGGGCTGCCCAGCCCTTGTTTGTACCTGACACAGGAACTGTATTTGACTACACGATCGACATCAAAAAGGGTGGCTTGACTCTCTGGTCCAGCCGTCCCACAGAAAGACTGAGATCACTGCCACCAAGCTATACCCTAGTCCCCGAGGTTAGAGAAGCAATAAAGTTATAATAGGATTGTAGCAACAAAACACATTGCATAGTGATCTATTATCTGTTAAAGCATTTGCAATACAATTATTTTCAGTTGGTGACATGGCCAACATTGTTATAAGGAGTATTTCTTGTATATATTTAGATTTAATTATTATAGTAAAAAAAATTCTTTTAATATGTGAATTAACATTTAGTATTCAAGACTTTACCCCTTTTTATTCTTTTAATATACAACATGTATTTTAAATACAAACAGATTTTTCACAAGTACAATGACTCACCCCTTGAAAATGTTAGGTTCTTTGAATTACTATAACTATGTTTGAACCACTGGGCTTATGCTACATTTTCCATGACTGTCATGATCAAATAAGTCTAAGCTGAAGCATTAGATGTGTGGTTATATTTGTATATGTGTCAATATAGGCCTACATAATGGTACTATTTTATCCATGGCTGCCAGTATCAACTAGGTCTGTGCCAGAGATGTTAATTAGACTATACAGTAGTTTTATTATTCATATCAAGGGCTATTAATATTTATAACAATGATTGTGAAGTGGATAATTAGAAATCAATAAATATATTTTAATAGGTAGACCTACACGTAGTCTTGATAAATGACAGATTGTATGATGTCATATATATTTTGAAAAATACTCATGCACGGACTGAGGTATTATCTACAACCATATTGTATTAAAATATAAATGCCCTGTTTGCTCATTTAGTACTGTAACAGTGATTGGAGGAGGTGAGGAAAGTGTTCTGTTGTGCAAAGTCAAACTGCAGTAACTTATCACTTTTTCAAGTGAGCAGTTACTACTGTTTGCCTTTGTATGCCAGTACTGTATTGTGATGCTGAATACACATATTCACAAAATGCATTTGTCATTATCACTTTTCAAACAATCACATTTCTTACTCATTTTATGTCGTATAGTCTATGGTATTTGCATCAAACACATTTATTTATATAAATAAATGCGAAGTGACAAGCGTCAGAAACTATATCTTGAAAAGTTCATGTTTGTTCTCTGTTGTACCACTGATCTATGCATGCACAAAAATTATAAGAAAGCGTATAACAAATCAAAGCACATTTTGTTAGGCTAGTCAGTAGACGATAAAGGAACAATATTCTTCTGGTAACTAAGCACATAA
Source organism: Flabesymbios commensalis (assembly GCA_964017125.1). NCBI lineage: Eukaryota > Metazoa > Annelida > Polychaeta > Terebellida > Flabelligeridae > Flabesymbios > Flabesymbios commensalis. Next base: position 18,076,510 of record OZ024910.1, read on the forward strand.
TGTCATGGGTGACAAAAATAGCTCTCTTCAAATTAATATTTTTGTTATCTGAAAAAAATGTTAATTATTATTTTTATACTTGTTCTGTAATTGTTCTCACTCAGTTGGTGTATTGCAGCCCCTGACACTTGCACGCAAAACAGTGTACGCCATGTCCCACAATTTTGCCTGCCAATGACGGAATTACTTGTGTGGGTTTGCGTGGTATGTGTAAAAATGTGTTCCAGCATTCTCAAAATGTAAAAAAATTGAGTGATATCACACACTTTTTTGGGCCACTCTTGTGAAAAGTGGGCAAACTATGCTCACGTATTCAGTGTCTGTGCTTGCCATTGCGTGCCACTGTAAGAATGTTTTGTGATTATGGTACGCATATAACAATGTGTAGGGCAAATCTGCTCAAAGGTTAAGCACGTCTCTGTATGATTATAAGAATTAGCATTTGTATGACGATTATGTCAAAAAGCGTTGACATAAACCTTCTCACAGCAACGGGTAGGCGGAAAAACTAAGACATATATGCGCAGCTCACACATTGATGGAATACAGTGGCCGCATAGATAGCTCATAGTCTAGTCACAGTTTGTGCAAGATACGCATAGTATGACGTGTTTGCGACAAAATGTAGACACAGCCCCGCAAAACATGTAATTGTGGATGTGTGTCTTTACCTCATCATTTTCTAAGTTCACATTGACACTGTGGTGAACTAACTTAAGATTTTTAGATTAGGATTTTGTACTGTTTTTGTAAAATGTTCTCTCTCCTGCCATCTGCTCTGGTTGCTCCAATATCTGTTGTTGCTTAAGAGCCAAAATGTCTGCATCTGCCACACATAGACCCTTCTTCCGCTCTGCAATAGCAAAACTAGCGTGACGATGTGTGGCATCACGCCATTCTCCACTCATAGATGTCGCTCAGGTAATCCCCCCTCTCCAGGGCTTCACGTTTGATAAATGCAGGAGAGCTAAAAATCGCTCTCCTCAATTTGCTTGGAGAGTGATTCACTCTCCATGAATGGGGATTGTCTAGCGGGTTTATCCTAGAGCTAGCTAGGGTAGTTGTTTTACTGTTTTTGCATTAAAATGGATAATTACTTTTGTTCAGTCAGTGGGAGCATTAACAACATTAGGCCTAATTTTATAAGAGAGAGCTATTAAAGAAGAGTGAAGAAAACAGTAGGCCTACAAGAAAAACTTCAGATTTATTCTGCTACAATTACTTACAAATATATGACAATGTCTATAAAGTTAAAAATTAATGTATTAAACATATTAAAACTGCATTATAAACAGAAAGGCTATTCAATTTGTTCAGTCAATGGGAGCAACATTAAAATCATAGGAGAGAACTCAGAACAGTAAATAAAAAAATAGGCCTAGATCTACTAGAAATATTCACTCTAGTCTACTACAGTTGTCACAGTTGCTAATATGAATTGAATCGGCTACACTGACACTGTCCCTATAATCTGATAATATACTGTATAGGCTTACCCCATTGACATGTGCTGGCATCCCATTTAGGCTAATTTGGCGACTTTCGAAAATGGCCATTTTATCGCTTAATGGTAGACATATGTCACTAGTACATAGTCTATACTGTATGAAATAACCTGCTGTCAGACTCGGGCTCTCTAAATTTTATGAACGCTAACATTGCGAGGGACTGATTTCGCCAAATATTCTGGCCGCCAACTTAATGGGGTATGTGGATACTGTAGTCTTGTCTTGAAATAATACAGGTCTAAAATGATGTCAGTTATGTGACGCTGCCCAGCAGACACAAGACATTGAATCAATGTTGGTTTAACGTTGAACCAATGTTAAACCAACATTGACTCAACGTCTTGTGTCTGCTGGGTGATGCACGTGAGTTTTACCGCTGTTCTATTTTTAGCTCTATGTCCACGCTACGCCGTTGCACAGCCTAACACACGTAGTGCAGATGCACACAGTCACGGTATACACTATACCTATGGTCAGTGTGTACTGTTATTTGTATAACAGTGGCGGATTTGATGCACACGCTGAATGATCTGATAGTAACCTTGCAGAAGCGCGTGAACAGGCGAATTATGCCGCAGCCTCAAGTAATGTTAGGGTTAGCATGGGGCCACAGTCTGGGTTGGTCACCATCAGGCATCATCATGACGATCAAGCCAGTAGGCCTACGTCGAGGTGCGCTGTTTTTCGCGCTCCTTTTATTGAGTTTAGGCGAGCGATAGAGCGCGAGCGCGATCGCGCTCCTTAAACGTGAAGCCCTGCCTCTCTTTGTAACCGAATGCCATTGTTTAGCTGGAAATGCCCATTTGAGCAGTTTTGTTAATATAACAACTGTGGACTTATAAACACGCTTTATGTTTATTGCCTGTCATTCTATGAAACTTTGCGTGACAGTTTTGCATGCAAGTGTCAGGGTAGCAGAAATCTATTATTATATGGCTATCTAACACTTAATGAGGATTATTTTGTTTTATTGTTTATTCCTAATTATTTCAAATAAAAATATATAGTTGGATGAATATATAGGATATGGCAAAAATAATTTTTTATTTTATTTTGCGATATTTTTTCATGCAGATTGAGAAATATGCTCTACTGGCAGACATGATGCTCAGCCGGCGTCAATCAGTGCTTATAGCTGGAGAACCAGGTGTCGGCAAGTCTTCAATAGTAGAGGTAAGACTCTGAGATTATAAATATAATTGACCTGCGACCACCGATTACAACTCTTAGTCATTTTGGACCTTTTTATTAGAAATTTAAATATTACCTTTTGGATACGAAATCTGTCTTTTATCAACATAATTTAAAACTTTTTAGCCTTTAATTTTGCAGTTCTGAATAATTTTACTCACTGAAAGTTGTGGGTCCTGCCAGCGAAACACAACTAAAAAGTGGTTGAAAATTGTAATTTGGTAACTTTAATTTAAAGTCTATCATGGTTAAGTTACAATGTAATACTATAGGACATATATCCATTTGAATAAAAGTTGACATAATTCTTTTTTCAGCATGTGATTTCTAGCAAGCGTCAGCTGACGAAAGTGGCAGTGTGTAGTACCCTGACACCCGCTGAACTACAGAAGATCATACTACGTAACGTGGCTTCTGAAAAGTCAACCAGGACAATTGGTCCATCACGTACAAAAACACCGCACCTATTCTACCTCCAAGACCTCAATATGTCTTATAAGGACAAAGAGACGGGTGGGTTGAATTTATGATCGTTATTGTTCTCTGAGACCGAAAATATTCCAATTTTCTTTATTTAAACATTCTGTACACACATCAAATGTAAATGATCCCAAATCAGACCTTAAAAATATCTCCATATTATTATACCAAATATCATTCATACCACTAATCTTAAAAGGAGGTGAAATCACACTCAACTTTGAAAATGATTTTGATTCTGATTTGGTAGCCACCCAGCAAACACAAGACACTGACCCAATGTTGATTTATTGTTGGCTCACTATCTTCGACACTCACCCAACATTAACCCTTTCAGGCCTGAATTTATCATTGTAATCTTCATCCACTACAAGCCGTGAATTGCTGTCGCAATTCTCGACTTGTAGTGGATGAAAATGACTTAAAAGAAGTGAAAAATTTAAGAAAATTGCTATGTATTGGTAAACGTTTAATGGATATTTTGCTTATAAAACCACTCAATAAAGACAATAAAGTCTGTTTTCAGGTATGTAAAATGATGCTTTGATGCATCGTGAGGGCTTAAAGAGTTAAACCAACATTGGTTCATTGGTTCTCCTTCTTGCTGGCTACTTGACATATCGGAAATCACAGGATTATTAATTTGAACATCTTTTGAAACAGGTTGCAATGCAGTTCTAGAGCTGTGGAGACAGTTAGTGAGCACACAATCTGTGTATGATATGCATCGCCAAGTGCTCAGTCCAGTTTCCCAGGCTGATTTTATTGCCACAGCTACCAATCCAGGTTCACCCGGTGAGTGATGATAGAAAAAGACCACCAAACTGCATCGAACACTATATATCAGCATATTTATTCCTCTGTTTTAATGGCTCAAAATATCCTGGATCTTGCTTTTGGTGCTAGATGTTCTGGGCCCATTGTTCTAGAATCTACTCCATATCCCACTGTATGCTTAATTATTAACATTTTCAAACATTAAATCTTTGAGAAATAATCATAGTATACATACTAGACTAGTCAACCATCTAATAATTATTTATAGGTTCTGGTCTTGGCTACTCGTGCCACACACTAGATGCTCGTGTTGCTCGTCACTTGGTGATATTGAACATGGCATCTCCATCTGAGTCATTGCTGCATTCCATATACGGCCGTACTATTCACTCATGGCTGGAAGAATTCCCAACATATTCTGTGCAGCATCATCAGGAATTTGCCAGGGCTAGTATAATAAAATTTTTCTTCATTTGTACCACAATAATCTACATTACTGAAGCGATATCCACATTTTAAAAATGAATGCTATAGTAAATTTTGCAAGCTTACTTGCAAGCTGAGTGCAATATTAGTGATATAATAAAATCATAACTAAATTATACCAATACCCTTATTGAAGGTGAACCTTTACTTTTGCAGGCATTAGTACAGGGTGTACTGGATGTTTACAAAGGGGTTCGTGAACATTTGCATCCATCACCAGCAACTCCACACTACGTATTTAATCTGAAGCATGTCACACGCGCCTTAGATGGTATACTTCTAATGTCTTCTCGCACAAAGGCTAGGCCGAAACCCCGGGCACAACGTGACAATGCAGAAGCACAAGAGACCAAAGGTATATGTTATCAATGTTAGCAATGTTTTTAACCTTTACGCTCCTGAGCTACTGCGCACTATTTTTTATTTATTTGAAGCTGGAATTGCTAACGCAATTTCCAGCTCCAAATGACGAAAAATAGTTATGTTTATAAAGAAATAAACGTTTTTAAAATTGTATTTTTAGATTTTAGGCATTTACCACAAAATATTTCAGCAATTCGAGTTCAATTTATTTGGTCCGACATTTGCTTGAAAACGCATATATATATGGTCTCGGCAGCATAAGGGTTAATGCTACATTAGTTAAATTCTACATGATAATTTCTGATACATTTATCACCTACAGATATAGAATATTTTTTGGTGACTTTGAATGTGTCCTGTCGAAATTTCTTCTCTCTTTTGTGTCAGCTTAGTGGCACAATCCATTAGTTAAATTTTGAATTATGTCGAAAGATTTGAAAATTGGCAAGCTCTCAATAAAATTTATCATCAAAATAATAGAAACACAACCTCAGGCTTTATTATGTAAACTCTCAGATCTGTCAATAACGACATCAATATGATTTAGTTTCCCTATGATAATTTATTTTTCGATTGATACAGCATAGCCATATCGAAGGGTCATTGACTTACTTTATATATTTTAATACATTTATTTGACTACAAATGTATGTGAATTTGTATTTTTTTACCAGTTTTGTCCATATTTTAGGTTCGAGTACAATAGCAGCAGAGTCTTTATCACTATCCGCTGTCGAGGCCAGTGCTGATGCTAGCAAAGACAATAATCCTGCACCCATGATGCGTACCATTGCTCGCTTATGGTGTTCAGAATGTACATGTGTGTTCGGTGATGGTATCATAGCTGAGGAAGGTAATAAATGCTACCTTGATATATATCCTTAGCCCTCACTGTGCAAGGATAGACTTTAGTCGTCAGAATCTGACGTCTGATAGACTTTAGTCGACAGAATCTGACATCTACAGACGTCAGATTCTGACGACTGAAGTCTATCTTTGCACTGTAAGAGTAAAAATATTTCTAATGGCTGCAGACCCAGAACATAGGTATTCAAATGAATCAGAAAGAGTAATCTAAGACATTTGTGATGGTTTCAAATTGAAAAGACCCTTTGACCCCCATGGTTTATGCAAAAATTGTCAGCGCTATAAGGGTTAAAGTGCTAATCACGTCTATAGCCATTTTTACCCCTCAGCTATTAAGGCTGTTGGTATAGTGATCTCTAGAGGCGGTCGGGCGGGTTGGCGGTCAGAATTTCAGCTCTTACTAACAAGTTAATTTATGAATTTTGTTTATTTTTTTATAGATTTATGTGCCTGGGCAATTCATCCCATATATTTTTTTTTTGCACCAAGCAATAAAGGGCCATTTTCCAAGATGGCCTCCTAAAAAGCTTGTGGGCACGATAACTTATGAACCGTTGGTTGGATTGTATTCAAATTTGGTATGGTTGTTCTCTAGGTATTTCTGATGATCTGATTAACTTTAGGATGAATCCATTAGAAACAAAATGGCTGCCGCAGCCATTTAAAAACAAAAATTAACATGGTGGTAGATGGTGTCCTTTTTTTCTCATTATTTCTGGATATTGATGGACAGAGCCTACGGCTGAGGGGTTCCGTCATCAATTGATGGCTATTTTCAATCTTTCTGTTTGTCCTTCACAAAAAACAAAACCTGTTAGAATGACACTTAATACTCTTAAAAAATACTTCTGTTTGTCCTTTACAAAAAACAAAACCTGTTAGAATGACACTACATACTCTTAAAAAATATTTACAATGTGTTTTGTGAGTGATACTTTTATGATACTATTGGACTTATATGGTTCAGGGTCACAATGTGTTCCATTCACTTGTATGATGTATGGAAATTACAATGTCAGAAGGTTTATGATACATTTAGTTGATATATTCTTTGGTACATGTATCATTGATATTGAGAAACAGTAAAATTTATGTTATCGCGGCCAATTAAAGTTCAATTTTTATCATATTGTAACTCGATATTGAATACACTACATATCCTTTTACCCCCCTGTAGGTCCTGTAGGCATTACATAATTGATGAGCCGCCCCTTATTTTTTATTGCTATCATTTTTGTTTGACTTATCTATATTAACAGATCAGCAGTGGTTTGAAACATTACTTGAAACAACTGTGAGGGTAAATTTTTGCACTGGCACAGAAAATCAGATTAAAGATATCGATGAAGTGAAGAATACAGAAGACGACAAGGTTAGATTTTTCTTAACCCTTTAACCGCCAAATTATTTAATTGGAATTTTCACTCACTTGAAGCTTTGTCTCGCTGAATCAATCCACAACTTCGAATGAGTGATAATTATTCCGATTTGACGACATGGAGGTGAACTTTTTTAAATCTTGCTGATTTTATGTCATGTTTCATCTTTATATGTTTAAAATATGGTACAAAATGGGGTAATAAGAAAACCAAAAACAGAATATATTTGGGACCGGCGGTCAAAGGGTTAACCCTTGCTCTGCTAGGCTTGTAGGCCTACATATACGATGTCAAGCATGCTTCATACCAAATGAAAAGTCACTAATATTGATAAATTGGTTTGTGAAAGATACTCAGTTAATCAAAACATTCAATTTTTCATTTATCTATTTTGTTCATAAACAGAATAGTCAATGTTCTGTGTTTACTGTGTGATTGTATATGATTGTCATAACACCTGTTGTATGTTTCTGAAGGATGGAGATACGCATGTGAACCGTGTTTTGACTCCTGTTCGTGGCTATCGCAGTTCACCTTTAACTCCAGATAATGCATCCTCCACAGCTTCAAGCAGATTGATGACACCATGTTCTACTTCTCCCTACAATTCCGGTACATAAAATTTTTTTTTTCTTTTATGAAATTATTTGCTAACCCTTAGAGCTTTTAACCTTTAACCCCTGGAGCACTAACATTGACTTTAATAACTATACTAGTGATTTCATTCCAACTTGTGCAACCAAATTTAGAACTGAAAAATGTCTTCAATTCTGTGAAACTAATGTACCTTGTGACTGAGGTTTTAAATACAAGTAATTATTAGTCACTTGAAGTTGTGGATCGCGGTAGCGAGCCACAACTTTAAGTAACTAATAATTTAAATTGAATAAGGCAGAACTAAATTGACATTCTCAGTCACTTGAATTTGTTCCTCGCTACTCTGATTCACAACTTCAAGTGACTGAAAATTAGCACATTGTCATCCAAGCATTCTCTAATTGTATATCTTTATATATATGTGTGTATTTGACAGAGGGCTTGCCTGCCGACAGTCTTAGTCAGCCAGCTACTCCCATTGATCAGTTATGTATTACACCCACATCCACGACAGCTGGAGCATCACATGGCGGGGAACTGCCTGACCTGTGTTCTGTTCTCGATAATGGAACACCAACAAGCATGACGTCACACACTGAAGAGAAAATAGAGGAGACTCGTGGTGAAACGGAAGGTAAGTTAAATGGTTGGGGCATGATTTCTGGTCAATTTTTTTCTTTTTCAAATTACCTTCCTAGCAACATGGGGATTAGATGTGCAAGTGATTTTTTACCGAAATTGAAAATGGCAGCCATGAATAAACTTCATAATTTTTTGTGGGCACGAAAACTGAAAAATTAAGGTCAGAAATAATTTAAATTTTACAATCACATTACCCACCATATGGTAATGGCCTGGTGATTTTACTGAAATTTATATTGGCCACCACAAGTTGACTTTTTAAATATTTTGTGGCTGCACAAATTCGGACCTAGTTTATGGTGGGGGATTATGTGGGGCTTTAAATAAAATAAATATGAGTAATTTTCACCTACTTGAAGTTGTGGGTCACGGTTAAAGCGAGACACAACTTCAAGTAGGTGAAAATTTAAATTATTTAATTTAGCAGTGTTTATAATATCAATTTGTTGGCTCTTTAGTATATTTATCATATTGCTACAAATTCACATGTGTACCACTCAAGTTTGTCAGAGAGCACACATTAGCAACAGAAACAAAAAGTGCAAACCATCAATAAGAAATGGATTCCAACAACCACCCCACTGTCATGTTTTGGGATGTTGTTAACTTTTGAGAAAATTTTTGACAGCAGCTAATTTTTGTGCAAAAAAAACAATGATAAATCACTCAACCCTTTTAGTGCGAAGACCCTCTTTATATATCAAAAAATGCTAATGGCTTCAATTTTTGCCAGTTTGAATCTCACAAACAGACCATCATCTTTTCAACATACCATTTGAGATCGAGTCACGTGGCTCAAATCTCTCCCCCCCCCCTCCCCCCCAGCCTCATCCGATATCGCGGCCCTGAATGGTATGTTGAAAAGACGATGGCCTGTTTGTGAGATTCAAACCGGCAAAAGTTAGAGCCATTGGCTATTTTTTCTAATATGAACAAAAATATTTCATTATTTTTCCTTTATACGTCAGAATCTGACGTCTGACTTATAAAGACAGTCCCCACACTGAAAGAATTAAAATATCTCTAATGGTTGTAGACCCATAACATAGGTATTCAAATGAATCAGAAAGAGCTATAACTAAGACATCTAAGATGATTTCAAATTGTAAAAATCCCTTTGGTCTCCATGGTTTAAACAAAAATAATTTAGCGTTGGTCAAGACACTGGTACATAACTATATTGATCACACTGCCCATGGTAGTCATTTTGGCAACAAATATGATAAATATAATATATAAAACTCAAATTGTTCGAAAAAAAAAAGAATTATACCAAGCTCTTGCCACCTCTTCACAATGTGTAATGTGATTGATACTTGTAGTTTCTACTGATGCTGTGCAGCGAGAACACACCGTCAGTACTGATTCAACAAGACTTCCCACTGCAGATACAAGACGGCCAAGTAATACCTTGGAGATGACATCCGGAGCTCACACTGCAGGTTCTACAGGTGAATTCGATACTTAGCAATATATAACTCATGCTTTGTAAAGTTTAAAAACTTTGAGCAGATATGCATTATGCAGAACATTTGTGTTAGCATGTCGCACTGTCTAGGTCCTGGTTATTTTTGGATTAGTAACTATAATTTTATTTCTTAAACATGCTTTATTGAAGCATGCAATAAAATATTAGGCCCTGATGGAAAATACTATACGCTAGCAACAAGAATAAAAATGTTTTTTGCTATGCACCTCGTCATCACTAACAGTGTTTATTAACCCTTACAGCGCGGGGAATTTTTGACGTCTAAAATTGATTCCCACACGGGAAGAGTAAAATATTTATAATGGTTGTAGGACCATAACATGGTATTCAAATGAATCAGAAACAGCTAACTAAGACATCTATGATGATTTCAAATTATAAAAAACCCTTTCGTCTCTATGGTTTGTACAAAGTAATTCAGCGCTGTAAGGGTTAAAGAAATTTTTCAATTTTTTTTTTTGGAATTAACATCCACCCACTGAACCATAACTTATATTAGTATTTTATTTATATTAGAGAGTAAATCGAGTGGGCTGCGCAGCACCTCAGCCTCCTCTGCTTATACATCAGCATCTGATGCAGAGTCCATGGCTCCAAGCAATTCCACATCTCGGACTGCTACAGCAAGGACAGGTAATACTAAATACTGGTAATGTATCAATTGGGGATCGCATCTATCACAAGATATGGAGTCAACATCAATGTCTCGTGTTGACTGGGAATAGTTTCAAAACATGTGATTGTGCTGTATCATAAAGTTTATACCAATGATATTTTTAGCCGACAGCAGTTTTAAAATGTAAAAAGCCAATATGATGATTTTAGCTGATGCTGCTTTTGAAATAAAAACAACCAATGTATTGTTTTGTTCATTTGATATAGATCTTCAACAACTACGAAACCGTGTTTTCACTTTTTTAACAATTTCTGAATGAGCAGCAGTGTGATAGTGTAAATGTGTGAGATTTTTTGAACAATTTGATGCACTAGCAAAGAACCAAACTGTGAACGTGCACCATGTGTTACTCCACAGGTCAATCTGTGTTACATTTGGCCACCATCAAACATCCTCAAGGCATAGTGCAGCGACCTTGTTACCTTAAACAAGCATTTGAATGCTGGCCCAATGTTTGTGACATTGGCCACATGCAAAGTACCCATTAATCAAGGGTATATGTTTAAATACACTGTGATACACTAAAGAATATTAGGTGACAATGCAAACAGTTGTTTCATTTCATAACAGTGCAGTTTATTTACAAATCACTGTTTTTAGAAATTAACTATTGAGAAAATAGGAGAAGCACTCATGTAGATCTTAAAGATATTAAAATGATTTAATTAAAAAAATTAATGGTGCTTTTTTTGACATTTGCTTATATTTTTCATTGATTTTTTCAGCTGGTACAGTGACCAACAAGGCAAAATCTCCCTCAACATTATATTCACAGAATACGACATCTCAGTCACAAAGTGGACAAAATAAAGCTGTGAAGAGATCAAGAGGGGTTACATTCAAGGCTGGGCTGATAGCTGACTGTGAGATAGAGAGTTATGCAGGTCCTTTGTTACAAATGGATCAGGTTAGTAAAGGTTTACTACCCTGATGACATCGCAAGGCTCTGACACAGTGACCTCCATTTTTAAATGTAATAGTTCTAATACAATCAAAAGTTGAAAATGCTGAAAATGGTGTAGTTTTCGTAGGCACTTGAAATATTCGTGTCAATTTCTTAGCATCCGAATTTTTCGTTAGGCGGCGCGAGTGTCGTTTTTACACAGCTGGCTGTGGAAACAAAATGGCGGTCAGTGTGACTGAGCCTCGCGCAGTAAATGAGTTAGGCGGCCCAGGCCCAGTCATACCGGGTAAGGGTTTACCAGGTCTGATTAAAAATACTCATTTTCAGCCTGATGTTTCTCATTCAAATATATATCTACCGGTACTACAAATGTTTCAATATAAAAAATGACATTTGTACTTATTTATTTTGTATGTGCAGGTTCGTGATCAGGGTGAAATGCTCTCTCATATACTGCTCAGCAAATACATCATCCCACTGCATGCAGAAGTTTATGGTGCATCTCATGATAAAGGTTAACCACCAATTCTGTTTCTGTCTTTTGACATTTTTATTCATTTAAGATCGACTAATTCACTGTGTACTGTACACCCTTATGAATTTTTAACTTGTGTACAATATATATATATATATATATGTGACATAATTTGCATATGTATTTCATATTTTATATCTTTGATTGGCATTTTCCCACCCATTTAGCTAAAGACTGATAAAATATTGCTTGACCACCTGCACAACTCACTGGCACACCAGATGGCTAATATAATTAAAGAAAATACATAATTGCAAATGATAAGATTACTATAGGCTTACCGGGGTTTGCTAAAATATTTTTTGTGATGACCTTGAGGTTGATATTCTGCAGAAAGCAGTGTTAACATAATCGCTATAGTAATGCAGGTTATTTTCAATGCAAATAAAACATTTGCTTTTAAGGACTTCAAAATTTAAACCCTTTCACTGCAAAAAGCCATTTGCCGCAGGACGGGTGGTTTCTAGCGACAGCAGCACATTCTGAGCCTAGTAAACTTTTCTGGAAAAATCGGATTAGATTTTGTGACTCACTGCATTTGTTGAAGTTATCCTTTGACACTAGTTCCCTAAGCTCGTGTAAGCAACATTATTATCAGCATGCATGGCGCTCACTTTATCATCTCTAGATTGATACAGAACCCCCCCCCCCTCTCTCCTTATTCAACATGAGACACTGATCCGATGTTGGTTTACATTTGGGACAACGTCACAGATGGTGGCCAAACAAAAAAACTAACATTGGGTCAATGTCTCATGGGCACATCCCCCCTCGTCTGTTGTTATGTTTGAATGTTATCTTTTAATTTTAAATATTTGTGAGCAGCATACTTGGAATGCACACATCAGAACCTGGCGGAGGCTTTATACACCTGCCTCGCACTGTATAACAGACATACCTCTCAAAGAACAGAACTTGTGTTCTTCAATGAGGCTATACACCACGCAGCTCGTCTGAGCCGAGTATTGGTAAGAATAACTTCAGTTCTATATTATTTTTTTACTGATCAAATATTATATATTATGATAAATTTGCTCAATTATATTATCTAGCAATAAAAAATTTTGGACTTGACTTCAGTAGAACCTGCTATGAGCAGCCATGCCAACTAACCTCTTATTAGAGGCCACTTGGTCATTCCCTAAAATGGTGTTCCATATTATACAAATGAACCTCCTATGAACAGCCATCTGTTTTGAAAGGCCAGTGCCCCTAGGGTGGCTGCTCATAGCATGTTTGTGTAATACATTCAAAAATAAATTTCACACTGATGAATGTTACAGGCATGCCAAGGAGGCCACGCTTTGCTGCTTGGTCAAGGCTACTGCACAGGTCGTGCTACTTTGATCAGATTGGCATCTTTCATTGCTAATTGCACAGTAAGTAGATCGATATCTTCTTCAGATATTTTTTTATTATTTAAAAATATCACTATTACAATTAATCATGTGTCTAACAGTTGTCTTGTGTCCAATCTGAAAGCTTTTTTCGTCCTTATCCTTCTGTTCACATTCCTTTTTAAACACGCTTAACTTGCATGTTTTTATATAATTCTGTGTAATTTCAAACATGGCATGGATCAGATGCAAAATGGCCACCCCCCAGGCATCAACACCTTTTCTTTGTAAGCGTGATTGACTCGCATGTTTTTATTTGATTGTTCTGAAACTTGGCTATGTGTTCACCCTACAAACCTGCTGGCCGAGTTTGAAAATTGCACAGGTCAGAGTCAAAATGGCCGTCACTCTGAAGTCTGTCCTTTCATGTGTAGTTGAGTCTCGGCTTTATTTTACAATTTTCCTATAACAAGTTATTTTCTGATTTGATCATATTGTATTTGATCATATTGTATTTAATTCCATGAATTACATGTTCGCTCCTGTCTCAGGTATGTTTTTACTCAAGTGTCAGACCTTCCATTGTATTTTGACAGTTATTTGAACCACATCATGAATTACCAGTGAGTGATGGACGTCATGCACTACGTCAGCACATGCAGCAAGCCAGCCAGGTAGCAGCATTACAAGGTCGACAGGTTGTACTGCTAGTGAGACATTCCCTAGGCAAACTAGCTCTACAGGATCTCGCTGTGTTCATGAAGGAAGGTATGGCATTGTAGCCCTCTAGATTTGCTTTGATATAATTGTTTTTATCCATACATTATTCTCAAGTAATTGCAAAAGCCATATTCAGGGTATGTAGATGACATTATTATTTAGTTGAAATTCATTAAAAAAACTTAATTCACTTATTATCTTTAATTATTGCTGTGCTGTATTATGTTGAGATATTTTATTTTTGCTAAATTATAAGACTTGTCTATGTTTCTATTTTGTCCACAGTCAGATGATTATGATTATGATCTGTTTATGTTAGATTTAATTCATCTATAATAATAATTATTTTTCTAAAATTTGGTACATCATGGATTTTTAGCATGTGCTATAAAATGGTTGTTTGAATCAATAAATATTTTTTGCTCAGGCAATTGTCCTGGACTATACACTGAGGAAGAAATGCAAAATGTTGCTTCCCAAATGACCCCGGGGCAAGTCAAGATAACGAGTGCAGAAAAAATAGATAGCACATTCAAAAAGTTTATCCAAAGGGTGAGGCAGAATATGCACGTTGTGATCTGTCTCGATGTAGATCGTGAGTACTCATTACATTTGTTATATAAACATAATCTTTTCTAAGCAAATTGTCTATTTTTGCTAAAAAAAAATTATTATTAATATAAAATATATTGATATATACATGTAATATTTCTACAACAGATGGGTTAAGAGGCTCAACTGACCACAGTAGTTTACACACCTGGCTTTGTGAAATTCCTGGACTTCTTCACAACACGTGTCACCTGGATGTGTATCGTCCCTGGAACCATGAAGCCTTGGTTACTGTTGCAGAATTCTTACTCCGAGATCCAGCCACTCAGGTAAAGATTTGTTTCACTTTTTAAATTCCCAAGCAAACAATGTAGATAAATATACTTTATACCAGTACTATGAACTGTGTATCAATAATAAGATTTATTCAGTGATGTCAAAACTTGGGCGACATGTTATGTAATTGTAAGTTTTTTTTCTGTGTCATTAAATTATTTTAACCCTTAAAGCCCTGAATTTTTTTATTAAAACCTTGGAGACCAAAGGGTTTTTTTCAATTTGAAATCATCATACCTGTCTTAGTAACTTTCCGATTCATTTGAATACCTATATTATGGTTCTACGACCACTAAAAATATTTTTAATCTTACAGTGCGTACACATATAACATGCAATTACCCCTTACAGCGCGGGGATCGACTTTAGTCGTCAGAATCTGACGTCTGTAGACGTCAGATTCTGACGACTAAAGTCGATCCCCGCGCTGTAAAGGGTAATTGCATGTTATATGTGTATAAAAGGTAATTTTCAGGACTGTCCTGTGTCACAACCGTGTGGAGCAAACATTGCCCCTGCCAGACCTGCCATATTCTTCATGTGCAGATTGCTAGTGGCGTACCTTAATTCCCCCACGCAACAGCTGTGCTAATGCAGATCTCGCATCGCTGATCACTGTTATGGCCATTAGGGCCTTTGCCCAACAAAACTGTTTTTGACATTAGGTCAAATCTTGGCATAAATGGAGTCGACCCTCAACTATTGTTACTCTGGGAGTTATATGTGTCGAGGATAGTGGTTAAAAAGTGTTGAAACAATAATTTTACATTCTTACTTCTGACATAAAGATATTGTGATCAGCTCCATTTGTAAGGCTACTGTATGGAATTTCTTCTTGTGCAGGACATTGTTTGCTAGAACTGCAAATTGTTATTTTCCCAGATGAAAAAGCCCAGTGTATATATCATTGATTAAGAGCATGATATACCTTCGATATTTGAGCCCAATACAGTGGGACTAACCAAAAGTGATCCCGTTGGTAAGAGAATCCCCTACGTCAAACTAGCACATATTTCTAAATGACAGATTTCAGACATGGTTTCTTTTGGGCCTTCAAATAGACTGTTTTTAGAAGTGGATTTGAATAGAAGTATGGCTACAGCACTCTGATGGTTAATTTCTTTTTATTTGTACACAGAATGCGATACCATGGAATGAACACAAGCGGTCAGAGCAGATATCTATGGTAGCGTCTGCTATGTCTTATGTGCACACTTCTTCACAGTCTGCCATTCACAAGCTATACAGCCATGAGCGGATGCAGTACAGATTCTTTACACCACTTACGTTTATGGAATTTATCCATATTTTCAAGGTTATTGGAAATCGAATAGCTAAGGAAGAAAAGGTCTGTGTTTTTTTATTTTTCAACCTGCCAAACCATTGATGAACTAAGTTTACTAAGCACCATATGATTAACCATTAATGCCCTAATCATGTCTATAGCCGTTTCCAGCATTAAATTTCCTAGATTGACATATGTTTTGATTCAAATTGTACATTAAGCAATTTCAACCCCTTAAGTTGTGGGTTGCGACAACGAGACACAAGTGGTTTAAAATAATTTGTCACTTTAAGGGTTAAAAATTCACATATACTAACTAACTGAATCTATTTCATTGAATACCTGATTTGCTCATCAGTTATGAATTTGTCTGTGGCACAAAAATATATCACAGTAGTTTATCCATTTTATCCAGTAGCAAACTATTATGTTGCCCAAGGTGTAAGGAAAACGTGTCCAAATGTGCTAATGTGTCAGTTGCAGCACCAACTAAAGACAAACTATCGAAATAGCTACAATGGTCTGGCAGCATAAAGAACCACTGCAACTCACACATTACGGATTTAAGGCCTTTTTCGTCATTTTTCTGTGTTTCTTTTTAAATCCTAAAATGTTGCTTCATTCTTTTACTGATCTATTCGATTAGTCAATTCATATGATTTATCAGAGGTGAAATCAAGCACACAAAAAATGGAAATACCTATTTAGTTGCACTTTGAACAAATCTCACCACTGTACTACAGAGAATAAAATCTGAAAGAGGTTATGGGGCTACTAAGGATAGAAATGCAAAATTTAAGTGTTTAGTTTAATTTGTTGTGAGGCAGAAGAGTTTGGAGAAATAGGATTTAAATTGAACAGTAGAGATATGTGTATTATATCGTACATTCATTTACAGACAAAGTACCACAGATACAACACCAGCCTTACCAAGGTCACCGATGCATTTGAGACAATAACTGAATATAAGCGTGAAGTCTCAGACTTAGTGCCACGACATCAGAAAGCTCTAGATATGGTAAAAGAACATGTTGGTTTTGTAGAAGCTCAAAGAGGACAATACATACAGGTCAGCAACCTAACCCTTTAAGTGCTCTGCACCACTATGATCATTTTTAATTTGTTTTAGTAGCCGATCAAATAACTGTTGAACTGAAATGAGTGTTTAAACATCAACGATTAGTCTCAAAATTAATAAATGACACACAACTTTAAATGGGTGAACATTTAAGTGAGATAGCTTAGTGGGAAAAGGGTTAACCCTTGCACTGCTAGGCCCATATATATGCCGTTTCAAGCCAGTATCAAACCATATGAAATGTCACTGAAATTGATCAAATATTTTGTGAGAGATGTTCACATAGATAAAAATATTTTTCATCATTTAAAGTTGGATATTGCGTTAGCAATTCCAGCTTTAAATAAGTGAAATATACAGAAACTGAAATTTTGCAGTGCAAGTGGTAACTGATAATATGTAATTATGATAGAATGTTTCATGAAAAGTGTGAATTGTTATTCATTTTAAGCTATTTGAAAAAGTACCATAAATTTTGCTCCTCAAAATGAAATATGCACATAAACTATATAAATAAATTTCACACATTGCTGTATTATTTTTATGCAGAAATAAAAAAGTCAATACTTTGATTTCTTATAGGCATTAGATGTATGCAAAGAACAAGAACGAACCATTGAAGATTTATTAGGACCGCTAGAAAAACTCCGCAACCAAGCACAGACAGAATTTAACAAGGTAATTGAAAAATAGATATGTTTTTTTGTATTAAAACATTCTATTTTTTTCTGTATAGATGTTTGTGAGAACCTTTTAAATAGCTGTTATATTCACACCTTGTTTTATCAGGTCAATCCTACTTATCATGCTGCTCTTAGAGCTCTGAAAGCTTTGGACCCAAAAGCTACAGAGGAAATCAAGTCCTACCGAGTGCCTCCTGATGGTGTAACTATGGTGATGAATACAATATGTCTCTTGTTCAGAGTGCCACAGACGTGAGTTGCTTTATTGATTATCATATTTTTACCTCTTAGTTTTGAATTGCATTAAGTCTGTTCTTACTACAAAAGTATTCACAGAAATTTATGAAATCTGTAGATTATGATCTACTGTAAAGATGTAGATGAACTACAGGTGTAGTTCATAATTGTGGGGATATTTTTCATTCATTTGATGAATTTATATGTGAACCAGGTATATTTTGAATCAAATTAGTTAGTTTTTTATTAAGATGATTTATCTACACTTTGAAGTATTGCATCAGCAAATATTCACACCTCAAAATGTAGGTATATAATAGGGGCAGTTAAATATGAAAAACTTGACTGAGAATTGTTACTGATGTCTAGTGTTCAAATGTCATGACTATCTTATGAATATTTCAGGTGGGAACAGAGCAAGCAGATGCTGATGAAAGACAACTTTTTTCATGAACTGGAATTCTATGACAAAGACCACATCCCTGAGGACATATATGAAGAGCTGGGACACTATTACTACAGCCCACGCTTTCAGATGGCATCAATAGCGGCTGTGAGTCAAGTCATCTCAATTATTAGCACCATCTCACTTTCCCATTTTTGTTTACCCCTGATAAAATATAGCAGTGTGATATCAAACTGCCTACAAACCTTGTGCATAAATAAAAATTTATGATAAAACTGTGATCATTATAGTGATGTGTGGTCTTTGAGTTTAAAATATAACTAAATATCTGGGATTCAGCACAACAGAAATAGCTACAAGAAGCATTGCATACATACGACGTTTTTATCCTAATATTAGACCAACCTTTGCAACGTTGGTCAAAAGTAAGCAAGGACTCAATTTTGGTTCTGTATGGTTTCTTTCTTGTATAATATAAGAAGGCTTTTATTTACCTTGTACCAATGATAAATAATGACTTATTTTATTGCATATGTATAACTTACTGTTTTTTACACTTGATGTCACTTTGTATTGTTGTGATTATGGTGGAGAGATGAGCTTGTGTGTTTGGTTTGTTTTATAGGTCAGCCTTGCCGCAGCCGGACTCTGTAGCTGGGTACGTGCTGTTTATCAGTATGCTGAGATTTGTCGTACCATGAAGCCGCGCATACAGGAGTTAATGAGAGCAGAACATGAACTTAATAAGGCAAGTTTCATTAAATCTTTTAGCATTGGGACCTTCTTTAGACGTCAGATTCTGATGTCTAAAAACGTCAATTGTCAGAATCTGATGTCTGTAGACGTTAGATTGTGACGTTCAAAGATGGTCCCCGCACTGAAATTTTTTTTAAAATTATATTGCCCGTACACCCATAACATGGCGGCAGAGGCAGAAATGCATAATCAGCCAGAAGAGGACCTGTAGGTATAACATAGGAATTTAAGTGAAGTGGAAAGAGCTAACTAAGACATTTACGATGATTTCAAATTGAAAAAACCTTTTGGTCTCCAGGGTTTATACAAAAATATTCCAGCATTGTAAGGGCTTAGCTCCCTCCTCACATTGATGCACCTACATGGCATATTTTAAATAAATCTCATTTGATGAAAAATGGTATAATTCATCACAATAACGATGCTCCAAGCTTTTATGATATTATACTTTAAAAATTTTACTCACCTTGAGGTGTGACAGCAATTCACACCTCAAGGGGAGTGAAAATGAAACAAAATAACATGGTGCTAGTAGGGTTAAGCAATCATTTCAAATTAACATGGTTATACATGCTAATGTCTTTAAATAAGTTAGTAGTAAATTAGTTGTGGCTATTAATAAACATTTATTGAATAACATTTGTGTCACAGGCTCAAGCAACACTGGGAAGTAAACGGGTGGAGGCTAACCGCATCAAAAGCAGCCTAGAGAAGGAAATACACGCTCACAAGGAAGCAGTCAAGGAGTCGAAATCCATTGAAAAACGTATCGGTGTAAGTAAAAAGCCATGTAGCCTTTGTCTGAATGGCAAAGGCTCATGTGGTCATATTGCCTGTTTTTTCTTTTGGAAATAATTCACTAATTTGGGCTCCACATACATTTTTGATACCAATTGAATTTGTATCTCGTCATGTGCCTGTAAGGGGACAGCCCATGGCTATGTCCTGCTGGTGGCCAAATATAACAATTAATTTACAAACTATGTATATATAAAAATTAGATTTTTAATGATCATATCAAGGTTTGGTTTTAGGTACTGTTGTCATCTCCTAGTCCACATATTGCCAATTTCTTTAGGTGATACACTAGTCTCATTGACTGATATTCTAATACTGGTGGGCCTATTTAGATGCACGCTTTAAATATTCTTTCTTTTGGTAGGACAACTTTGGGTTAAAAAAGTATCTATATCTTTTTTGTTTTAGAACATTGAGCGTAAAATCACCAAGGCTAACAATTTGATGAATAATATGAACGTGCAGCACACACTCTGGAAATCAGAATCAAAATCTGCAAAGGGCAAACTGAAAACTCTGCCTGGAGATGCCTTGCTCACAGCTGCTTGTGTATGCTACCATGGACCATTGGACAGCCGTACTCGTTCTGGTACAATCTTTTTTATCGACAATCTCAGATTGTTTTTACTTTCCCCCAGCACATGTACCCTTAACCCTTAGCACACTGATGTCGACTACAGTTGACGATGGTATTGCATTCACCATGTTTTAAAAATTAAATATGTCTCAAATCTGTGATAATCATATACATTTCAACCTAGATTTTGCAAATTTAACTAATTTTTAGTCACTTGAAGTTGTGGATTGCGTAGCGAGACACAACTTCAAGTGACTTTAAATTTTAATTGAATAAGTGTTCTAAGGGTTAAAAGTATTAGTATTGGCTACTGTGAGAATTTATTGGCCGGACCAGAATAAAAAAACATGACATCTTTTTTTTGCAGAGCTGTTGACAGATTGGATGAATCGATGTGAGCTGTCTAATTTTGATCCTGGACTACGCATGGGGCGAGAAGTGAAGCGAATCTCACTGAGCGCTAAGCTCGATAGGCTAATGTTAAGGCCTTCCTACAGCATCACTGATTCAATGCACAGCATACAACACACTGATAACTTTAATACAGAGGTATGCTCCCATCACACCTCTGATAAGTATCTGAAAAAAAACTAATGTGATAAAGCTATCCCTTTTAGCCAGTTATCTAAGTACAATTTCAACCCACTTGTAATGTTTCTTCTGTGACTCACGATATGTCAAGTCTGTAAAAATTACACCAAATATTTAGTATCTTACGTTTCATTGCCAGAAAAGGTGTTTCAAGATGCTAAGAATTCTTTTTTTAAATAGTTAATTTAAATGAACATAGTTATGGCTTAATACTGAATATTGCATTATATGTGATTTTTATTTTAAGTAAAATGATTTTATAGGTCATATCACACAAAGGAGATGACGTATCTAGTCTTCACGAAACAGAAAGAGCATCAACTGCTTCTTCAATGCCGGCATTTACTACATATAGGTAGGTTTACACAGCAAGCATGAGGCATTGAGACTATGTTGCTTTAATGTTGGGCAATGTCACAACTGTTTGGCAAATATTGAAACACCATAGACAAATTGCTCACAAGTATTTAAAAACGGAAATTAAAAAAAAAAATTATTATGTCAGACATATATCGTCACCCTGATATTATACTGTCGTATCTAACATTTTTTTCAAAACTGCTTTTATGTTTGATTTGAAGGTATTAGGGGCATACGCATCTTGTATTAAATTTTTGAATTTCACTTACGGATATAAGTAGGTCAAATCACACTAATACATGGTCGTATCTGCAAGTGATTTGCTAATCTTTAAAAAAGTAAAATATTATAGAGTCGTATGCGCACATACAACACAATTGGAAAAAATATAAATCTTATAGTGTTGTATCTGGTAGATACGTCAGTATAGGGCAATTTTACACTAACACTGTTTAAAACCAGCTATGATAATATTACTATAATAAAACTGCAATAAAATGAATCAGTAGCTCTCTTAACATTCTTATGTTGTTGTTTAATGAAGTTGATGTATGTGGTAGATACGACTCTATAATTGCATTGTTTTGTTTATAATTTGTTGTACCTACAATAATCATGGAAAACTAGACTAGTCAAGTGTTTACAGGACAGTCATAATAATTTGACTTCAGTTTCAAAATAACCACAAAACACAAATATATAGATTCTCAGACGATCGAAGGCCGTTTTGTATAGTCAGCTATTATTTTGCTTAAAAATTGATGCAACCTCACTTGACTTACTTAATCTGTTATTAAATGAGACAAAACAAATATTTTTCTGTGATATATACTTAGCTAAATCATGTGGCACTGAACATACGTGTGCACTGAAAATTGTATTATGTGTTGTTGTATCTTGTTTGCTGAATCTCTCTTGGACTTCTGATCTTTTTCTTCACTAGTAACACCCTATTCTGCATGATTTAACCCTACAAGCCTCACTTTAAATAACAACTGCAACAACTTCAACAGCTGTAGACCTCGCTTGTCAAATTGAACATTTTATTTCATCAAAAATAGGGGAATTAATATAGAAAGAAAACATTCAAAGGGGGGGGGGGGCAGAAACGCACAAACTCTGTACTATAATACAATAAGGTCCTTCCTTCGTTGTATGCTCACCCTCTCAAAATCGCTATTTCCCGCCACTCAATATATACCTCCCACACAGCATATATCCATTTAATCTAAGAACGTCCTCTGATTTATTTTTTGTGTCATAATTTGGCTTTTATATATTAGATAATGGGTGAAGCAGTCGACAGTATGCAAAATAAAGACCGAGGGCGCAGCCCGTGGTCTATATTTGTCACAATGTCTAACTGCTGAACTCATTATCGGATATAGTCACTCTCCCCACGATTCTAAGAAACCCCCCTCTACCAACACCCCACCTATTTACGGCTGGTGTCTGGCGCCACTAAGACAATAAACAATAGTCAGTTTTTTCACACTATTTTAGAAAACAAGTTAAATAAATGATATCAACGCTGTTTTAAACTTGGCCGATAACATAAACGTTGACCCATTCTTGAAACAACATTGTTCTGAAGTAAAATCGATGTTTCAGAATCATGACACACCACAATCAAAATCCGCAGTACGGGGTCTTTTACAATGGACAGCGTCTCAGAGCTGGACATGTTGCTCTCCCTAGCATTTGCCGTTGCAGAAAATAAGAACGAAATGAAGAATATTTCTCAATTACCATCATTTATATACCCGGGTGACAGCGAATTTATTTCTGAGGAGACTCTCAAGTTTTGAAAAAAAAGATAAGAAATACTGGGGTCTTTTTTTCCTTTTTAAGAATTTAATTATTGTATAATGGATGAGCATATACTTTTATTTTAAATTTACACAAGTAGACCCCCAATAACAGCCCCTGACACGAATAAATTTAATTACAGTTGGGTGTCAGAAAATGGGCAGTGAAATTGTTCCAGAAATGTCTACTGAAATAATTTTCAAATGCATTTAAAGGAAGGATAACCAATATAAAAAAAACAATTATATCTGGTATAAGTGATTATGATCTTGAAGCAAATATTTACAACCCAAAATTCTGCGTTATATATTAAGGCCCTAATCATGAAAGCAACAAAACATAGCTTAACAATTTTATGTAGATCTAAGCGAAGATTATGAGAATTTAGAAATTATTTTTGAATGTCATGTTATCAGTAGTTATTTGTAATTCTTCCTTCATAAATTATTGTCCCATTATTAAAAAATGTATATTTTTGTAATACTTTTAATAGGTGATTTGCAACAAACACGATATGTTGAGCCAATGTTGTTTTATTGTTGGGCAGGCGTCGCAGACAATGGGCCAACATTAAAGCAGCATTGGCTCAACGTATCGTGTTTGTTGGGTCATAACATAGATACACAAGATACATTGACCCAATGTTGTTTGAATGTTGGTCCACTGTCTGCGACGTTGGCCCAACATTCAAACAAACTTTATGTGAACGGCTCGTGTTTGCTGGGTTTTATTTTCTAAAATATTTGAAATGACTTACAATGTAGGCTGTAATTATATATTATAACTATTTGAAATGACGTATAATTATATACTATATGAAAGGCGTATAATTATAAGGAAAACTATGTGTGACACTCTGAAATGTATTGTTGCTTTAATGTTTACACCGTTGGCCCATAATTTATACAACGTTGTGTGAAGGTAATTTTTACTTTATGAAGAGGGGTATCCAACCCAACCTGCAGAGACAATGGGTATACTGCGCCGTCACAGACGGAGGCCGCGACATAATGTTTGCCAGTGTTTCTGAGTTGACCTCAGATGAACTCTACATTATTAAACAATAATCACTGGTAGACGTTTAATAATGCATGATGAAATTTAGTCCACTCGTTTTTCGGCTAGATAATCCCGACTGGAAACAATAGAAAATAGGAGGGGGCAGTGACTATTCAGGGCTCAACGCTATTTTTATGAAATGCTGTGCCCCTGTCTACAATCAGCACGATACTAATTGCCGTTCGATTCGCACTGATCTTAAAATAGTTCAGTGCTTCGGAACACCATGAATTGATAGCAGTAGAGTTGCCTCGTAACGCCTAAACTCTATCAATCCATCAGTGTGCTTCCACATTATGCTACTCCTAGCTACGTCACTGCCAGTGTTTAATTATACTCGACGTATTTATTTCTAACAAATATATCTATAACAGATGGAACACATAATTCTTTACCTTAGATTTAGTTCCTTATACATTGTCAATAGATCTATATTTCTATTTCCCGTGGTCAAAAACCTGCCTGCTTATAGTTAAATCAACATTGTCAAGCTAATTTGTCTGGAGATGTGGGGGCTCATACTGTAACGTATTAAAATTATTTTTCACCCAACATTAATTTTTTAATTAAACAATGGTGATCTGATAGATAAAATACTTGCTCAGCAAAAAAACACATTGCGAAACTAAAAGCTAAGCAATATGCTAATGTGGTTGTCGGGTGTTTTGGCTGACAACATGTCATCAACAGCCCTCATGGACAGCCATCATCTCTATACTATCATAGAAGGAAGCGGGAAGCTTACATTCTAAGTGTTTATGATGTTGACACTGATGTACACTGGTTTATGTAGCATGAAGCAATTACACAGAGAGAGTAAAAAAGCAAGTTGTGTGTTTCAATAATTACACAAACAGTCTGGTAAAGAAAAAAATAGAGTGTATCTTTTATCAGATAACTGCTGCAATGCACCGATTTTAAATGGATAAGATTGTACACTGCGTTCTCGAATGTGGACACGCAAACAAAATGAAAAACGATTTGTCCACAGCACCATTGGGAAGAGAGGCAGACACATGTATATATTTAAGCAATGATATGCATGTGTGTGGATTGCTCCAGACCACACAGTCATGTTTATTCGTAATGAGTCAGATCCTTTAAACTGGCTTCGAATGTGTCTTATAAAATAATTTACTCCAATAAGAAGTAATTTAAAATTTCTAATCTGACTTCAGCCAATTAATTACAGTATCATGCTAATTGTTAGTTGATTTGTGAGTAGGCTTCATCATTATGCTGACTATAGACTTAAACAGGGATTTTTGCTGAATCGCTGCGCTAACTGACTTCACCCTAAAGAGACAATATTCTGTATTGTTATTTTAGAACAATATGTTCTTGTAATATTTTTGAAAACTGTTGTCTTTTTACGCTTAGTTCATGTAGTTAAAGGCATTTAATGTTCAATGACCCTTGTTAGGAAATTGTTGTTGTTACATTATTGATTTAGATACTTATGTAAGAGCCTAAGTGTTAATTTCAGTTAACATTTTGTTTAATGTTCTGTAAAACATGTAAAATGCCAAGTAATTTTAGTAAATGAATAAAAACAATCCATAATATGAATTGCGAAATGACAATTATAAACCGATATAAAATCAGAATAAATTGTATGTTAACCTAACAAGTGACAAGAACATCATATACTCTAGCAGATTTTGCATAGGTTCGAAAAACACATTAGATAGAAAACGTTATTCATTATTGTATTTCTGTTGAGATACAACACAATCTTAATGCAAGTTATATATTACAAGGTCGTATGTGCCACTTACAACAGTGTAATTTTAAATAACAAAACATTTGTAATTTTCACCATGTTTTTCTTAAATTTATTCTTATGGGATTGTCAGTTATTTGGAAAAAAAATAATTAAAAAATCGAATGCTCTAATTCCTATAGTTGTATCTCACATACAACTATGTAGTATTTTAATTTTTTAATTTTACCTTTTAAATTTTTTTATGACGAATTAAGGCGAAACTTATGAATTGTTTATAATAGTGTATTACGTAAAACATTTTGAGTCATATAACAATTTTGATTCTAGAAGTTGTATCTGCAGATACAGCTCTATAATACTGACATTTTCACACATTTGACATTTTTGTCAACATTATACAGTTGTATGTGGTACATACATCGTTTAACCACTTTTTGTACAATATACAATTTTAATGTCTGTTTTGCAGTTAAACATTACTGGAAAGTTATTCAAACGTGAAATCGTTTAATTCTGAAAAAAATCCTACTTATATAATACACTGTCGTATGTGCGCATTCAACTATGTAATATTATGTATTATCATACACTGGCCATATTTTATAATATTATAAGGTCGTATCTTTTGTAAATGCTTGTTGCTATGCAAAGCTAAAGTCTGTTGCATTTTCTTCACATTGAACAAACGTCTATTTCTTATATCTACAAAGGTTTTTTAAGACAAGGCTGAAATATTACTACTTTTTTTTAAATTAAGTTTATTTCGATTATCTCGGAATAATGAAAACTGTAGATACGACAGTATAATATCAGGGTGGCGATATGTTTGTTGTTTACCTAAAAAAAAATCTTGACATTTTATATGAATGTTACTTTCAGACACCATCCTTCGATATATGACACAGGTATCACCTTCAGAACAGAGATTCGTATGCTAGAAATGACAGAGATACCAAATACTGATTCTGAGAGCATAGATGCCAGCTCTGTATCTAGTCGTAACCTACTTGCCATCCGGGAAAGCTATTCATTGCAAGAAATACTCAGCACCTTCTCTGAACTCAGTGAATGGAAACTTCAAGTAAGACATTAGACCTATCTCATATTCACTTTAAAACTTGGAAATTGTGTTCTGTTTTAATTTCCTGTGAACTGTTATATTTAATATCATTTCACTTCACAGTAATTGAGTAAATGAATTTTTCCTAATTGAAATAGACCAAACCAAAGCTGTCGGTGCGGGGACCTTCATTATACGTCAGAATCTGATGTCTGCAGATGTCAAATTCTGACGTATAAAGACGGTCCCTGCACCGACAGAATTAAAATATATCTAATGGCCATAGACACATAACATAGGTATTCAAATGAATCGGAAAGTACCAACTAGGCCATTTATGATGATTTCAAATTGAAAAAACTTTCAAATGTAATTACTTTTACAGGGATTACCAACAGATGTGTACAGTGTTCATAATGCGCTGGTAATGCGGGTGTGCGCCAGTAGCCGGCGTCATTGCTGGCCCCTACTAGTAGACCCTGACAATCAGGCACAGGTGTGGGTTACTGCACTCCAAAAATACCAAGCTACACCAGATGAAGAAGAAGAAGAAATGTTTCCAAAGGAGTATGCCACCACAGGTAAATCAATAAACTACCAGTAACCTGCTGTGATATATATCTAAGCAAGTATTATCTCAGGACTTAAATAAAGAATCTTGTTTGAGACCTCCTTATGTGTACTGTGTAGGCTAAACTGGACCGGGGTATGCAGTGTTCAACAGGTGAATTGATAAAACCCCCACGCTTAGCTTGCCCTCTGGGGATGTTAGCCTTTTACTCGCTAAGCTCTTATCTTATTTAAATTTTCACCCGATTGAACTTGTGTATCACTTGTGCCACTTGGTGAAAACTACTCATATTTTTTTAATTTGAAACCAAACATTTGAACATCTTGATCTTAAATCACTTGTTTCATTTCAAATAATTATGATTTAACTATCATCTACATTTGAAAAGAATGTTAAAAACATTTCAAGACCAGCATTTCTCCCTCGTGTTGTCTGTCATATCTGCTTCACATTCACCTGGTCAAATAATTTATGCCAGAAATTTGTTTGTATTACTACTGTACTCACTATGTGTGTACTGTCCACATTAATTAATAACAAAATTGGCATGTTCAGGAAAAATAGATGAAGAGCTCATTGTACTATATTAGACAAGTGTGCAATGAGAAATAGGACAAAGTAAAATGTATGTGTCTTTTCTTACTAATCACTATGCAAAAATCCCATTCTAGATGTAGCTGCAAATAAGTTAATTGAAGAATCTGATTTGATGGATGGGTCAGAGGTCATAGATGGTTCTGAGATGGCGGACGGTTCAGAAGCGAGTCGTGTGCAGACTGCATCCACTGCCTTCAGTGCAGCGGGGACACTAAGTCTAGCATCACACCGGTAGGTGGTCAATTTGTTTTCCACAAGTAATACATTGTTTGAAATGTATTTGTATTAGAAATCCTTCAATTTTCCTGCAACACTCAAGCGGCACAATCAGGGTAAATTCATAAAATAATCAGTATTTTTTTAGCTCCTCAATATGTCCATAATATAACTTAACATTTTTATGACAAGAATGGCATACTTTTTTTTAAATTTTGTGTTGCGCATTTACCAATTAGGCGAGAAATAAGGTGGAATTTTAATTTTGTACATGCATGTCCAAAATAAGAAAAATGGGATTAACTGATAAATTGGACTTTCTGCCGCTTGCTACGTTGCAACAGCAGCCGAACATTTAAAAGCCTTACGCAATTCTAGTCTATGGACATGTGCACATCTTATTGCTATATTAAGGAGCCAAAATAAAAATACTGATTTTTTTATGATTTTAGCCTGATTGTGAAGGCAATTGAACTTAAAATCTATTTTGTTGTACCTTTTTGAAATTGCTGATGCTCTCAATGGTCTGAGACGATGAATAATGGACAGTTACTATACTGCCATACATAAGCAGACAGCAGTAACTGCTTACTTGAAAATGAAGCAGTTACTGCTGTTTGCTTTTCAACAGTATGCACATGTATATGATTATTGACTGCACCATTATTGATAGCGTGAGACAAGCTATGTGGTTATTATAAGGAAGCGAGGGACTTTATATGGGATGATATATAATAATTCTGATACCCGGTATATAATTCCCAGTAAACACGACACATTGCACCAATGTCCACTATGCTGTCCTAACATTGGGTCAATGTATTTTGTTCACGGGGTTGTGACCTTGCTTTTTTTAGTGTGCCATTGGCACAGTCTGCTCGTAGACCCACTGTGACACATGATAAGGCGGCTGTTAGTTCCTTGGCGACCAGTGGTACATCATTAGCTGGTCTTGTACAAGGCAGTATAGAGCGTCCTGATCTTGACTTGTGGATTGTCGCTGCCGATGCCCAAGATCTGAGCTACAAGATTGTAAACGCCATCGTACATGGTAAGAGGCATATATCATCCATGCATTTACATGAAATGAGAGTATTGTGTATGGGGTAAATCAGAAATACCAGTTTAGTAGAGAGCACCTTTTCATATTTAGGAGCATTTATCGATACATCCTTAACTGTTAATTCTGCAGATAGAGGTTATTCTGGAACTTTTCCCAAAAAACTTTCAATTTGAAAAAAAAATTCTGTAATTACCGCAAAAGGCAGACTTTGAGTTGGGCATGTTGCTTCTCAATAGTGTTTACTCAACTGTAAACTTTTGATGCATCTTCAACACATTTTATGTAACTAAGTACAGCAATAGCAATACACAATGTAATCAGTAAAACACAAGACACCCTTCTTAACTAACACAGGAGGCTGCACCAACATTGACTTATGGTTGGGGTAGCCTCTAAGATGATAAGCCAAATATGAGTCAACGATAGGAGTAATTGCTAACTAAAATGATAAAGACAATAGCCATTATGATGTTAATGTGTGGTAGCCATCATTTTCCATGATAGATAGCGATTTTACATTTTGACGAGATTTTTAAATTTACAAATTTATCTCCCTAAATGAAAATTAAAATCTCACAAATATTACATGATTGACACTTGTAAGTATAAGTATATCAGACAAAGAGTGTCATGATCTAGGTATCTGTACCGTTAATGTTCATATGTCTCTCTTTTAGGATTGACTATATTAGTGACACATTTAGAACGCCGACCACTTGATAGCTTGTTCCGAGGTCTGCTCTCTAAACATTATACAGTGACAAGAAGCGGACACAAAACAGTGTGTGTTGGAGATGCTGATTTACTTTGTCACCCATCTTTTAAAATGTATCTATCAACATCTACATCGTTATTCTTGCAAGGTATGTCTATGTAAAAGTAACTTGGTTGTCTAGTAATGCTAAAAATGTTATACAATTGTTTCTGAAACTGCCAACAGAAAAATATAACATTGTTAAAAATATAGATTGTGGGATACTTGATATACGTATATCTCCTTATTTCTGTAGCTGTATGAATGAAATTGACTATTTTTATGACATTTCTAAACAAAACAAACTTGTTTTAGCAGTGGGGAATAAATTATAGAATACATTTTTTTACCCACTTAAATTTGTCACTCAATACTGTGACTAACAACTTCAAGCAGGTTACATCTATCTGTACAATTTAAATTTAAAAAGTATATTCCTATCTGCAAATTTCTTGCTTATTTCTCCTACAAATTTTATTTCTTGAAAAGCAAACAGAAATCTTAAAATGTGATTAGCCCTGTAACCCTTATACTGCTATTGTATTTAAATTTCACTCACTTAAAGTGTTTAAACACACATCTCGTTCCCAACAGCAGTAATTTAGTCACTGAATAAATGGACTAAAAACGACTATAGTGATGTTTTGCAGTGAAATGGTTAATGGGTAAGATTATTTATGGCTTTACATTCTCCTGTTAGACTTTTAAAATACATAATGTCTATCTGTTGCTAGGTGCGGGGATTCATCACCTTCCTGTACAACAGTTGTCTGTTGTGAATCTTTGCATCAGTCAAGAGGGTGTGATTGAATCCTTACTTCACCGCATCCTTCAGATTGAGCGCACAGAATTTGAAGGTCAAAAACGTTCAATAGAAGCGGATATGCTACATCATAAAAAGGAACTGAATATACAACAGGTATGACCTGACTGATTTTTACTCCTCAGGGGTATTGTCGTCCCCTTCGTGCGCCGCCGCTGCACACACTCTTTTGGCTACTACACCAACATGGTTCAACGGATTAAATTCATAATTCATACAAACATTCAACCCCTCCCTGCACTTTTTTGGTCAAGGTCATAGGTCAAAGGTCAAAGATTTTAAAAAAATCTTGTTTATGTGATAACTTGAAAAATAATTATTGGATCTCTCCAATTGTTTACGTTAAGTTACCCATGAGTATGGAGATCACCTGATTAGGATTTCAGCTTTCCACCGATAATCAAAATGGCCGCCACCTGGCGACTAAATTTTTTTTTTCGATTTAATTTTTTTTTTTTTATAATTCCTTTGACACCTGGTATATATAGGTTTTCAGGGTCTGCGAGTCTGTTGGCATTATTCGTTTTCGCATGCAACCGAAAACGAGGCTATGGCGGCCATCGTTATTTTTTAATTCCAAAATTCCTTGTTAATGCGATAACTTGAAAAATAATTATTGGATCTCTCCAATTTTTTATGTGAAGTTACCCATGAGTATGGAGATGACCTGATTAGAATTTCAGCTTTTAACTGAAAATCAAAATGGCCGCAACCTGGCGATTGAAACTTTTTTTTTTACTTTTTTTTTCAGATTTCCCTCGAAACCTGGTATATATAGGTTTTCAGGGTCTGCGAGTCTATTGGCATTGTCCGTTTTAGTGTGCGACTGAAAACGAGGCTATGGCGGCCATCTTAATTTTTTAATTTAATAATTCCTTGTCAACGCGATAACTTGAAAAATAATTATTGGATCTCTCCAATTTTTTATGTGAAGTTACCCATGAGTATGGAGATGACCTGATTAGAATTTCAGCTTTCCACCGATTATCAAAATGGCCACCACCTCGCGAATAATTTTTTTTTTAACTTTTTGTTTTTAATTCCCTCGAAGTCTATTAGTATTGTCCGTTTTCATGTGAGACTGAAAACGAGGCTGCGGCGGCCATTTTGGTTTTATCAATTTTAATAAATCGTTCTTATTTTCAATAAATTGCCTTGAAACCTGGCATATATAGAGTCACTGCATGAGCCGAAGGGTATTTGAGTGCTTGCACGGTATTTTTCTTTGCTGAGAATATCGTTTTCAATAAACCATCAGTTAATGTTCAATTATACATGTACTTTCATCTGTAGTTTTTTGTGAGATACAGGTATTGTGTTTATTAATGCTAAAATTGAATATAATTTATTTTAAATCATAATAGGAACATGTGCTTCAAAAAACACTAGAACTCGCCGGTGCCTTATTGGAGGATAGAGCAATGCTAGACATTCTGATCAATTGCCAGAAAAATGTTCAGCATAACAAAATGATTCTTGAGGAGACACAGTATTTGCAGGTAAAATATTCCCTTAGTATTTTCCGATCTTACACAGCTTATTGTGAAGGGTGTGGAAGGTTTAAATATTAAACCTTAAAGCACTGAATTTATTTGTGGAATACATCGCAACCAAAGGATTTTTTTAATTTGAAATCATCAACTGTCTTAGTTAGCTCTTTCCCATTCATTTGAATACCTATGTTATGGGTCTACGGCCATTAAGAATATTTCTACACTTACAGTGCGGAGATCGACTTTAGGTGTCAAAATCTGACGTCTACAGACATCAGATTCTGTCGACTAAAGTCGATCCCCTCGCTGTAAGGGTTAAGATGTTTCTACTGCTGCATGCAAGAGAAATTAGTAGGTGATGCACTGGTCAACAAGAATCGCTCAGGCAAACCTTGAATCTCCCAAGAGCCTAGCAGCAGACAATGGCAATCCAACTTTCAGCAAAATGATAATGGCATTCACAGTTATGTGTTGTTGTCATAATTTATTGTAGGTGTATTGTAGGATATTAATATTTTGTGATGTCCATCATAAACATGTAGCACAACTTTTTTCCAGGAACACTTGTTGGAGAAACAGTCTCCTTATGTTCCTGTTGCCATGCATGGAGCCAAATTGTATGAGATGGTTCAGCGGGTAGCTGTATTAAACCCTCTCTATCACATGCAACTCTCCCAATTCTTAGACATATTCACTTCGACAGTGAAGGGTCGTCACAGAGGAAAAGGAAGCACAGGTAATATCTTAAAACATACCACTATTTGAAATATGCTGTGTTTTGTATATTTTATTGATGTTTAAGGAGTTTAAATATATAAACATAAATGTACCGCTATTTACCCCTTGACCCTCAGAGCACTGATGTTGACTATGGTAACACTTGTGTAGAAAGGTGAAAAACATTTCAAAAGTAATGAAGAGTCTATATACATGATTCTTAAATATTGAAACACTGATATACTTTGGGCCTTAAATTTGACTGATCCAAGTTATTTTCAGCTTTAGATTACAGTAGCCGAACATAACTTTAGGTCAGTGAAAATGTAAATGTTATGGTTCAGATTTCTTAACGCGCTATGTTAAGTAATTTAAATTTTCACCCACTTGAAGTTGTGTCTCGCTACTGCGGCCCACAACTTCAAGTGGTTGAAAATTACTCTCTTTTGTTCAATTTGACACCAAACATTTGCTTTATGTTTAAACACTCATATCATTCCCTATAACTGATTTAACCTGCTAATAAAACAGATTAACCCTTTCAAGCCTGAATTTACCATTGTCATCTTCATCCACTACAAGCCGCGAATTGCTGTCACAATTCTCGACTTGTAGTGGATGAAGATGACTTGAAGTGGCAGACAAATAAAAAAATAAGCTGTTATTTTTAAAACAGTTCCATGAAAATAATCGTTCTAAAACCACTAGGTTTCAGGAAATTAAGTCATTCTTCGGAGATGCGAAATGATGCTTTAATGCATTGTGAGGGCTTGAAGGGTTAAACACGATTATAACCGTGAGGGCTAGGGGTTAAGCTCCCTCATCACATAAATGAATCATGTAATATATTTTCAATAAAATTTGTTTAATAAAAAATGGTATAATCCATCGCAATAGGGACGCTCTGAGCTTTAATTTGAGATATTAGTTATATTTCATAAAATAAGGATTTTTTCACGCGCTTCGAGATGGGAATTTTAATTCACATCTCAAAGCGAGGGAAAATGAGAATAAATACACGTGTGCAAGGAGGGTGAATAACGTAATAAAATGTAATAATTCACTGCTTCTTTTTGTTTGATTTGTATAGGTGCACCACAAGCCAGGGCTCAGGAGCTGATAGATGCTACAACTGGTAGCATTTATACTTTTGTTTCCTTGATGATGTTTGAGCAGCACACTCATCTGTTCGCTGTACTCGTTACCTTAGAGCACATGCGTATGAGTCAGAAACTCACTAACCAAGAACTCGGTTTATTTGTCAACGGTGTGGATACATCAAAAATTGAAGACACCATAGTTTTTGAGGACAAACCAACTTGGATTTCAAACAAAGTGTGTATTTTTTACATAATTTTGATTTACATGCTTTGTCCTCTTGTAGTGTATTGATTGCTAAATATTTGTGTAGATATGGTGTATAATATTTATTTATGATCATAGGTGTGGCTAGATTGTGCTGCTTTGGAGACAACAATGTTTGCTTTTCGTGGTTTACGAGAAAGTATCAGTCGTCATAGTGCTCAATGGCAGGAGTATTTTAAGGTATGTGACATATAATATTATTAATATGTTGACAGTATTATATGACACAAAAAAAGCTACTACCTATTCGCTTTACATAAATTGCATACACAACAAAGCAAAAATTAAAATATTAAAAACTATCATACTGCTATACAGTCTAAAATATAATAATCAAA
This sequence comes from Flabesymbios commensalis, assembly GCA_964017125.1. Lineage (NCBI taxonomy): Eukaryota > Metazoa > Annelida > Polychaeta > Terebellida > Flabelligeridae > Flabesymbios > Flabesymbios commensalis. The sequence continues at coordinate 18,111,711 of OZ024910.1, forward strand.
ATGCCAAAATGTTTGCTGATCAAGTGTATATTTACAGCATGCCTAAAATTATGGAGGGAGTCACTACATAGATTATTTAACAAGTAAATTGTTCTTATGTTTGTCATACATGTGTCGGCTGTAACCTATGTTATCTCAAACTAATTTTGTTGCCCTCTGAGTATTTCTGCTTTGATGACTGCCCAGCAAACAAGAGATATCTACTCATTGTTAGACCAATATTAGGCCACTGTCTACGACGCTGGCCCAACATTGGTCCAACATTGGGTAAATGTCTTGTGTTTGCTGGGTAGCCCCTCTATGGCTTTGTGTTCATTCATTTCAAGGCCTTCTCACTTCGACATAATTATGATAGCGTTGTAAAAACGTTCTTTTTTCTTTTATCCTACTCTCATTAGATGTACAATCGACTACTACAGTAATTGATAAAAAACAGCCACAAGTGATGTTAGACATTTTTATCACCACTAATGATAGCAAAAATTATTTATGTACTTTTACTTATTTCATAACAGAACACAGTTGAACTGAAAGGTCCTCTACCCGGTACCAAACTGCAAGTGCTTTCACCTTTCCAAAAATGTTTGTTGTGGAGAATATGTTGCCCAAATAAAGTAAGACATGTTTAAAAAAATATATTTACGTCACCCGGTAGCGCTGTTTTTTACTGTGTAAATGAATTGAATTACATTGGTTGCATATCATTGTATCTGCAGAGACGCTACAATAAAAAGATATGATGTACATATTGCTTGCATGTAAATTGTTGACTTTAGTTTTTTTTATAGTATTTATTTTTTTGCAAAAGTTAAAAAAAGTTGTTGTTTATAATCTGTGAATTTATTTCAGATGTATGAAGTATCTTCTGCCATAGTGTTGTATCAGCTTGGAGGTGTAGTGTCCCCTCCGGCTAGTTATGACATACACAGTGTCTATGAGTACAGTGACACACATATACCGGTCACTTTTATACTGCCAGCAGATATACATGCACAACCTCATCATAATAGTATTAAAGGTATGTGAACAAATTGATAATTTTGCATTCCCGGTTTATGCATAATACATATAACATGAGAACAATCTCTTTTTTTTTTTATTCAATGCCATTTTCAAATCATTTCGACGAGATATCTTTGAGCACGATTTTTTTGCCATTGAATATACCGAATACCATTATTAACTTCTTCACAGCTTCAACTTTTCTAAAAGTTCTGAAGTCTTGTGTGGCCATGCATACTGTATTCATTTTTGTCATCAAAACCTTGTTGTCCTGATATCTCAGCCACATCTAATCTGACATTTGCGTAAATTATACAGTTGTTTTGTATAGACCTGTCTAATAATACAGCCACCTTTGTGACACCGGAAAAGTGCTCTTTCAAGTATATAAAATGTCTTTGGTTTCCCCCATGTTTGGCTGCCAATAAGAGTGGCTGCTCATAGCAGGTTCTATTGTATAACTTGACATTTGCTTGTATTAAAAAAATAATTTGCTCACATTAGAATTGTTTTTTTTCTTTTTGCATGAATAATACTGGATTGACCTTTTTAGATGCGAGTACTAATAAGTAATCCAATTTTTATAACACATGTATTGTTTTCTTGTTGCTCAGCACAATCATTTGCAAGTCCCATGCAAGAAGTCCTACAACTGGCAAAAGAACGTGGCATAGAAGGAAGAGTGCACATTGTAACATGTGGCGGTGAACCAAAGCACAAAACTGATCTGGAAAATTCCTTAAAGGATTGTATGACTGCCGGCTACTGGCTCATTGTCCAGAATGCGCATTTAATTCATGCCTGGACAGATAACGTTCTACACCTTATTAAGGTATGTAAAGTATGACTGCCGGCTACTGGCTCATTGTCCAGAATGCGCATTTAATTCATGCCTGGACAGATAACGTTCTACACCTTATTAAGGTATGTAAAGTATGACTGCCGGCTACTGGCTCATTGTCCAGAATGCGCATTTAATTCATGCCTGGACAGATAACGTTCTACACCTTATTAAGGTATGTAAAATCTCTAATGTAAAGTATGACTGCCAGCTACTGGCTCATTGTCCAGAATGCGCATTTAATTCATGCCTGGACAGATAACGTTCTACACCTTATTAAGGTATGTAAAGTATGACTGCCAGCTACTGGCTCATTGTCCAGAATGCGCATTTAATTCATGCCTGGACAGATAACGTTCTACACCTTATTAAGGTATGTAAAGTATGACTGCCGGCTACTGGCTCATTGTCCAGAATGCGCATTTAATTCATGCCTGGACAGATAACGTTCTACACCTTATTAAGGTATGTAAAGTATGACTGCCGGCTACTGACTCATTGTCCGGAATGCTCATTTAATTCATGCCTGGACAGATAACGTTCTACACCTTATTAAGGTATGTAAAGTATGACTGCCGGCTACTGGCTCATTGTCCAGAATGCGCATTTAATTCATGCCTGGACAGATAACGTTCTACACCTTATTAAGGTATGTAAAATCTCTAATGTAAAGTATGACTGCCAGCTACTGGCTCATTGTCCAGAATGCGCATTTAATTCATGCCTGGACAGATAACGTTCTACACCTTATTAAGGTATGTAAAGTATGACTGCCAGCTACTGGCTCATTGTCCAGAATGCGCATTTAATTCATGCCTGGACAGATAACGTTCTACACCTTATTAAGGTATGTAAAGTATGACTGCCGGCTACTGGCTCATTGTCCGGAATGCGCATTTAATTCATGCCTGGACAGATACAGTTCTACACCTTATTTAGGTATGTAAAGTATGACTGCCAGCTACTGGCTCATTGTCCAGAATGCGCATTTAATTCATGCCTGGACAGATAACGTTCTACACCTTATTAAGGTATGTAAAGTATGACTGCCGGCTACTGGCTCATTGTCCAGAATGCGCATTTAATTCATGCCTGGACAGATAACGTTCTACACCTTATTAAGGTATGTAAAGTATGACTGCCGGCTACTGGCTCATTGTCCAGAATGCGCATTTAATTCATGCCTGGACAGATAACGTTCTACACCTTATTAAGGTATGTAAAATCTCTAAATTGAGGTGGTGTTGATTCAAACTTTTAGTGTTCTTATGAGCGAAAGAAACACAACAGATTTTGTTGTGTTAACCATATCTTGTGAATGTTAACTGTTAGTCTGGAGTCACTTGCGAAATGAAAGGGTTTTGGTTGTAGTTTAATGATCACGTTTTTGTTCGGCTTGATTGACTTATTTATAAATATTGATCTATTGACTGATTGGTTTTCCTTTTGGACGCAATATCTTGGAGAGAATCTTGTAGAATCCTTCTGGATTTTATATATAGATACTGACATGTGTGCAGTGTTTTCCAAAAAAATATTAGCAACTATTTACTTTATCTGTTTATTTTTTTATTTTTGTATGGTAAAGTTTAGTCATTTTGGCCGAATAGTGAATACAATAATTTTTCACAAGTCTACATAGTATTTTCGAGCATCAAAATAACGGGTCAATCAAAACAATGAATGGAGGGGATGATTTACATTTGTAGTTTAGTTAGATGCATAAGCCTATATATGTTTTTACGTTTTTTGCAAAAACTTATATGAACATTTAAGTCAATTTTTTAAAACTCCATGTTGATCCTGTAGAAATTTTACATTACACATTGGTTTACATTGAGTTCTGGATGTGTTGGTGGTTGATGTAATTAATTATCTACAATAAGAGACTAAATATGATACATGAAGGTATGAATTACAGAACTATTACTTTTGATGTAAATGAATATGTATTGAAAGAAAGGAATATGTATTGCATACATAGATAGATAGATAGATATCTATGTTGTGTTATTTGTTTATTGTAGATGATAATTAATTATTCTGAAGAAGAAGAATCTGACAATAAAGAAAACTGTCCAGAGTCGAGTGAGGTTAGCCAACGTCAACAGAGTGACCTATCTGCAGCATCCGTTAAAATTCACAAAGACTTCAGACTTTGGATTACAACACGTTCTGATATAGGGAACACAGTGCCAGGTATTTTAGTTGCCATCACAATCATTCAAGTCCTAAGAGTTAAGCGAGTGCCATATTGAATCTTGGGTATCCTTATTTAAAAACAAATCCTTCTTATGGTGATTGAAATGATGGTAATTCTTTGTTTTGCTCGAGCAACATGAATTTTTAAAAAATATCATTTTGTCAACTTATTTTTTAATATTCTTCAAGGATATTCAGTGTTAATCCTAATTAGGATAATGATGTAATTTCCAGTTTGCATGACAGGACAATTATGAAAGTAAGGCAACAATACATGTGCAAATTTGTTTTGTGTAATAAAGGTGTATAAATGTTAATGTTTCAGGTGTGTTAATACAGAAGGGTCTAAAAGTAACTTGTGAACTCACATCAGATTTCCGTTCCACATTGAAGAGAAATTATTCTATTATTGAAAAGTTGTTTTCTCGCAGAGATCCGTCAACATTGGCTGTAAAACAAGTGAGTATACACGTATATAACTCTATAGTTATGTTTTTAAAGACAAATAATTACATTTAATTTTATAGTGGTACACATTATAATAAGGTAACTGATCATTATATAGTGTATAACCCATAAAGTTGGGGTCTATAATATTTGGCAAATCAGTCCCAGTCAATTTTAGCATCCACACAATTTAGCAAGAACAAGTTTGCCAGCAGGTCATTTCATACACTATGTACTAGTATAACATGCCTGTAAGTATTTAGTGACCTTAAATATAAAATTGCCATTTGGTATTGACATTCGTGATTGTCTTTAAATTAACCTGATTTTTTTTCCTTTAAGATATATTCTCCAATATTATTGTACATATTGCCTGTGACTGATTTAGCCTATAATTTCAATTTTAGATGTATGGAAAGTATAACAGCCTTGTTCCTGTAGCATTGCTATTCAGCCTTCTGCGACATCGGTCGACCTACAATACCGCTGCATTTGCAAGGCCAGCTCACTGGACACAAGCCGACTTGACCACAGTGTGGGACCAACTGAGAATCATGATGTTACTCTGTCAAAAACATAACGGGTCACCTGAGGTACATACAAACAACCTGCACCTGTTTCACCTACAGATAACATGTCAGATAGGATTTCATCTTCTTAAATCAGTGACTGATGTGTTTTGTTTGGAGTTGTTGGTAGAGCAGAGCCTTGACAATTAAATTTTAAAAAATATGAAAATAGATTACATGTACCTGCAAACACGAAACATAGATACAAAGACGGTTAAATATCAGACCAGCGTCAAACACGCCAACATTATACAGGGCTCGCACTGGTCCTGGAAATCCTGGAAAGTCCTTGAATTTAAAAAGAAAAAATCCAGGCCTTGAAAGTCCTTGAATTTTTTTAAAAGTGCTTGTAAATCCTGGAATTTTAAATAGTGAGAAAAGAGATTGCAAAAAAGATGTGTTGCTAGAGTCTAATACTCAATAGCAAGGACGATTTTTTGGTATGTAAATTGTCTTTTAAAAGATATAGAAAAAGTAGTTTCAAGTTGTAATTGAGAAATAAATATATTGAGTTATTGTGTACACTTAAGTCCTTGAAAAATCTGATTAGGTCCTGGAAAAGTCCTGGAATTATGTGTCTTCATGGGAGTATGAAACCTGATTATATGGACATTGGGTCAAGCCTCGTGTTTGCAGGGTACTCAGTTAACATGTTTCTTCAACAAGAATATTGTAATTTTCATCTCTTTCATCTCACTATCATCTCCCATATATCACCATGACTTGTATTAACTTCATATTTTCCCCTTTATATTACATAGAATATAGCTGGGGAATTTGTTCTCATTGACCCATGATTGACCTTTAGTTAATAATTATTTAGGTCACAGCATATCACTGTTTAATGGTAGCAATTATGTAATGGAATAGCATTTGCATTTATAACTAAGATATATAATATTATAATTGTATGTGTCTTAGCTGAACTCTACTTTTTTTTTTTTATCACTGTTATTGTCTTCAGGCTTGTGGACAGGTTTTGGCTGGTCATTGTGTAGATGTAGAAGATGCTCGAGTTGTGCAGGCTTTAACTGATGGATTGCTGCTACCTCCCGATGTACTTAACAAGGTGATTCTTTATATTTGTGCTTTAAATTTCATGTAAACTAATAGTATTTTATCATATTATATTACACATAGTATAATAATATAAATTTACTCTGGCATTGTGTAGAGATATATAGTTTCAATATGTGCAAATGTCAATGTATAACCCTTTGTTTAAATGGAATTTTCACCCACCTGAAATTGTGTCTCGCTATCGCAATCTACAACTACAAGTGGTTGAAAACTACTCATATATATGCTTCAGAATACGTCATTTGAGGCCTTAGATTTTAACATTTTCCGGGGGAGCATGCCCCCAGACCCCTCTGGAGCATATAAAAGGCTGGCTTTACCAGCTTTGATGAGTATAAATTCTTTAAAAATTTGGCGCTCCCCCTGTCTTTCAATTCCTGGATCTGCATTTACAATTCCATATGATTGAACACAGCTTTATCACACAAAAAAACGGTATTTGACATGATAGATAAATTTATTGGAAAGATTCTATTCCCGCTGATTGCGTAAAGGGTACATTTATTACTTGAGTCTTTCATTGTTTCAGTTGAGGCATCAAGAGTCAATTGATGAATCCCAAGGGACATCGGCATTGCTACAACACCTGCTGCCCCCTAGTGGCCAGAGTTTTTTCCATCATCTTGATACGCAGGTGGAACTAACACCAGAACTACTGGGTCTGCCAATAGCTGCAGAGTCAGATCTAACAAATGCTAGAAGCAGGTTTGTAGTTGGAAACCTATTTTTTCACAGTATATACTGTATACAAATATAATGACTAGTTGACACTTTGTAAAGTAGGGATCGTCTAGAATTGTGATGTAAATAAATAAACCAAATATGGACAAATATTCATCGCATGATGGGTAAATCATTATACATGTATTATTTCTTTATCATATCGCTACCCACGAAATAAGATGAAATAATTTTGTACTCAAAGTTGTTACAACAAGATCTACTACTTAAAGCCAATGAAAAAACTTGGCCTTTTAAAATTTTGTTGTCAATTTTCTCTAATGTGATTTAGCTTACAAGAATATTCATTAGAATAAATTTCAATGGTCAGACCATATACTTTTACTGATAAAAAACGATGCACATGTACAGATATGATACAACTGTGTAACTCTTACATTCAAATCAAGATAGTGATTTAACTCCTTTAACCGCCAAATTATTCAATCTGAATTTACACCCACTTGAAGTTGTGTCTCGCTGACGCGATCCACAACTTCAACTGAGTGAAAATTATTCAGATTTGACAAAATGGATGTCAACTGTTTTCAAATATTGCTGATTGTTGTCACATTTTACCTTTTACATGTTTAAAAGGTGTATACTTATTGTGCCAATAAAAAATGAAAACTCGAATATATGCGACACCGGCGGTTAAAGGGTTAATCTATCTGTTTACAGGTCATTACTGGCAGATCTTGTACATGTATGCGGGGCTCCAGATTTGATGTGTATTCCCGCTGACGTGTCTCTCCGTAAGGCTGATATAGTGCTACAGGAGCTATCTACACTTATTAATACTTTACCTTCACTGCCTAAAACAGAGCATGATGCATCCAACCCCCTCCAATGCTTCTTACACTCAGAGGTCCAACTCATGCAACATATTGTGCAAGTATGTATAATTAATCTCAACCTTCAAAGCGCTGAAATATTTTTGTATAAGCCATGGAGACCGAATGTTTTTTTTTAATTTGAAATCATCATAGCCCTTCCTGCTTCATTGCAATACCTATGTTATGGGTCCACAGCCATTATAATTATATTACTCTTTCAGTGCTGGGATCGACTTTAGACGTCAAATCCTGGCGTCTATTAAACTGAAAGGATTAAAGCGCTATATTATAACATTTTTACCCACTTGAAGTTGTTTCTCGCTACCGCGACATACAACTTAAAGTGGGTAAAAATTGCTCATATTTGTTTAATTTGAAGCTGAATATTTACTAATCTTGTTGTCTAAACACCCATTTCAGCTCATACAAGCTTTAGGAGCTGTAGTTTGTCAACACATGTGATATTTTGTTCATGTCGGGTCAGGCCACCTTAGATCATATGAATCTGATTTTTCAATCACTCTATTATAACTAACCTGGGGTATGTCGGTAATTAGATTTTTATGTATTGGTAAATGAGATATACAATGTTAACAAGACATCAAATATTTGTTGCAGTGTACATTGCTACATGCAATTGTTCAAATATTACAAAAGTAATATTCAAAGCAAAAAAAATAATTTTGCATCATACATTACATCACACAGTACATTTTGGGGAGGGGGAGTGAGTGGGTAATAGCGTTTTATGTTCTTGTTGCGAGGTTATATCTTCAGTAAATTTGTACAGATATTTAACAAATAACAATACAATTTATTTGACTACCAAACACTGCTCTAAAATGCGTTTTTGTTTCAGATTGTTCGACGTGACTTAACTCTGTTAATCCGAGTCACACAGGGGAAAGCTCCACCGTCTTTCATAACTGACATAATGTTACATGATCTTAGTAAACAGAGGGTACCAGTAGCCTGGCTTCATCAAACGTTCCCGTCAGGTGGTACTGTTGTACAGTGGGGATCTGAGTTAATCAAACGAGCGCAGCTTTTGAACCAGTACTTTGCAGCAGAGACCAGTGGTGTCATTACTTACAATTTGGCTGCCTTCCTCAGACCAGATCGTTTCCTACAAAATGTCCTGCAAACATATGTGCGCAAGGAGTTTAAGGATTTACACACATGTGAGCTTGATGTACAGGTAAGTCTTAGCCCTTAGAGCACTGGTGTCGACTACAGTTGACATTCTGTGTTTTTACTAGCACCTGTATAATCAGTTGTTAAAAATAAAATATGCTTTCAACCTTGAAACACTTATTTATGTGGCGACCTGAATTTCACAAATATCACAAATTTTTAGTCATTTGAAGTTGTGGATCGCGGTAGCGAGACACAATTTCAAGTTGCTGAAAATTTAAATTAAATATCTCAGTGTTCTAAGGGTTAACCCTTACAACGCTGACATATATTAGTATGAACCATGGAGACCAATGGTGTTTTTTTAATTTTCAAAAAATCATAAATGTCTTAAGTAGTTGTCTCTTCCTGCTTCATTTGAATACCTATGTTATGCGTCTATATCCATTATAAATATTTCAATTATTTCAGTACGGTGACTGTCTCTATATGACGTATAAAGACGGTCCCCGCGCAGAAAGTTCTAAGTGATTTTTTAAACTATTTAGATCTTCCCAACATTTTAAAATCACATTCCTATAATTATGATATCAAAGTTATCTTTAAAAGTCTTTAATGCAATTTAAAATTTGGCTTTGGAGGCACAAGGTCCTGTAGTCAGCAATTCTTCATATTTTAAAATCACACTTCCATCTAGTTAGTTACAAGTGATTATTGAAATATTGTAACAAAATTCAAAATGACGTCCAAAGGTTGACTTCATCATTTTTGTGGTGTTTTTTTGCGTCAATACGAAGGATGTTTCAAGCACTTCAATTATGTTTATTCATCAATGATTTCTATATTTTGAACTGGTATTGCGTGCATAATCAGCTGTCTGTATGGCATTTACATTTACTGTATAGGACTGCTTGCATTTCATACCACAGTTTTCTTGACTTGATATATGATTCCTCCCTCTTTATTTGCAGTTTTTGCGTGCAGATGCTAAGATTACAACATCCCCATCGGTTGGAGTTTACCTAGATGGACTAATGGTACACAATGCTACCTGGGATAATACCTGTAACAGTTTGGCTGCTGCAACTATAGATAGTGCCACACCGACTCCACTCCCCACTCTGTGGTTGAAACCTATGGACCGTTTAGCGCTACAAAAAATACGCTGCAAAAATGCCCATTTCCTGCACCCCTGTCCATTGTATCTGGGCTCGCACAGCAAGCTACTTGCCCAGAAAAATATTATTTCTGTTCTTGAACTACCTTCTCAATCTGACATAAAAATTTGGGCAGAGAAAAAAGTTTTCTTATCATGTGTCCTTCCAAAAATAGTATAGATACTTCATAAAGTTATGACGAAATATCACCTTGGTGTGAGGTGACTGTGATTTCTTATATGTGTCCTTGCAAAAAGAGCGTACACAACGTCAAGTTATGATGAAACATCACCTTGGTGCAGGTGAATATTTTAAAGACTGTGATAAATGTGCTAAATAGTATTCAACACATCCATCGATGTGATATCTTCATAATTTATATGTGCCAAATATGTTATTTATAAGAATAACTTTTTACACTTCCGATGAGGATTTATTATAGTATTGTTGTTTTAGTCCATTGAGGATTTGTGAATGTCAACTAACAAATCCTAATTTTTAATTGTTATGTAATAAATTATTAAAGTTGTTTATGAATCTGTGGTTATATTTTTTTCATGTTCTTTTATCTGTAATCAAAATAAAGTTGATAATCAATGATTGAACAAGTATTGCTGGTATAATCAGTGTAAGTGGGTGTAAGCATGCACACTTTCCAAGACAATTTAAATGTGTTGTATTTTCCATCATTTCCGGTCGTAGACATGTAAATGAGCTTACCATAATCACACTTGGAATTATTACCTTTCTTCTGTCAACCGTTGCGCTTTCTAATTTGCTTATAAATCCAAAATGGCCGACATGACACTTGCAATTGATGTAAACAAACACTATAGTCTCTAATATTTTTCCGAACTTCGTGAGAGTTTTATTGAAGTGGGTGTTTTATCTGGGTCCTTGTAGTCATTCCTTGTTTTTTTTTAGCAATTTCACAGGTCACTATTGATACTATTAGTACATTTTAGGCAGTAATGTCAGGTGAGTTCTTAAGTATGGTAACCTATTTTGACAAATCACCCCTGTACTAACTCTAGTTTTGTGCCTGTAATATCGCCGATTTTCACTATTAGAGCCCCTCCCCCAATTGGCTTCAAGCTGTCGACCCCTCCCCCAACTCCCCAAAATAAGTAGAAAATTGTAATAATTATACAATCGTGAAAAATGAATATAGTTTCTAGTGCAATAAATCTCGCCACTTTTTGATAATTCAAGTATGTAGCAGTCGCATATTAACCATAAATCTATATTTAAATCTATATGGGATATAGGCTGTATACTTGTATACATACGACTCGTGTCACTCGTGTATAAATTTAAAGCTGCATAACTGTTTTGTTTATTTTATTCAAAAAAATATACCATGGAGAATGGTGTTTTAATTTTTTGTTTTACTGCTCCGGTTACTGAGTTATTAAGGCTTTAATTTGTTGTTTTTTAATATTGCTACCCCACCAAAACAAACCTGATCACAGCGGAGTAAGACACACTGTCTGTATAATCAGGACATTAAAAGTACCAAGTGGCAGATAACGGTCATCATTAAAAAAAGAGTGGACTTTTAAAATTATTCTGATTTTTTAAGTGATCATAAATACATTTCACAGTACAAAGTGTATTCTGTCAGGTCATTTAGACATATCTAGGAGTTATAACTTTGTGTGATATCTGCATATAATGTCATGTTTAATTTCGGTACCGGTATGGAGAATGTCACTTATGAAAAATAGGACTATATTTCAGTATGGTCTTTTAAGTGTGGGCCAGCATCTGAGCCTTTGGCCCGCCATTAACACACCTCCCCAGTCATTTATCATCGGCATGTGAAATCTCAATACATTTTGAGATTTACTAAGTTAATTTTTTTTTTAAATTCGTAATAAGAGGGTAAAATGAGATTTTGGGGATCGAAAAGTGGTTCATAATAAACAAATGTCGCAGTAAACGACTTCGCAATAAGCAAAATTTAAATACAGGTAATCCTATGGGGAACGATCCGTTCCAGAGAAATACTCAACATAGAATAGACCTACTAGTATTTCGAGATTGAATGTGCTTATGACGTTTAACAGATATTCATAACATTATTAACATAACATCCCCTACGAATATCGGGATGCATAGTGTTTAGCATTTTCCCGATTAAGCCGAAGCAGGCGTATCCTCAATTTTGCTCCCCCCAATAAGTCAACTGATGAATTTTGTTTATTTTTCACATATACCGTATCCCCGCACATGAACGTGCATGCACTATATTTGAAGATACAGTTACTTTTCGAAAACAAGTGCATGCACTTATATTAGAGCACAAAAAATTTCAAGAGACACGACATGAATTTACATTCGAATATGAAATGATCTTGGCACCCTATCGCAACGTATATGAAATAGATTTAAAAATACAAAGTTATTTATTTTGCACCAATAATGCTATAGATTAATGGATATATCACTAGGCCTATATCACTATCATATTATTAGTTAACACGACGTAAATGTATGCATATAAGAAACAACATAAATTATGTTTATAAAATAAATTTTATCGTAAATCAGTCAGGCATAGAGCCTAATTAAATAGCCGTCCCACCTTACACTATTCTTAGCTGTCGTCAAAATTTGAGCACACGCGTCACTCGGGATGAGGAGTGTACACTTATTGTTATCAAAACATACATAGTCCTACCGTTCACGTTAAATGAGCGCTGAACGACATATATAGTGAAGTAATTGTCCAGTTCAGGCAAGGAGTCATTCACCCTGGTGGTTTCGAAATCGACTTAGCAAGTTGTTTGTTTAGATGGGTAGGCCTATATATATAAACAGCCTTAGTAGAATGGGGATAATTCAAATGCGATCAGCTGAGATTAGTTTCTTTAGGTCTTTAAATATGTATCATATGGGTCCCCCTATAATGTATAAAATATGCACTCAGTTCTCGAAAACAAGTGCATGCACTTAGTTTTCGAAAACAACTGCAATTTCAAAACATCCCCAAAACATGCGATTTTTACTTACACATACATGCACGCTTATGCGCGGGGATACGATATGATCTATCTCACAGGTCAATTCTTCGCATATATTCCAGCCAAAAACATTTTCCAAGATGGTCACACAAAGAGCTTGTGGGCACGATAACTTATGAACCGTTGGTTGGATTGCACTGTTCTCTGAGTTAAAAACAAAATGGCATTTTCCTAGACAGCCACCCCTAAAAGCTTGGGGTATTTCTGATGATCTGATTAACTTTGAGGATAAATCCATTAAAAACAAAATGGCTGCCGCAGCACTTTTTTTTAATTGTATTAATTTTTATAAACAGTCGCATCTAGTTTGTATTAAAGATATTATTTTTCAAATCATATGGCGTAGGGGCCTATTCATTTGTGTTCCTAAATAGATAATTAGGAGGGGGGGTTATAAATATAAAAAATAACCACCATTTTTAATCAAATAAAATTAGGCACCGTTCATTTTTCATACCAACTTTTGAATGTGTGCTACTTTTATTATTTTGCGGTTTTCCTTTTAAAAAAATGAGATCGCCAAAAAATCTGACTGATTAAAAATAATAGGTCTAAAACCTGCATGGTAGACCACTCAAAAAGCTATAACCCCATATTTTTAGCAGCCCCATCCCCGGCATAAAAAAATATATATATTCCCACATTAATCGCTTATGGATGGTCTCGATATTAGTCAGTGGTGGTCTGATAGAAAAACCTGTGCGTCCGTATTGTTTGCAAGTGTGGCAATTTTAATACTGCAAAGAAACCAACGTTTGACAGTATATTTGTTTGAGACAACAATTGGTTGTGGCTATAAACAAAATCATCTGAGCGAATTCGGCATGTGACTACCATGCAGACTATATCGCCATTTGTTGGTAAAAAGTAGATAAAAGGTAATTAAGTAAAGCTAGTCCATTTTAAACTATTAATGATGTAGGCCTCTATATTAGTCCAGGAGCCAAGTGCTGTTTGCGTACAAAAATGGCCCAGGAATCACCCACCAGTTTTTCCTAGTGGACCACCTGGGAACATTTTCAGTGACGGTGAACATTCCGAAACCTGGCTAAATTAAGTAAAGTTAGTCCATTTTAAACTATTATTAATGTAGGCCTCTATATTAGTCCAGGAGCCAAGTACTGTTTGCGTACAAAAATGGCCCCAGAATCACCCACCAGTTTTTCCTGGTTGACCACCTGGGAACATTTTCAGTGACGGTGAACATTTTGAAACCTGGCTAAATTAACGATCATATATGCCTTCAAAATGGCATATCATGACCGAAAATCCACCTGCAGCAACATTTAAGTCCACAAACTGACAAATGTAAACCCTGTGACCAGATGATAAGAAATCCATATGATTGAACAAAGTTTAAAGGGACTGGCCCAGGCTAAAATCATCAAAAAATCGGTGATTTTATTTCGAGATCTTAATATGACCATATGATGTAAGCATGTACATAGACTAGAACTGCAATTTTTTATAATTTTTGTGCTGCGCATTCACCAGTTAGGCTAGATATAGAGACGAAATTCCTGATTTGTAATTATTGACAACCATGTCAAAAATAAGAAATGCGGGAATTTCGTCTCTATATCTAGTCTAACTGGTAAGTGCGCAGCACAAAAATGATAAAAATTTGCAGTTCTAGTCTATGTACATGTTTACATCATATGGTCATATTAAGAACCCGAAATAAAATCCCCGATTTTTTGATGATTTTAGCCTGGGCCAGTCCCTTTAAGGTCACCAGAGGTCAAGATGTGGAATAATATGACCCCTGTCGAAATTAAGCGGCCCTAATATTAAAACGTCGCCAAGTTTTAAAAGAATTACAATTTACTTATTTTAGTGTTTTCTTTTGATAAAGTATATCATATACACTTTTAGACAACATTAGGGGTGATCAAATATTTTGCCCGTACCACATTCAATATTAGTAGGCCTAATATTAGAAAAATTGCCAATAATTCCAGAAAACAGACACAATTTCATTTTTGGGGAGGATTTTTGGAATATTTCACATTTAATGATGAACACAAGCATCATTTAAAACCGTTCATTCAAAATGACAAGTGTAGACCCTGTGATAAGGTTGAACATTTTCTACATTGGATAAAGTTCAAAATCACAAGAGTTCAAGATGCGGCATAACATGATCCCTGATCTAATTTCAGCATCCCTGAGAATTAGAACTTCTCCAATTTTCAGTGGAGTTACAATTAACTCATTAAGTGTTCTATTCTATCAAAGTATAACTTTTTTCAGAAACAAAAAGGATGATCATAATTATATTTTATTTGTATCATCAGTAGGCCCCTATTATTCAATGTTAGTAATATTAGAAAACAGCAACGTGGTAATTAGAAATTCAAAATATCGCAAGCCAACAACATTGAAGGCCTGTCCTTTTATCTCCCCTCAACACACAGACTGCAGCATATGAGCCAAAATGCATGGGTGAGGAAATCTTTTTTAAATTGTCAGTTTCTTGTGTCTGGTGCATGCTCAGTTTATTAATATTACTAATATTGAATGTGGCTCTGATGGTACCAATGCAATATTTAATCACCACTAATGTTTTTAAAAAAAACCTTTCATATGGTATACTGCACTAGAAAAAACGCTAATTAACTTAAGTAAATTGTAATTGTTTTAAAAATTGGAGAAGTTTTAATTCTTAGTGGCGCTTAAAGGTTCCTACATTGCAGTATTTTCTGGTATAGAGTTCCCAAAACATGACTTTCAGTTTAATTATGATACAAAATGCCGTGTATATGTGGCCATACTGCATCATTCAGGACTCTCATATAAGATGTTTTAATGATTGTATGGCCGAATTATATTCAAACTGTCGCCATTTGAATTTTGTGTAAACACGCCATATGCTAATTTTGGTCACGTGAACATGGCATGCGCAAACCGAGAGAGTCTGACAAAGTTCAGTTGTAAACACATCAACCACATCATGCTGTCACCAGCACCACACCCACAAGCCTGTAGGGGGAGATAGGGAGAGATTGCCTTTCTCACAGAATGAATATAGGGCCTACTATAACAGTTTACTTAAAAATGCCTGACAAAAAACTCATCGTCATCTCAGATTCTGAGATGCTGTGCCCAGTAAGAACACACGCTCTATAGTTTGCCAGCTCACGTCGGCTCAGATACACGCACAGCCAGACAACACCACAGACCCACACCTATGCCGCCGCGTGCAGCTATCATGTGGACAGCTATATGGTGGTATATGTGTATGAAAAATACGCGCCAATACACGCCCAGTAAACACGAGGCATTCACCCAATGCTGTTGTAATGGTGGTCCACCGTCTTCGAAGCTGGCCCAACATTAAAATAGCATCGGGTAAATGCCTCGTGTTGTTGGGCAGGGTCGTCCTCGCCCGGTGCGTGCAACCGCCAGTCTGTGCCGCAAGGCGGGAATCTGCCAACAGTCATGACAGTAGGCCTACCCAGCTGCAGATAACCCCACAGGTAGTTCTATAGCCTACCGACCCCACATCGGGCTTCTGAAAATATAGATATGTTAACATCTCAGCTCAAGTAAGACACAATTATCATCTAACCGTAATAACCCTGTCTAGTGTAGGCCACTCTTGACTTGAAAAACTGCTCAGCCATTCCATTGCTCGTTTGTTTGCTGAACTGTTAGAAATAGACACGGCCACAGTGATCACATGATCGGCACAAGACATGCATGATTCTATTGTTGATTGATAATGCCCCGCTACTTGTGGGTCACATTGGAGAATTGTTGAATGACAATACTGCATTTTAAAGTCGTTTTGGCGGCGATATTTATCAAAATAAATATCAATAATAGAAAAATAAGGCCCTATAGCCAATTTTATAGTCTGATAACTTCGAAGTGTGTACCTTTAATTTTAGGCTTATTATTCGACGTGTGGACCTCTCTGTATGGTGACCTGGAATTTTCAATCATATTGTTTTGTTCTCATCTGGTCACAGGGTATACGATCGTCAGTTTTTCGGGTTTTTCTGTTTTTATTTTTTACCAGTTGAGGCGTCAAACTCACGCCGCCGTAGGCTACCTCCGACGTCTCTAGCTCGGACGTCTGTACGAAGGTTGCTCGACAGTGCGTGGGAGAGACTCCGTTTGCAGCCGAGTCAGTGGTCCAAAGCGTCTCACAGGTATCCCAAAAATGTATCGACGCTGACCTGTACGTCCGTGGTTAAGATGGTAATTCAAGGGGAACTCCCAGTATTTTCTCCTGTTATGTATAATAAACAGCGCATCTTGTATACAAACACAGCCTGACCCGGCATAAACTCCTATATAATAACAGTCTATACTAGCAATACAATAACGATAACCCAAGGGCACATAATATTAGCCAATGTTGTTTTAATGTGGAGTCAGTGTCGTAGACGGTGAGCTAACATTGATAGAATATCATACAACATGGGTTCAAAGTCTCGTGTTTGCTGGGAAATGATGACTTCTAGAAGCTCCGACTATTCAGAAACAGAGATTTCTTCTCTATTAGAATTTTTCAGGGAATACGCCTAATTATTCACGAATTATTGTTTTAAATTGATTGAATGAAAATAGATGAATGAATGAATATATATATAAATGAATGAATGAATAAATGAAGGAATGCATGAAATGAATTCAAATCTCCACGTAGGCTAGTAGGCTTCGCGTCGGGATCCGTCACACGTCACGTGTCCGTTATGCTTCAGTCGCGTTTTTTCTGGCTGCAAAAACTCAGAAACTAGTGGGCAAAAATAAAAATTAAATTGCATTCCTAACAACATGGAGATGTGCAAATGAGTTTTTAAATGCTACTAAAATTCTAATGCAAATGAGTTTTTTAAATGCCGCCACAGATCAAATTCATAATTTTTTGTTACGCAAAAACTCAAAAGCCCAAGATTATTCAAATTCCACGATCACATTCCCAACAATATGGAGATGTGCAAGTGATTTTTAAAAGTTTTTAGTGAAATTCAAATTGGCCGCACAGTTCTACTTACTATTTTTTTGTGAGCACAAAAACTCGCGGGGGATGCTGTAGGATGGCGGGCCTCTTGTAATTATACGTTTTACGGTGGCCAGTGATATTAAGCTTTGGCTCCCCAAAAACCCTTTAATTATGTTTATTGGATTGGGTTCTAACGTCACTCTGGGCACAGTAAAGCAATATCGTGACGATGCCGTTATTAACTTGATCGCCAATACTGCCGTGCAAAGGAAAAAAGGCGGCATTTGTTTACTTGCAAGTAAGCAGCTACTGCCTATTTTGGTCTTGCGGAACAGAGTAGTCGCTGTGTCAAATTACCTTGTAGCGCATTTTCCCACAAATTTACCAATCAAGTTTAAACTAATATTCATAAAGTTTTACAATCACTATTTTCTAACCACCGCCAGCTGTAATCTGTAAATTTCGTGAAATTGTAAGCTGTTTCAGTATTTCAAAAGTTAGACCATTTGACATGGATGTCAGGGATTACAACGGGCTAAAATTTTAACCAGTTTATCAGTGTTCATAGAGGGACTTTGTAATTAGCAATTACATGTCAAATGGTCTAGCAATTTATATTTCTTAATTATAGCTACTTGTGACGGCGACTTGAGATACAGTCTCCAAATGGCAATGTGGAGGAACATATACATTTTTATCTACATTTTTTTATCTACTATTGCCGCGAAAAGGAGTCGAACCCTGTAACTGTGACCCACAGCTTATAATGAATCCAATGATCGAATCTATGTCTTTTGACTCAAATAGTTTTAATGGGGGGAGGGTGTTAACAATCTGACATTAAAACAGGTTGCATATATGCTAAAATATATAAATGTCAATAAAACCCATGATCATTTTCTGATATACCAAATAATGTAATTGTTACTGTCTTAGTTGATAATTTAATAATTATTCAAACAAGAGGCCAGCCGGCCACCATAATCCCTCGCCCCACCCGCGTGACAGAAATTTTACAGGGTGCATACTTTACTGAAGTCTCACATTCTGTTCTACAATAATGATCCACCTATCTATATTATTGTGTATATTACAGATATCAAAGTAAATGATGGTCGCAAGTCAGCATTTTTTTAATTTGAGCCATCGAGAGGGTATATATATATATCCCTCACTGAAGCCATACATTTCGTTTTATAGAATTTATTGGACTCGTATATATCCTATGGAATTGTTGTTTCAAGGACTGATGTAGGAATGCTGCGAATAGATTTAATGCATTATCAATGTTGAATTTTGTTAGTAGATTTTAATTTATGTGTTTTTCTACAGCAAAAAAAATCTTCACTCTAAAAAGTGGCCCATCTTCGCGCGCGGCTGCTCTAAAACTAAATTTATGGGGTTTTGACAATAACTCACTTTGCTTCTCCTGTGCACGTTTAAAAACTTTAATAACAATCAGCCCATTTTGTTTTTTGTCTGCTATATTTGTCTGCTATATTTGTCTGCTATATTTATCATTGTCTCCACAATTATCGCAAAACTTGGTTTCTATTAAATTATAGGTAAACCTTTGCTGGTTAAGTGCGCTTAGACCTAACCGAATTCTAGTATGATGCCTATATTCAGGTCCAGTGCAAATATGTTTGTATTGTGGTTTTTCAGTTTTTTAAAAACAAATTGTCTTAAAAATATTTATAGTTGCACTTTATTTAATATTAGTAGGTAATTTGTTCCAAGCAAGGATCGTACTTGGGAGAAAACTACTCCTATACATGGATGTTCGGCATTTTATGTGTTTTAAATTATTTATGTTTTTAGTAGCATATGTATGTTGACTAGGTTGTGGTAGTAAGTTATGTAGATATGTTGTTGTCATCTTTTTTTATTATTTTATACATTAAACATAATTTGTGTTTTTTTCGTCTGTGTTACAATGTGTCCCATCCTAATTCTCTGTCTAATTTTACTGTTTCTGTCAACTTGTACGAATTTAGACAGATTACAGCACATCTTCTTTGTAAATTTATTTAGAGGTTTAACTTGGTTATTGTACTATTGCTGTATATTATATCACCATATTCGATGATTGGTCTAATGAAAGATTCATAGATTTCTCTTTGGCTTTTCGTGGTATTAAAAAGGAAGTTTTCTGTAAAAGACCAACACATTTATTTGCGGAGCTGTAAATATAATCAATGTGATTGTCCCACGACATCTTCTTATTAAGTATTATTCCAAGGAGTTTATGATTTTCTACAAATTCTAAAATTTCATCACCTAATTTTATAGTTGGCATTTGATCAATTTTTATATTTGAAAACATCATACACTTGGTTTTAACAGTGCTGAACTGCACTCGCCATATTTTAGACCACTTCCGCAAGTTTTTTTTAGATTTCTGTTAAGTATTTGTTCCAGATCATGTAGATTTTTTAATTGGCATATTAAGGTGCTATCATGGGCAAACATATAAATTGGGATGTCTAAATCTAAGTTGATATCATTTATATATTATTAAAAAGAGCAAGTTCCTAAAACAAACCCTTGCGGAACTCCAGCATTTGGATACGCCCAATCTGACATTTTACCATTTAAAACTACTTTTTGTTTTCTATTTAAAATGTAATTTTGTAAAAGTGTATATAGAATCCCATTCATACCCATTTGTTCGATTTTGAAAAAAAGGCTAGCATGCCAGACTCTATCAAATGCCTTGCTTATGTCGAGAAAGACGGCACATGTATGCTTGCGATCTTCCATTCCTTGATAAATAGCCTATCATTAGTTCTAGCAATCTATATACCGCACTATCACCTTTCTTAAAACCAGAATTTTGAGTGTTTAGAATTTTGTTATTATCGAAAAATTCTTGTGATCGTTTATAATCCCTATAACTTTAGCTGGCTAAACCACCTCGGGAGGTGGCGTAGGTTTTGGGGCGTTCAAACGTTGAACGTGGGCCTACGGGGCCCTGGTCTAGCATGGTACAACCAAAATTTTAACACTACCACAGACTTATAAAATCCAGGCACCAAAACAGCCGCTCTACCTCGTACCACCTACTCAGGGCCTGGTGCAAGATGACCCAGGACGATAATGGCATTATAGTTGCAGTCAACTTCCACCTGCGTTCGGTGTTTTAAGCTAATTTTTCGGTTAATTCTTGATCAACTTCGATGACATTTTGCAAGCAATCTTTGCAAGTATTCCGGCGCCTATCCAGAAAATTTCGTGAAATTTGAGTTATATCATTTGACATGTAGTAGAAGTTCGAGAATAAAGCTGAATGACATCAATGGGTTTATAGAGGAGCGTCATAATTCGAAATTTACTACATGTCAAATGGTCTAACTTTTAAACTATAATATTTTCAGGGAAGTTGCCGTAAGACTGGAAAATAATGCTCGCCAAATTTGATGACAATCAGATAAAAATGGTGTGAGTAAATAGCGAAAAGCATGCAACGCAAAAGTGACAGATTTTACGTGACTTTTACTTTAGTCCCGCCTTAGAAGATTCTAGTTTCCCTGTGTGTGGGAAACACTTGACATTTCTGTACACCAGTCCTTATGAACATGTCCAATATAACGTTTGAGGTCCCTAGGTTGAGTACTTTCGTGTTTGAAAAGTCTTCAGAAAAAAAAATATTTACGATTATATTCGTGTTTATGAGCTTAAAGGGTTTTGGTTGGAATAATGTGGACCAGCGTCGCAGACGGTGGCCCAACATTGTTTGACATTTGGGCCAATGTATCATGTTATCCGGGTAGTGGACTTTCGGCATCTTCCACAAGTTATCTTACCCACGGTCACGCAGTGCGATACCTTGCTTTATCGAGCATAGCATCGAACTATTTTAAATATCGAGATACCTTGAATGTCACACGTTTCTGTACTTTCAAGACCGGCCAATCAGACAGCGTTTGTCAGCTGGCTGACAGCATAGCTTGCTTGTTTCTGTTGGTATGATGGATCAGATAGATATATAAGCTCGGAATCTCACGCTGATGTCACTGTGTTCCCAGCTCCCAGAATGGCGGCCACTATATGATTACTGGCCGCCATGCCGAAATTCAGTACAACTCACTGACCAAAATGAGAGATTCCCAACTTGTCTATTATATATAATACATCAGGCAACGGAAACAGGTAACTGTTCATGACAGATGAACAAGAGGTCAATTCTTCGTGACCTTTTATGATACATTTATAAATCTGAAACATCCAATGAGGTTTGAATCTCAGACACACCCCCAAGTTGACCACATTGACAGAATAACTGATTGTTATACCAGATACGGCCAGGCTCCTGCGGTAGCACTCGCGTGAGACTGGCCAAGGGAAGATGCCTTTCGGGGGATAAAACGGCAGTGCACCAGTATGGCACTCGGAGCAAACATGGGACGATCACCCAAATCTGTTTCAATGTTGGGCCAGCATCGAATACGAGTGACCAGCATTTAAACAGCAATGGGCTGCGACACTGGCACAACATTGAGCCGGTATTGGATGGGTAGTCCTACATTGTGTATACCAGGTACATCTAGAGATGCGTACACTAACTTATCCGTGGATGTCACAGTACGTTCAGGACTGAAAAAAACACGCAGCACAACATGGATGTTGGCCAGCACAGGTGGTGGTGGAAGGAATAGACCTACACGTTGAAGATATACTTGTCTCCTTGGTTCTTTCAATAATTATATCCTGGACATTTAGGATTCTGGCCCTTGAGGAAACGAATTCAGTTATGTTTACAAAATATTAGGCTATATTTTTGTCTAAAGCACCCAAACAGACCAAAGCCGGGCCTCAGAGTTCGGGAACTTCTTTTCTAGTTAACAATGTGTTTACAAGAAAGTACCAATGCTGGCAATAGCGATTCACTTTCAAATTCCACATTCCTCTATGACAATTTTTATCTATTCGAAGCTGTTTTTTCTTATGCAGTTGACGACTTGAAATAACTAAAAAATATTGCTGTGTAAGTGTTTAAATTATAAAAAAGACAACATATTATACAATTGCTGTTTTAATATACATATATGCACTTATACGTTTGATAAATATAATTAATTAAATTGTGGTGTAAACAAGTTATTTTTTAGTAGCTGGCACCACAGATAACAATGCCCCCTGTAGTTTTTTTTCAAGTAGCATGCAGATTAGGAAAGAAGAACGATATTGAGCTATCAGTGACAATAGTAAGCCTACAATCCTAGACATCACCTAAAATGTGCTTTCACAATATATGATCAATCACGTGGTGTCTTGTGCTATGTCGCGATAAAACCATAGTTTTAAATCCCTTGTTTTTCATGAACAGTTTTCCATGGTTACTTACCAGCAGGAAAGTAACAAATATTCGGGATTTATTTTCCATAGCACGTTAACACGGGTCATATGGTACATCAAAAATTAAACGAATAAAAAAAGGTTAAAATCAAGAGCAGCACATGATCGATCATAAATACTAGCAAAAAACGAATACATTCCCTTCAATAGCATTAGAGCATAAACCTCGAGAGCATGGACAGCTAACTTTAAATCTCACAACACTGATTTATGTGTGGGAGCTTACGTCAGCGAGAATTGACGAGAGAAGGGATGGTTTACTTCCGCTGTAAACTGTGCTTCACTTTGGCGTCTAATTTTAATTGTAAACCCTAATTGCCATTGTTTTTAATGTATATATTTAGCATAAACATAAAAAAAATCATTATTTTGAACAATTAGTTGGTTCAGTAATTTAAATTATAGTGACCAAATAGCCAAAATTTCTCGCCTATCGAGCCGAGGAAAACCATAAATTGACAGCAGGAAAGGTGGACCGGAAATCAGTTATCCCTTTTCCTAGCCGCGCATGCGTACCGTAAGTTCACGACGCTCTTGCGCCAGTTGATAGTCCACATCTTGAGGTCTATGCATTGGAGAAAAAACAGACGCAGAATACTCTATATTCTGAGTGAAATCTTACAGTTAAGAGATAGCTAGAATTATCCTACAAGAAAACAAGGCAGCTGTTACTGAAAAAAGTGCACAGTTCTCTGCATCCTCTTCTCCCGCAAGAAACCTCAAAAACGTAGTGATTACTGTTATCATTTTAGGTAAAAAAAGCATTTCACTCCTACATTTCACCACCCCACTCGTCTTCATGAAACAATTGCTCTCTTCAATGGCTAGTATTAGTTAGGCCTACTGCAGGGTTCCCACTCAAAACTGATAACAAAATTCTATGAGTTTCCCATGATACCACGTTATTTTCCATGTAGCTCAAATCCGTTTTGGCTGCATGTGTAATTTGCCTAAAATGTTAATATAATTCACCTAAGTTGTTTTTTACGCCAAAAGATTGAAAGATTTGGGCACATGCAACCACCAGTAAGTAGTCAGATATCAGACTAAGAAATATGCACAAGTAACGAAGAATAAAGTCTGCAAAATTCATTCAGATATTGAAAAAAATTGTGGATAACTGAAAAAAATTCCATGATTTTCCATGAAAATGTCTTTTATTTCCTTGATTTTTCCATGCATGGAATTTTTCTAAGCCAAATTCCAGGTGAGTGGGAACCCTGTTACTGCCACTGCATAAAATTGGAGTGTATTTTTGTTAAAAACATAAATTGCCCCCTCCCTTAAAAAAATTAAATTATTCCAATGTTTATACAAAACGTCTCACATTCATTTGACTTGACCAAGCTATCATTTCTGACTATGTCTATTAAATCTAGCAAGGATTCGTTTGAAGCTATAGACCACTCTATGTATGTTTCTGGTTTTATTTGTACCCTAGTTGTCTCTATCTTTGTAATCAGCGTGGTGCTTTCTGGGTACAGATGTGTCCCGCTGTTCGTACACAGTTTAAAATACGTTGACATGCCAACCTCCACTCTGATCCAGACAGCAAAGTGACTGCCTAATTAGTCTAATAAGCAAGTTAAAATTCCAGAAATGCCATTTGTCAAAATCAGGGCATAATGTCGCGACTGTTGTTCCTTCTCGTCGTGATTTTGCCACAATGTGAGGGCTAGACACTAGGCGTAACTGATTTGATTTTAAAAATTATCACCTAGTTACGATTTGTGTAGTGGGATTTGAAATAATAGAAATTAAAGCATTTGCCCAGGGGGACACCGTCTGTATTCTAGTACTTGCCCCCATTCAAAATCGGTTGCCCCAGGCAATCGTGCAGCTGTTAAGTTTCCAACCCTGGATGTGTTCAAAGCCATGTACATGTACTATCACACATACCGGTCGTCCAACAACATTGTAATGCACACTCGTGAGCAAACAATAATATTGGGGAAACCGTGAGATCTCATTGTATCATTTATCATAGTAGGCTTGAACATAATAATTTCTAAACAAAATAGGCCAGGCTGGATCTCCTAATATATTCGCTGAGTGAACAAGATAAGTTTCTCTGCCAACTATACCACTTCCATGAGCACATCTAGAAATAAACTAGAGGGGAATTGCGATTTTTCAAGTAAAAATTATATTTGGGCTAGGTTTTATGAATTTTTGTGGCGGCAATTTTGAATTTTGTTTGGTTATTCTTATTATGACAGATCGATTGGAATTTCGTGTAGGAGTTTTTTGGCAGCCATTCTGAACTTCAGACTTCAAGTCCCCACTCAGCTTTTGCACTTTTTAAAAGATATATATTTGTTTATCAAATGGAATCACATTCAGAGTGCCCAGTACACACATTGACTTGTCTCTCTGTTTTATCACTGTCCGCGACGCTAGCCCAACATTAAAACAACATCGAGTCAACGTTTTGTGTTTGAATAGAATTGCAACTGTTATTTTAATTGTCTGACGTAGCATTTAAAATATTTCAACTGTCCATACCAAATACACAATAATGGTTCAATACTGGGCCACTGTCTGCAACGCTGGCCCAGAATTGAAACATTGGATAATTGTATTTTATTATGAAATTTGGAGACTGTTCACCCTCCTGTTTTCATTTAAGCTATGAATGGAGAATCACCCGACATGTACATCATTGAACCAACATTGGACCCTATTATAGGCCTACTGCCGTTCAAGCCAAAAGGAAGTATCTGCTCACTTTACAAGTAAGCAGATACTGCCTTTTGCATTTGAAGAGCAGCATAGTGATCCAGAAAATTTTGGATAAATCCGGAAGAACATGATGGATGACTCAGAAAAGTCATAGCAGCCCTCCTGACTACTCTGGGAATGTTGTGTCAAAATTTCAAGTTGAATTGATAAATATTGAGGGAGAAATAGCGTCTTACAAAAACCTGCACAGAATAATAAATTTAAAGAAACGGACAAAACAAATATAATATAAATAATACCGGTATGTCACATTAATCTTCAGCATAGCAGCTATTATTTGGGTGTTCTGCCCACTTGTTTTATTCGCCTGCGAATAGAATTATTATGGGAAAAACTATGAGTTAACAACTTTATCTAGATAACTTTGTTTCTCAATTAATAGGAGTTCTGAATTTAGGTAATACAGCTCAAAGTTTCTCTGTCAACAACACTACAGAGCTAAAGCTAGACTTTTTTCGTCATGCTATGTCATAGCAGCATCCAACATAGCAATTTCTTCCTCTATTTCCGATCTACGCGACAGCTTATCAATAGCCTGCTTGTCTAATTTTTCTAATTCTCCTTTGTCTACTTTGTCTTGCAAAACTATTATCTGTTTTAGTTTTTTTCTCAGATTTCTAAGTTTTTTTTCTTTGTCGTCAGGTTGTGTTTCCACACACTGTACTTTTTTAGCAGACTGGTTGTCCTTTGTTGACTTTTTAGATTTTATTTCCGAACTAATACTTGATTTTTCAAATTTCTGATTTAAAAATGCCATTGTAACTTCTGTTTGTTGGTTGTCTCCACTTTTTTGTTGCTGCTTTTTTTCTTTTCTCTTCATATTCTTTTTGGCTGCTTTAGACAATCCAGCTCCAGCGGTGGTACATGTAGGCTTAGATTGTGTATCATTATTGGGTAGGCCTGGTGGCAATTGAGGTCGGTCTCTATTCCACAGTGTTCCTTTGGTTTCAAATCTGAAAAAATCCCTTTACTAATATACATAGTGTCACAATGGTAAGTTTACTTGAAACAGCTTTCACACAAAAATGAACTCTGCTTTCATTTATTACATTAAGCTGAGCTATAGTAAAACAAGAGGCAAGCCGGATACCATAACCCCCCGGCCATGTGATAGAAAAAACATTCAAGGTGCATCCTCCCCTGAGCTTTCGCATTCTGTTTTACAGTAATGATCTACCTATCTACCACAGCTTGCCATGTATACTGTGGATGTGGTAATATTCGCGTGGTTTTAATTTTCACGAATTTCGCGAGGACAAATTCGCGAATTCAAGAATCTCGCGAAAATTATAATTATAATAGTGCTACAGAAGAAAATGAAAATTTGTGATTCCAAACTTCCTGAAAAGCTTCGAAATCAGAAATTTGCGAAAATTTAAACACGCGAAAATTGACAGATCTACAGTATACCAGATATTAAAACAGCCCCTTGGGATGACATCAATTTTTGTTTTTAGTTCCGTACTGAAGTAGTGTATCCCACGGATCATGTTTTTATTTTTTTCAGAATTTTCATATTTTTACAAATATTTTTAATCAACAATTCTATGAAACCAGAAGTAACCCAAACAAACTATTTGTATACCTGAAGGACGATTGAATGTTTTCACAGCATTGGGCCACATGCTGATGGCATCGGCCCAGCGTTGGGTAGCCAATCAGTGCTGCAGGTGTGTCCTCTCGTGTCCTGACTATGAGACACCAATTAGCGGCGACTGGTTTGATCTTACCGTCTGATACGTGGGAATATGTGAGCTAAAGTGCTGAATATTGCTGACTTGTTTTGTTTACATGGCAATATACCACCTGGAAATACAACTATTTCACTATTTTTCAGTGCTTTAAAATTGTTTTTTGATTTTTTCGTATTTTCAGTTAAGATCAGTAGGCTATATAGCTTCATATAAATTAAATTTTCAAAATTGACAACATTGAAAATGTCTCATCCCAAGGGGTCCCTTTAAGGTCAATGACGGTCACAAGTCGGCCATTGTTAAATTTTATCAAGGTGACATTTTTGAGAGCATCTACCTCACTGAAACCAGATATTTCGTCAAATAGTAAATAAATGGTCCAGCTAAATAATGGCCTCAAATTGGCCATTTTGAAATTGCCCCCATTGGCAAGTTTACATTTTTCCCTCCCTGAAACTGCACATTTTGTTTTAAGGTATAGCTATCTGGCACGATTTGCCAGATATAGGGTATATTAAAGTCAATTATGACCGATGGTCGGCCATTAAGGTAGATCAAATTTCATCAATCCCAAAAAGGCACTGAAGGATGGGTGTGTGCAATATTAGAAAAATCCCCCCCATGTATTTCCGATATGTGTTCTGGAAACGAATGCGGCCAGATATCAGGCATATTAAAGTTAATTATGGCCGATGGTTGGCCATTTAAGTAGGACAAATTTCATAAACCCCAAAAGGCACATACACACTTCCTAAGGGGTGTGCGTGTGCAAATTGAAAGAAATCTCCCCATGGGTTTTTGTGATCTGCTCCGGAAACGAAATGCGAACATACGGACACCAGAGGCGACACCATAACCCTCCAGCTCCAATTTCGTCGGGTGTGGATGAAAAAATAGTATTTTGCTGGTCATTGGGACGTACTTTTGTTTTATTTGTTATCGTGGAATACAATACCACCATTTTTCAAATCGTAAAAATTGGTATTATGCCTGAAATACCAGGCTACATTTCAAGATGAAAAACGATTACTATAGTCGGATTCACATTAAACATATATGTTATCTTCAAAAATTTTAGCGGTATACTTATAGTAACATTAAAAATATAAAAAAGGACGAAGATCTTGTAATTAAAATCAAATAAAGGTTATTTCTTTCCAAAGAGACTAGAAGAAAAATGTAAAATAAAATCGTTGCAGAAACTAACAATTGTGCTTTCATGTGCGAAAAAAACATAGAAAATACGGGGGTTTCTTTAAATATTGGCAGCCATTTTGTGTTTTGCTAATTTGAAGGCGAAGGTCACCAAATATAGAATGTTATTCGAAAGATTCAAATTTAGTACACACACATTTCTTAAAAACAGGTATATAAAAAACTAGATGTGACTGTTTTCGGCACCAAAACATTTGAAAAGCATCCCCGTTAGATAGGCCTATTTCCTAGACTCGAAACCAGCCCTCTCAGTCAGCTTAAAGACTGGAAAGGTTAGGGTCTGCTGTGGATAATGGCAGCTTGCCAACTCGAGTTGTTGGCAGGTTGCCAGGTCCACTCAGCGACCAGCATGGGTTTGGTAGAAGGGGAATTCCACTGACCTGGTTTTTGACCACTGCATTATTATCCAAGCTACAAAGATGAAGGTTAGCAGTGTCTACACATGGAAAGGTGACACTGCAGAAGGAGTGTGGATATTTCGAGATCAGTATGACTACATGAACAGTATATATAAAAAAATAATGAATTGCCCTGTCACATCTATATAGGTCAGATATGTGAAAAATGAAGAAAATTTATCAGTTAACTTTTTAGTTAAAGCTAAATTGAGGATACGCCCGCGGCGGCGGAGACAGCTGCAGCGGCGGAGACAGGAAAATGCTGAACACTATAGGCATCCCGATATTCATCGGGGATACTTAATTATACACAAAAATTACGGGAAAAAAATCATGTTTTAGAATTTAGCCCATGCTAAATACACATATTTTTATGCAAGGCTTCCATATTTTTTCATTTGAAAAAATTTAGGTAATTTATAAAAATAAATAACACTCATTTTTAAGCATACACACATCTTGGTTTAGACAATTCAGGCCAGATATGGATATGTCCAACTCGTTTCCTTTCACCATGCTGAATCATTTGTTTTGTTTTTCATTTTGATTATTTTATAATAAAAAATCATGTTTGAGCGTATGTGGAGAGACGATTACTTATTCTACTGCAATGTGTGATATATCATTAGAACAAGAATTTCTTTATCTGTTATTATGGTATATCGCAAGTGCAGATTGGTTAATCAGAACATCCACGACAGACCTTTGCATAACCCTACCCCCCAATTTTAAACAGGTTTGGGGGTACCCCAACATAAGCGGTCAAAAAAAATGTTGGCCAAAGTTGCTGTTTGTGCAACAAAGCTGAATATGTTCATTGACCCATTGGGATCATGAATCAATCAAAAAACAATACACTTCTCATATTTTCTTGGGTTCTATGGATGGCAACTGGACTAATAGTACGCTGAATGTTTTCTCAATATCGCTGAAGGGTAAGAGACCCACACTCACCCAGATACCATTATACATATTATGCTAGTTGTAAATAATCAAGAGAAAAAAACCTTTTTTATCTGCCAAAACAAGTTAACCGTAAAAATTCAGATTTGGCTGCCGGACTACTAATCTTAGTTTTGGAAAGACTAAACAGTACACATATTATTGATAAAATATATTGTTTTAATACATAACTAATGTACTTAGTGCAGTTGTAATCAGTTAAAATAAGTATGGATTCATACACTGGCATTTCTTCTTGAGGTACATAACCTTCCTTCACTCTTCTTGGTCGCCTCCAACTTCCGTCTGGTCGTTGAGTTGCAGGCAAATATAGAGTACCTGAAAACACAATATATATGCGACATAGAAACAAGAGGACACTCGAAAATAGCCCACTGCAAAAGTATCATAACTCAGTGTTTCATCTAGCGATTTCGAACATGGGGCTGAGCCATGCAGCCTTTCATGAGTGCCATGCTGCCCTTCAAATATTTAGAAGCCTCAAGGTGCCATGCCACTTTGAACTGTAGTATTGTCACGTTGTATTCAACCCCACCCAGGCCATTGGGACTTAATAACACTCACTCACAGTACCGTGCGTTCACACTGTTGACGTAATGCCTGTTAATGGCGTGTATATATGTAACTGATACCTGTATGTTGTGTTTATATAATTTCAAGTGGGGGATGGGGGGGGTACTGGGAATGCCTCACGGGGTGCCCCGCGTGCCCACAATGATAGGTGGTTGCATGCCCCTTCTGAATTCTAGATGAAAAACAATAACTTGAAGTAGTAGAAAAAATTGCCTAACGTCACTTTTCTGCACCAATGGTCTGAATTTAGGTGACATTGTAATTCAATAAAAACAGTGCAGTCCATTGATGAGATGAATGATGTAGAGATGATGTGAAGGTGGGATATAAGGCATGGTGGGTTATTAAGACGGTTTTCCTTCACTTGCCCTTTAAGGGGTTTTGAGCATGTCTAGGGAATTTACTCCCAGACATGCCCAAACGGTCAGAAACCTGCTATCTTCAGGTCGGATAGTCCCCAGAGTAACAATAGCTGAGGGCAACTCCATTCAAGCCACGTCAGATACCGTACCTATTCATGTCAAACAACCTTAAACATCGAGGGAAGGACAACCGACTTCAAATCTCAGGACACTGATTGATGTGTATGAGCTTCCGTCTGCAAGAATTGGCGAGAAAGGGGATATTTTACTTCTGCTGTAAACTGTCAACCATGTGCTTTCTGATTGTTTTTTTCATGGGTATGTAAACATTGTGTTGATCACAATTTCAATCACAGTCAAATTAATTATTAACATCAATATCTTTCAAATCGTAACAAATGTATTCAAATCTAATAGTTCCTTCTGCTTCATTATCAAAACTATTTAAATATTACAACAAGAATAAAACATCCAAGCCCATAAAATATCCTTCTCCCGTGAAAATATGTGGACATAGACATGATAGAGCATAGACGTATACACACCATGTCCAATAAACCTATAATTTGACGTCTATACATGTATTCAATTCAATATGACAATTGTCCAAATTAAGGTCTACTGACATGCTGGCTTAGTGTAACACTATAGTCAAGTTTGAAACAGCTTTACTTTGGCGTCTAATTTACATTGTAAACCTCAATTGTCATTGTTTTAAATGTATATATTTAGCATAAACATAAAAAATACATTATTTTGAACAATTAGTTGGTTCAGTAATTTAAATTATAGTGACAAAATAGCCCAAATTCCTCGCCCGGTAATTTAAAGCCTTACCACTGTAATATCACAGCTCAACAGTGCCAGCACTGATGCAGGAGCTGAATTGACACCGCTGTTGAGCGGAGGAAGCATGTCATGTCCGTCATAGCGACTCATAGTCATAATCGTTATATATTCAGCATGTTTTTAGCATTCAACAACGTTTGTTCCATTGTGGCCCACCGTCTACAACACTGACCCAGCATTGTGTCAGCCCTGGTTGTGCTTGCTGGCAATGCCACCACTCGGCCGAAACGGGTTTGTTGAAACACCTGCAACTGACACCTTTTACAACCAAGGGCTACTACAGAGCACGGGAGGAGTCTGTAAATTTGTTTTTAATTATTTATCGTATATCAAATGGAAGCGGTAATTCCTATTGAGCATATAATAGTCATTTAGGAGAAACACATGTATAATCGCAGTCAAATTATTATCACTTTGTCATATAATAGTGCTATTACACATGTATATAATCTTGTGGTAGTAGATAAAGTATGCCAATCAGCTTGGCTCATGTCAGTCAGCTAGCAAACCCCTCTGTTACAATGAGTGAACACCTGTCAGTCATATTATGTGGGCGCCGTCGTCGCTGGCACGAGACGTTGGCACTGTCCAGCAATCATGATACCATGACCCGATTTTATTTTAATGTTGCCAAATGTTTTCGGTGCCAGACTAAAGTTAGTCAGGTTAGAGCAACACATTACATTCACATCGCCTGCTCCAACGCAGGTCGTCACCTGCCATTGTTCCAGTTCTGGGACAGCATCGATCAAGGTGGCCCAGCAATAAGACAGTGTCAGTCTATTGACTAGTGTGATCCGGAAATTGTCGGTGACAATAGGAGGATATCATATAGGGCCAAAAAAAAATATATGTTTGTTTCCGATTTGTTGTCATTTTAACCAGTGGGTAGGTAGAAAGAAATTTATTTTATTTTATTTTTTATTTTATTTTTTTGTCACTTCAACCAATCGGTAGGTAGGAATTGTTTTTTATTTTATTTGGCGCCAAATTCACTTCCATGCATGTCTTATTTGTACATTACTTAACGATTTTTTGTTTTTTAGGACGCTTTTTGACCCCCCCTCCTTTTCGTAACGTTTTTTAGTTACTTTGACTACAGCCAGTAACTCATCCCTTAACTTATGGATTTTCTAAAAAAAAAAAAAAAAAAAAATTTTGTTTAATTTTTTTTTTTTTTTTTTGAAATCCATAAAATAAATTTGGGTCGCACATGTTTTGATAGGGTCGTTCGGAAATCAGAAACAAACAATATTTCTTTCAGGCACAGAGAGAAGGGGGGTGCTGCAGGTGACTGTCAATCAGTGGGAGCTACCAATCATAATTACCCTCTGTAGACCTGTCATGCAGATACTCTTTCTAGCATGGTGTCATGCGTGATACTCTTTCTAGCATGGTTTCCTGCTTTCTAATGAGCCGATAACAAGCGCATATGACGGACAGTAATTCACATTTTTCGCATATTTACGTTATATTTACCGGCACGTTTGTTGATTTTATTTCAACATGGACATGTAGTGACCAGCGTTTCATTCCTAGTGAGATAGAAGACAATGAGTAACACTCAAGCCATGTGAACAACTCAGTCCGTGAGTGATGATGCAAAGTCGATTGGGCCTACTCTCAAACGCTGTTAACCATTTCAGCGCTAAAAGGTGTGTTTTAAAATGTGCACATATTAAAGTTGTATTATGCCTCAATATAACATATGCTTGTAGTCTATCTATGAAGTAGATAAACACGAACTGTAGTTTCGATACTTACAATACTAGACTACATTGAACCTATATAAATATAGAGATGTATAGGCCTACATATTATTATTGTTATTATTACATAGGTAATAGTGTTATTACGAGGCGCTTACTAATAGTATACAACGATAGATTATTACTGATGCTTTTAAATATTATCTGACACTCATTGTGAAAATAACTCACCTGCGTGAGTAATGACTCAAACGTTGTTAACCATTTCAGCGCTAAAAGGTGTGCTTTAAAGTGCGACGTTATAATAATGCCACAAACAACACAGAACACACTCGCTTCTAATCTGGGACAAGAGACGGCTGCAAAGATTGCTCGAGATGTGAAAGCAAATGCGGAAGAAGAAGTTTTCCAGTAGACGCATCATCCCAACCTATATATACCTCTATCGGCAGATATTTATGCTGCCCTCCCAAAATCTGAGCTGCTTTTGTAAGATCTAAGTATAACTATAAAAAGCTTTAATTTTTAGTGCCCAAATGGCCTATTTCAACTGAAATGCCAGCAAAATATGGAATATATTTTTATTTTCTTTGCCAACAAGGGGAGGGGAGGATATACCCTCTTTTGGTGCTGAGTTGGGGGGGGGGGGAGTCCAGACCCCCCCCCCCCCGCCGGTCCCGTTTTTTGAAAAGAAGCCCGAAATGCAGGGGTTCACCAAAGTGACCCCTCCTCGTCTGCCTGCAGGCGTGAGGAGCCACTGCACGTCCACTTCAAGGCTTAGGCTGTAAAATAGCAGTGAAATAGCATACAAAAGCAATTCCCACCCACGGAAAACAAGAAAGAATCAAGTGGGGGCAGACCTCGTGTATTCCCTACTGTCCGCCCGGAGGCAATGCCCAGGCCGCTGGGTATTCACAGGGGCTTCATCTGCTGACGTCTAATGACGATCCATGCCCTGACCGCTGGGTATGCACAGGGCCAGGGGCTTCGTGTAGTGAAGATTTACAATGCCCAACCAGTGAGTTCCGCGACGTAGCCTATATGAGTATATCATACGTCTTGCAAGCCCAGGCCAGTAGTCAGAACACCTCTCACTGACGCTCTTTGGGTGCGAGAAGCCTCTGGATGCAAGAGAAGAATTAACTTGTTAGCCGCCGAACCAATTACCACAAACAGTGAAAGTAACATACATACATACATACATACATTTATCGGCTTGCTCCAGGATATTTCTGTAGTCGCCTGTGGTAGTATGGAGGCCTGACAAGCAGGGCTCAAACACAGTTACCTGTTTCCGTTGCTAGATGTATTATATAGACAAGTTCGGAATCTCACATTTTTGACAGTGATGTGTACCGAACTCCCTCATGGCGGCCAGTAATGATTATAGTGTAGAGAGAGTTCAGTACACAATGACATCAGCGTGAGATTCCGAGCTTTCTGTATCTATGATATCGACAACAGAAACAAGCAAGCTTTGGGCTCAACCCCTCCATGTCACCCTTCCGCTTGCGGGGTACCTGGACAGGAGAGTCAATTTAGCATCCACCAATTTCCCCTTCCCATCCCCCCCTCCCTCTTTCAAAGTCAAAGCTTCTACTTTACTCCCCCCCCTCTACTTTTACCTTGAAGTTTGAACCCTTGACCCAACCCCCTTTCGAAAGGCCCGGGCAGCGGTAGGTATGAAAAGCGAGGGAGACCTATAAAGCGAGAGAGGATCAATAAGAGGCTTCGAATGGCAGTGTAATGCATGTATATGATATATTTATCGATGTCACCATAAAATATATGCTTGTATTGTTCGTATACATTTATGATTTTTTTTTATTATCTGGGAGACAATACAGGTCCAGTTTTGTGATTGAAAGAGACTTCGCTTCGTTTGAAAGTCTCTTTCGCTTTGACAGGTGGCTGTGAGCGACACCTGGTGTGTACCCGGTAATCACTTAGCCGCTCGCGTTCCTGCTAATACACGAACATAAAAGATGTATGTACATGTATCTAACGTTACCACTGGCTCACCTACACGAATCGTTAGGCCCTATTAGTAATCAGCCAAAATATGGATTTGTATGTCATTCAGATATACATCAAAGCTCTCCGTGTATATAAGAGTCGGTCTAGGTGAAATGCAAATGAAAAGAAAACCGCCTAAAACACAATTAACTTAACAGTGGATAAAACACCACCAGTAGATTCAACACGTCCAAAATGCAATTGATGATAACAGTGGGTAGAATACCAGCTGTATTTCACACCTCCGTTCGTGATCAACTGATAAGCCTAATCCCCCCAGGCGAGACCAATTAACCGTCTTCATCCTAAAGACCACTTTCACATACGTATTTAATAAATGTCACACTAATAAATTTTAACAAATGCATATAGGCTAGATATTTTTGGTTAATTTATTATCTGATAGATAGGTAGCTATAGGTATACCGCGTTGCCTACGCATACGAGTAGGCCTACCGCGATTGAAAGAAACAGTCATAGTAGAACAATAACATAAACTTTTACGTTTTTTCAGGATTCTGATACAATAATGGATATATTTTACTTTTCAAATTCCTAAACCGATCATATTTAAGAGAACTATCAATTACTGAAAACCCTTTTAATAATCTCGATACATTTGTAAGTACCAGGTATGGACTATATCTCCAGTACTAAAACTTAATATAAATGATAGCCTAAATAGGCCTTATTGTATAGCGTAATTATTTGATTTTTTAACGTTACTTTCTTTTAAATGATATTAACGCCAAACATATCCAGCGGTGATTTGATCGAGTTTGATCTTCAATTGTAGTCCACTTGTCATCACTGAGATCACAACAGCTTCTTGCATTCGCCGGTAAATGTGTGATATATGTAGGCCTACGTGACACTCAAGGCGTTTTGATGTCATCACTCAGATCACGACAGCTGGAGTCAGCCATAGATTAATAAACTAAAGAACAAAGAGATCGCCATCTACTTAAATTTTCTCAAAACACACAAACCCCGACAACATCGTTCAAGTGCGCTGCATTAACAATTCTACGCTCCACCACAAATGGTACCAAGCCTGGCCAAAAGAAACGCAAAAGAACGGCGAAGACCACAACTGTGAACAAACAGTAATTGAGAATGTGGATCATGAATGTATGATCTTATGATGATATTATATATATGTCATATATACACAGGACTATAGCTACGGCTTCAAATTTTGTATTATATTGTATATTATGCATTTGTGTACATTACCTATTGTTATTGTGTTTTTTTCAATTAAAATAATATACCAATAATATACCATGCTGCTATCAAAATCTCTCCTAATTGCTTCAGTACTGTACCCTGGTACCTGTCACTTGTGACAGCCCGTTCTATTCACCATATGGCCCCACTGTTGGCCGACTGGGCAATCTGACAAAATGGCGGCCGGCCGCCAGCGATCTTATAATTGTCTCCCTCGTTGTTGTTATCATTCATTTTCTCAACTGTTCTAATAATTTTAGCCGGTTTCGATACAGTTATATGTATATTATGATGTTTATAACATATATTTGTATATTTAGTGATAAATTGCCATCTCTTATCCATACATTCAGCCTCTTATTGATCCTCTCTCGCTTTATAGGTCTCCCTCGCTATTCATACCAACCCCCGGGCAGGCTAGTACTAGTAGAGGACGATAATTGGATGTTTTCACTGAATTATGCACAGCCTTAAAACAAGTTAGTGTAGCTTAGAGTCTTAAGTGTTGGCCTGACTTACCTGTTTCATCGTCTCGAAATAAACCATCTCTTTCAGGAAGAGCGGCCATTGTATTGGACAGTATAGGGCTAAAAAGGTAAAATTAAAAAGAAAACTTTAGGCAGAACCAAATCAATCAATCATCAGTAAGCCAAACAATTTAGACCTGCATAAATTTAAGCCATTCTCCACACATAGATGTCGCTTAGATCAACCTCAATACCATGTCTGTAACCAGGTGCTATTTTAAAGTCAGAAACTGCCCATTTTGAGCAGTTTTATTGAACATTACAGAATGTATTTAAATGATAGATTCGATAAGTAGACTCATTACTGGGTAAATCACCACACACACTACAAACCAAGACTACACTGTTAAAAACATAACATATCGATCCATCACGCGCTGAACTGGGTCGCCTAGTGATTTTGGGGTCTGTCGTTATTCCGACCCTTTCGACGAGTTACTTTGAATAGCTAGGGAGACCTATAAACAGGTCTGGTTGATCGCGGAAAATCGCGACCATGGTTATCGCGGAAAACCGCGACACCCTCAACTTATTTGCTTATGAATATTATCGCCCGTAACAAGGATTACATGACAGTAGTCTATGTGTTTATTTAATTTTAAGCTTGTAGTTAGTTTTTTCATTAAAAAAAACTAGATTTGTTTGAAGTAGGCCTAAGATATAAATCTATTTTTTTAAATCGAGAAACCTTTTGATATATTATTTGAACTTTGAAATGTCATCCAGCAGCACCTCCTATTTGGAGTATCAGGCTAGAGGGGGGAGAGGGCTGGTGGATTTAGTCAACCAGTTGACTCTTGAACGCTGCCACAGTTTTTGATTCTATGGCAGCTGCCGAAAGATAATTCCAATCAGGGATAGTTCGATGCCAAAAAGAATTTTGTCCCAGTGTGGTGTTCAATAGCTCCAAGATGTTTATAGGCCTGATTGTGCCCACCACGTGTTCTTCTGTCCGCTGGGATTAAACGGTCATTTATAGGAATTTCGACTAACCCATTTAAAATTTTGAACATGCTTACAAGTCTAGAATTTTTACGTCTTGTTTTCAAGTCAGTCCAGCCCAGGTTCTGAATGAGAGATGTCACACTGGCTGTTTGTCTATAATTTTAAGAGTTGCTCCCCGAATTCCATAGTGGTCAAGTTTGTGCAAGAGGCGTTGGTGTGGGACAACGTCAAAGGCCTTACTAAAATCAAAGACAACAACATCTGTTTGTGTCTTGCTTACAAAATTTTGAATAAATTCATCAGTTGTAATCAAAAGCTGGCTTTCGCATGAGTGTTTTGATCAAAAGCCATGCTGTACAGGTGTTAAAATTTTGTTTTCCGAAAAATGGGACATAGTTTGTTTACAAATGATGTGTTCGAGTAATTTGGCACAAACACATGTGAGGGATATCGGCCTGTAGTTTGCTGGAGAGTGCCGATCCCCTTTTTTGAAGACCGGGGCAACATTAGCCTCTACCCAGTCATCTGGTAATTTGCCCGTCTGTAGAGATTGGTCGAAAATAATTTTAAGAAAGGGAGATATTTCGTTGGCAGCATTCTTCAGAATCAAGTTTGGGAGCTCGTCCGGTTCGAATGCCTTTCCGCCGTTTAAACCCTCAAGTAATTTAGTTACACCTTAAACGGTAATTTCGAATTTAGGCATTTCAGTATTCGGTGGTCCTGTTAATTTAGGTATATTCGTGGTGTCTTTTGAGGTAAAAACTGAGCAAAATTGGTTCTTTAGTATTTCGGCCTTATGTCTGCTATCTGAATGCAGCTGGCCGTTTTCCTTCAAGGAGACACCATTTCCATCCTGACGTTTAGATTTAATATAACGCCAGAGTGGTTTTGAATTTTTTTGTTCTAAAGATTCAGAAAGTTTGTTTTTCAAAAAAGACCACCTGGCAGACCTGATGGCACGCTAGGTCTGCCGTTTACATAATTTATATTTTGCTTAAAGGTCAGCTTTATTCGTACGCTTGGCTTTGCTATATAAAGATGTTTTTTTTCCAGAATAGATGCAAGGAGGGATTTGGATAGCCAAGGTAGATTTTCCCGAGGGGAAGTCATTTTAGTTGGTATAAATTTGTCCAGGCATTGATTTATGATGGATTTAAGTTTCAACCAATTTTTATTAACAGAACAGCTGGGACTGTTTTCCGAAAAGGAGGTCCAGCAGCTCCTAATTTGTTGCCTGATAGCTTCCCAGTTAGCCTTTTTGAACTGACGCACTGGGCGGGGTTTTGTACGACGGTAGGGTGGGTCAATATCCAGTTCGGTCACAACAGCACAGTGATCCGAGATTCCAGGTACACTATGAGAAGATTTTATCAAACCAGGTTTATTTGTGATCAGGAGGTCCAAAATATTTTCTTCTCTAGTTGGGTTCTTTATTCATTCGTTTCGAAAAGTGGTTCTTTCTACGAAGATCTGTCAATATTGGGTGATAGCCTAATACACACATTTAACTTAAAAACACTGGGCATACCATCGGATTAGCCCCACCAGGGGCTATAGGAATAGCCCCACCTCCCATATGTTATTCACTGAAGGTGGGGCTATACTTATAGCCCCACTTTAGTTACGCTATGAAATGGAAGTGGGGCTATAGTTTAAGCCCCATTTCCCATAGCTTAGAGACGGTGAATGGGGCTAATCCGGTAGTAGTAGGCCTATATAGGAACTAACATTATATAGTATTTAATTTTAATTTATAATATTTTTTTTACGATCTTAAAAATAATTAATTATTGATTTGCCTCGGGGGAAAAGATCCCCTTGGGTAAAGGGTTTTCATTTGGGGCCCGGGAATAAGCAGCAAATAGGGGCTTGGAATTTTTTAGGGGTAAATGGCAAATTAAGCATTTTTCAAATTAAATGCTCGATATCTTAAGCCCCATTTCCCATTAAAAATATATGGGAGGTGAGGCTATACCTTTAGCCCCATTTCTCATAGCTTAGTGACTGTAAATGAGGTTAATCCGGTAATATAGGAAGTAACATTATATAATATTTATTTTTAATTTATAACATTTTTTTACGCTCTTTAAAATAATTAATTATTGATTTGCCTCGGGGGAAAAGACACCCTGGGGTAAAGGGTTTTCATTTGGGGCCCGGGAATAAGCATCAAATAGGGCTTGGGATTTTTTGGGGGTAAATGACAAATTAAGCATTTTTCAAATTAAATGTTCGATATTTTAAGCCCCATCACCCATTAATAATATATGGGAGGTGGGGCTATAACTTTAGCCCCATTTCCCATAGCATAAAGTGACTGTAAATGGGGCTAATCTGGTAGTAGTATATTAGTTTCTATATACTACTACCGGATTAGCCCCATTTGCCATCATTAATATATTGTAGGTGGGGCTATAGTTTTAGCCCCATTTCCCATATATTAGTGACTGTAAATGGGGCTAATTCTGTAGTAGTACATAGGAACTAACATTATATAATATTTAATTTTGATATTTTTTTTTACGATCTTTAAAATAATTAATTATTGATAGATTTGCCTTGGGGGGAAAAAGACCCCCTGGGGTAAAGGGTTTTTATTTGGGGCCTGGGAATAAGCAGCAAATAGGGGCTTGGCATTTTTGGGGGGTAAATGACAAATTTGAGCAATTTTCAAAATTAAATGCTCTATATTTTTGGCCCCATGTCCCATTAATGATCTATGGGAGGTGGGGCTATAACTTTAGCCCCATTTCCCATAGCATATAGTTACTGTAAATGGGGCTAATTCGGTGGTAGTATATTAGATTCTATACACTACTACCGGATTAGCCCCATTTCCCATCATTAATATATGGTAGGTGGGGCTATAGTTTAGTTTTAGCCCCATTTCCCATATATTAGTGACTGAAAATGGGGGCTAATCCGGTATGTAGTAGTATATAGGAACTAACATTATATAATATTTAATTTTTTTTTGCTTACGAGCTTTAAAATAATTAATTATTGATTTGCATTGGGGAAAAAGACCTCCTGGGGTAAAGGGTTTTCATTTGGGGCCCGGGATTAAGCAGCAAATAGGAGCTTGGATATTTTTTGGGTAAATGACAATTTGAAGCATTTGAATGGTAGATATTTTAAGCCCCATTTCCCATTCATAGCACAGCGGAGATGGGGCTAAAGCTTTAGCCCCACCTCCCATCCACGGTCTACGACGTTGGCCCAACATTGGTCCAACATTGCGTGTTTGCTGGGATAACAGTGTTATAGCCGTCATTTAGTTAACTAATT
This sequence comes from Flabesymbios commensalis, assembly GCA_964017125.1. Classification (NCBI taxonomy): domain Eukaryota; kingdom Metazoa; phylum Annelida; class Polychaeta; order Terebellida; family Flabelligeridae; genus Flabesymbios; species Flabesymbios commensalis. The sequence goes on from OZ024910.1 coordinate 18,153,548, forward strand.
AAAATAATACTTACAGACAAGTATTTGTTATTTTTCGAGGTGTAGTCAAATTAATATATTTTTCTTACATATTAGATAATTAATATTTATCAACTAAATGACGCCATAATTCATCTGTACATAGCCGTCATTTAGTTATACATGTACTGCAACTATAATTTTCTGCAGCTATCATAACACGGCTTAATCTAACTTGCTAAAATATCTATCATGTCCATAGGTAGATGAAATCTAACTAAATGACGCCGTAATTGATGTATGCCTATGCCGTCATTCAGTTATTTACTGAAAATAATTGTATTGTCCTTCGCGGCCGGCCCGAGTCAAAATGCCAAGCATGCAAAGATGATGCAATCATCAAGGATGCAGAGAGGATGCAGAGAGGATGCAAAATAGTCCGAAATGTGAATGTGCATAATGAAGGAAACATGCACAGAGGATGCACAGGGGATGCCCACGGACGAATTATTTAAATGAGCGCATCCTTATTTAAATGAGCACATCCTTGCTTGGATGCATAAAGCATCCTTGGTTGCATCTCCTGAGCATCCCTTGTTGCATCCCCTGCATCCCTGGTTGCATCCCCAGTTGCATCCCTGGTTGCATCCCCTGCATTCCTGGTAGCATCCCCTGCATCCCTGGTTGCATCCCCTGCATCCCTGGTAGCAGCCTCTCCATCCAAAGCTACATACACCCAACACAGCCCTAAATGCACCACTAGCCTCCCTTCCCACAAGCTCATCCTGTTATATATTATTTGCATCAAACTCTTAGAACCAAACTGAATGTCTTTCAAATGAAGAATATGAAATCCATTCTAAAAGTTAAACAGTCAACAGCAAACTTGTGTGTTTATGGTGATTTAAGAGAATATCCAATAGATCAAAAAATAATATGCAAAACAATTAAATATTGGATAAGAATTGTAAATCTACCGAGAGATAATATTGTTAAGCAAATGTATACAGTCCTAGAGGGCCTGCATCACATTGGTCATAAAACATGGGTATCTCAAGTAAAATATATTATGGAAAAGGCTGAACTTGCAGAACTGTGGACAGATGTTGCTCAAAAAAAAAAAAACTCTAAATATATACGTCATCATCTTGAATCTATATTCAGACAGCATTGGCTAGATGAGATCAATAATTCTGCTAAGCTTGGACTTTATAAAGAAATTAAATACACATTTATGCCAGATCCCTAACTTTTCTTTAACATTCCAAAATTTCGCTATGCAATTTCAAGGCTACGCCTTAGTTCCCATCACTTAGAAAATAAAACCGGTAGATATACCCGGCTTTTAACACCAGCCAATCAGCGATTTTGTGCTGCGTGTCCTGGAAAAGTGGGTGATGAATATCATTTTTTTACAGAAGGTGTGTCTCATTCAGAAAACCGTAACATTTTATTTGATGAAATTATGACAGAGATACCGAATTTCCTGATTCAGTCAAATAAGGAAAATTTTATCTCAATCCTCACCTCGCAAAATATGAATGTATTGCTTTCATTAACAAAAATTATTGTTAAAGCATGGGGTTAAATATTAATTGTGTAAATTTAGATATGAAACAGATGTAAATGCTGTAATATATATTGTTCTTTAACATATTCCATTCATTACAAGTTTGCATTCCTGACATAAGTGCAAGCTTATATCAAATTTTAAATATATATATCTGTTTAAACTAGATTTCTCCGATTTCGGTCAATATTCCTGTGGGGAATACTGATCACTTCAAAATGTGCTTAAAGGTCCTCCTACTGAAATGAAAGGAGATTAGTCTTAGCATGTATTTTTATTATAGGCCTAGGTCTACATAAAATCTATACATATTTTTTGGCTAATGTGTAAAAGGTATATTTTCATAACCATATACTTCTATGCATTTTTTATTATGAATATTCTTTGATACCATGGACTACCTTTTATTTTTATAACACTGACATTTGTATCATACTGATTCTCTTTGTCAATAAAAGTATTATTATTATTATATTAAAGTAGAAAACCAAAGTGAATTTTAATTCCCATGTCACACACTTTTTCCTGGTATGGTTGTCATACTTGGTGTCATACAGGACCCCTGTTTTCCAATGAATACTTTCATTGGTCGAGCTTAGCGAACATTTAGCGGATGTACAGTGAATTCTCTCCCAACGAATGCAAGACGGATGCTCAGCAAATAGTCAGCGACTGTTCGCCACGCATGTATGGCGAACACTCAGAAAATGTAGCCTACATGGCGACTAATTTGACTATTGCATGACGAATGTTCGGAGAGCATTCGCTGAAAATTTCCAATTAGTACCATGTATAGATCTAATTATATAGGCCTAATATTACATACGAAAATATGCATACAAACACATTAGTCCCTCATCTATCTTAAACTATTTGTTATTAGGCTATACCTTCTAAAGTTTAGGCACTTCATGTCTTATAATAGCCTCAAATACAACCTGATCATTCTACATGAAATCATTAGCCTGCATGATATCTTGATGTAATATATAAAGGTTTTGATTTGTACAGTAATCTCCACAACTGATTTGTTTGTATACATAAAAAAAGATTACTTGTAATTATAAGCACATACCTGCATGCAGTTTTATGCTTGGAAAAGGCAAATATGATCTCCATGTTTAGTTCAACCTATTTGTCATGGTTAGACTTCAAGATGGCCCCATCTTACTTTAAAATGTGTATAATTGAGCTGACAATGTGAAATACACCATTTTCACTAGATGGCTGCCTAAAGTCTGGGAGGATAGTTTTGAAGATAGTCCCAGGATTCATCTCTCATATCTGCACTGCAGTTAAATATAAGCCAATCAGATGCAATGATGCATCCTTCTGCCATCCCTTGCATCCAGTGCCTGACGTCATCTACAGATACAGCAGGATGAAAAGAAAATGATGCAGTTTGTGGTGCATCCACAATGCATGCCTTGCATCCAATATGAAAATGTCTGCATGTCTCCTGCATCCATTTCGCATCCCCTGCATCCTTGGTAATTTGTTTGTATCCTATCTGCATCCCATTTGCATCCTCTGCATCTCAGGGTGCAAAATTGCATTTTTTCTGCATCCTTTTGCATTCACTGCATCCACAGTGTTGAAACTCTCTGCATCCCTTATTTATGTCTGCATCCACATTTCATCCACAATGCATCTCATGCATCCCATGCATCCCCACTACATCTTCAATACCACCTCAATGTATCCAATTCAGAGATGCAACTTTGACTTGTTCCTGTAATTTGTTCTAATTGTCTCTCAAATAATAATGAGCCTTTTCAATAAATTAGTGAAATAGCTTCATGTTAGGCAAGACTTGTTTATAGACACTTTTATGTAAATGCAAACTAAATGACGCCATACTTCTAAATAGCCGTCATTTAGTGATATACTGAAGAAATATACTCCATTTCTGATATTAAACATGTTCACAATGGGGCTGAAGCAATAACCCCAGGTTGGGCTAAAGCAGGATTTTGCCAAAACTCTGTAGTGCAAAACTACATCTGAGCCACAATTATTTTGGTGTATTTGGAGCGCATGTTTTACGTCGATTTCTCCGTCAATTCTGAACCAATATCCTTGAACTTTTGTACATGCCATTTTCAAGTCATGCCCTAACATCGGTAAAAAATGCGCAAAATATATTGAATATTTGAAAAGTTAGACCATTTGACATGTAATAAAATTACAGTATTAGGGTAATGGTTTTATAGAGGGACATCATAATTTCTATTAACTACATTCAATGGTCTACATTTTAAAATACTGCGTAAAATGTTCATGAAAATGTCTAATAATTGCCGGAGAAATCAACGAAGAACAGGCGCTACTAAATTGTATGTTTTAAGTAAAAATTACAGCATTAATCAGTGTTAACCCTTTCAGCGCAGGCGATACTTTCACGCATATTCGAACTTTCTTTCACAAGTACCAAAAACACTTAAATGGATCCAATATGCGGATGAAAATATAAAATTAAGCACCAATAAGTTATAGTAAGTCTACCCTTATTTTTAAAATGTAGGAGTATTTTTTATTTATTAGAAGCCGACGATTACTAGATTGCGTCAGCAATAGCTAGCAATGCATGACAGCTTTGATAGTGAATGAAAAATGACGAGGAGTAATGCGTTAAGCTGACAAAAAGCTAGAAAAATTAAATTATCAAACTTTTCCCCACCAAACGCCTTCGATGTCCTATTCCAACAGGCTTCCAATTGGAGGAACCCTTATTATTATTAGATTATTAAATTTGTGCGTCCCAGAAGAGTTTTTTGGGGATTATTTTTCACAACAACAACAAGATATGTAGGTGCCTTGATAATTACGTAACACTGTGCATCTCATTCTCCTAGTGTGTTGTGAAGGGTGTGTAATAGTATTTTGTGTCTGTACTCGGCTGTGCCATACTCGATCCAGAGCTCGTTAAGACCTTTGCTGATAAATTCTGGAATGTATCTCAGGATGAGAGCAACGCTGTCATTGTCATTTGAAATTATGACAATGCTCTAAGAACCATTGTCAAGAGCCCAGGCGATGTGAGAAATTAATCTGCTGTCAGCCTCTTCCTGCCAGTTTGAACGTGCAGGCACTTCTATTTCTGATCTTTGAATAATTTGTGCTTTGGCTGACTATACTGCTTCATTCACAACCATGTCACTTACAAAAACATCAACAAAGTCCCTGTGAGCAATATCTCTGGCCAAAACCTGAAGACCTTCTTTTTTTTAGTGTTTGCCCATAATTTCACAACATGCTGCAGTATGGGGACTGACTCAGATATATCAACATTAATTGATTTTGCTGCTCTATGGACTCGCTCTCCTTCTTTCACAGATAATTCACAATATGTATCAAAGACAACATGGACACGTTTTGCTTGACAAATATTTTTGGCTGCAGAAAAGGTCACTTCAATAGCTTGACCAAAGTCTCCAAATGTGGACAAATTTGGATATTGGCAGATTTTTGACAGAAAATCAAGAATTACATCAGCTTTTAAACTGGAGTCTGGCAGAAAGTCATATTCATTAGTTTCAATGTTTTTCTCCAATTGCTTAACCAACTGTTACTTGAGAGGCTTTGTACACCGAGGGATAGTCCCTTCGTCAAACAGGAGGCCACTATCCAACAAGTCGTGGTTCAAGATGTACACCATTGTTTTCCCTCTCTTTGACTATTACAATGTCCCGCTATATTGATTTCTCAACAAAACGTTAATTGTGATATGCTTAATATGTTTTTTTATTTTCCAATGCTCTGAGATGTCTTGTTTTGATTGTATTGGACACTGCTACATTGGTGACTATGTTGTGCAAAGTAACATATGAAGATATAATGATGTAGGGGTTTCGCCGTGCTTTCATAAAGTCAAGCATTCGTGCAACATTTTTGTCAAATATTAGCCTATTAGGCCTTTGCGGCCAGATAGCTAATGCTGAACATTGGTTTCTAAATGGTTTAGGTTTCCATAATTGGTCACCATTTGCAGTATATTTATAATAGCCCCCATTTCATGATTGAGCAGTTCAAACTCGGCAACAATTTATATGCTGCCTGATACTCCATTTAACAATCACATGGCTTCCAGGGCCCTGTGAGTTCCTAGCTGGATGGTCTGCTCAAGCTTCAGATCTGGAGCCACAACATTGAATGAACCTGGACGATCCTTGACAGTGAACAATCCCATTGAGAACCTCCTAAACAGAGTTAGATATGAAAGCTCAAATAGGCCTACCTGAATTCTCTCAAGATACCAGCTTGCATAATGCAGATAGTTTATAGCATCAAACTTTCTTATAATTGGCATTGATTGCTTCACAGAAGCAACACGAAGGGGCCAATGGCCATCACGATCTGATGTAACAACTTGCTTTATGATAGAGAAAAGTTTTTTATATACTCCAAAGTATGCATTTAGCTCAGATTTTTCTTCACATTCTTTGTTACATTCTGCAAATTGTTGCTGTACATTGCTAACCTGATAAAGAAGTGCTTCAAAATTCATGGTAATATCTACCTAGTCCTTTCTCATTAATGTTGAAATATAAAATTGCACTATTGAATCCATGGAATGGGGATCATGCACCAGACAACATTCAGACACAATGAGCAGTCCTTGTAGTGAGCGCACATAGTGGGTTCCGTTGAGTACTGAATGAAGAACCTTCTTGCCAAAGACTATATTTTCGATGAGGACATCATCTACACCACTACCTAAGAAATAACGCCCAGCTTACCTGAGTAACACCCTAATGTAATGAAATATACCCAGCATTTGAAACAGGTCCTCAAACTGGGTAGGCTCTGCCTTCACCATATCAGCTGCAGATCTTGTTTGAACTGACGACAAGCTCACTGGAAGTTCTGCAGACTCTTCCTAACTATACAGTACTCTCTAGCTACTGCCTTTGATACGAGGGCGTGTACTCCTCCCCATGGAGGCAGTTGTCCAGCATTGGGTGGAGAGTGAGAAAGACTAACACAAATGAAACTGATCAAGAATGCATCTCAAGCTGATAAGCTTGAATGGTCCTCTTAGTGAGAGTTGTCATATGCAGCAATTGTCCACCCTTCATTACTAAAATGACTTGGGACTGGTGGACATGTTACAGTAGGCCCCTCTATGACTTAAGCAGATATCTGTTCTCCCAAGCCTATTTGTAGCTTGTTCACGGATTCGTGTTTTTCCATGCTTTACCAACCATTGCATGAAAATGTGGTTTCTTTTATTCCTCATGCATTTTGTAACTGAGCATCTGGAAGAGACAGTACAACTGTATATCAAGGTTCTTATTATGAAAATCATTGTTTTCAGTCGCGGATACTGCATCACTATCAGTGTGACTATCCTCATCTTCATTTGAATCTGGAAACACCTTGTCGATTCTAAACTTCAAAAGACTTGATTTTGAAACATTGGACAGATGGCTAAAGAAGTGCATCCAGTCGTCGGGCATGGACATACCTTCCCAGGATTCTTGTATTTGTGCTGCATCGCAGAAGCGATCGCTCAATCCAAAATCAACTTCAAGCATGCGCTACCTGAGCCGCTCAGCTGCTTCTCGAATAATATCCAAGTTCTTGATTTTCGAAGCCAACTCATGCACTGGCATCAATGGATGAAGAGAAGAACAGATCGAATTCATATTTTCTTTTGTTTGGTGCAAACTGGATCTGATCACCATAGTGCTCAATCAACTGTTGCTTAACATCCATCCCTGTTGTGGAGTGACGTGACTGGCTTTTAAGATGCCTCTTCTAAGTTCTTGTATTAAATGTCGGACTTCTGACACTGTGAAGCCATAACTTCGGGAAAGTGGAGGATCAAGTACAACAACTACTTGACTGAACATCTGGCGTTTTACCTCAGCAGTGGCAGGACTTGAGTTGGGTCCAAGGTTGATATTTTTGTTTTGATGGTCATGCTCATATATATAGACGCAGGTAATTCCCGAGGCAGTCAGTATAGTATCATGAACACCGGTTACCCAGTTGACCCGGGTGGGCATTTCCAACACCAACCCTCCCCAATTAAGGGTACAAACAGAATCAGTGTGTGTGTGTAAGCATCGCCAGTTATTACCACAATGTACACACAGGCCGTTATCAGGTATTGCGTCATAGGTGTGAAAGCGCGACATCAGTGACTGGAGTGTTTTTGACTGTCACATTGGCTGGGGTGGGTTGATTATTACGTAACAATAGTTCAAAGAGGCAGATCACCTTCTGAATATAAGAAAGGCAACATGGCGCACATGAAGGGCAACATGGCGCTCATGAAGGGCAACATGGCGCTCTCAAAAGGCCTTGCGCCATGTTAGAAATAGCTAGATGATACACTGGAGGCCTGTGTACCACACTTGGCAGGCATATTCCAAGAGTGAGAGGACATGGGATGCGTATATCAGGCTTCAAAGTTTATTTAGGTAAAAATATAGGTTTATTTCATAAAAAATTGGCTTTTATAGGTTTATTTGACATAAAATTATAAGTTTTTATAGGTTTTCCAGTGACACTAATTTACCCACCATGTGAAAATTCATACTTTCTTACTATTCCAAAGTCATATCATAATCTACCTTATTTCAGGAAGTATACCGTATAGTACACACCTCTGAATATACAGTACGCCTATATTACATAGTGCCAAAAATGCATACTTTTTTATACAGGTCTGTCCATCGTCATTTACCGGGTGATCAGCTCATGGTTAAATACATGTAGGCCTAGTATGGTCTTTCAAACTTACATAGGCAACAAGACGAACTGCTCGCCTTAACGGAGCCATGTTCAATCAGAGGAGGGCTGGAGTGTTTGAATTGGACAAATTATTTATTGCGCTTACTAAATTCTTCACACAAGTTTAGCTATGGAGGTGAATATATATTATTTATAGAAAAAAAATTTGTCCGCATAGGTTGAACCAATATCAGACAAGGTGTAGTGAAATTAATGCCGAGCGAAGCGAGACTGGAAGCATTTCTTTCTGAAACACAGAAAGTTATTTGACACAAACACATCCCCGCAATTAAAATATAGTTCAACATATTGTTTTTGTTCAAGCAAAATTAAAATATAGGTTTTTATAGGATATAGGCTATTTTCAGAAAAATATAGGTTACTTTTTCAAAAATAGGTTTTAAAAGGTTTTTATAGGTTTCACTTTGATGCCTGGTATATCCTGACGATATGGATGCATTCCACACCTGCCTGCTTTAAAAGACGTAAAAATACAGTATTTGTGATGGATCTTCGCTATAATTATGTATTGCCTCTCTCTGTGGTTTCCCTTTGATCCTTATGCCTATAGGGATACGCCCCCAAACACAAGAAGCTCTTCTATCGTTTCACACGCATGAGGATGTTTATATCCTACCATTCAACTGCTTCGGATGCAGTCTGGTGAATCTTGCTGTAAGCTGCTGATGGAAAACATGCTTCCCACTCAGTACTGCTCTCCACATGTTTACATAGGGTAATCCGCTCTGCAGTTCATTTATGTGAATAATGTAACCTATCGGGACCAAATAGGATGCCGTGAGGAACTCCTGCATGATTTCTCCCTGATCTTGATCAAAATTCCCTGATTTTATTAGATCATAAATCTTGATATTAAATACCATTTTTTTTACAAAGATTATGATATGCGTGCGAAGGTATGAGGTATGCGCCTATCTAGTTACAACCTTTCAATGCCATAGGCCTACACCCGAGACCGTTTTGAGTTGAGTGATGAAAGTGCAAAACACTAACGTGACTACATTTCGACAATTATTTATTTCACTTCCTATCTGCAGAACTTTATTATTAGGCCTACTCTGCCTCAAGCAAAATATTTACTCAAGTTTCTTAGATTTTTTTTTGTCTAGATTAAAAAGTTAGATTCCAAACTAGGCTCGATATTGATGTGAAGGTTTTTGCGAATTTAAGGGTCATTTAATGATGCCGAGCAATGCGAGGCTCAAAATTTTGTTAAGGGCCATCACATATGTATTTACAACTGAAAATGTCCTTCAGACAATTATTTATTTCACAGAAATTTAGTTGAAAATATTTATTTTAAAAATACTCCAGCCCCCCCCCCCCCTCCCCTGATAATTGAATGGTGGCACCCAGCTGTCCGTCCCCAGTTTGTTTATTTATATCACTAGCATGCTGTAAATACACTGCATATAGACGTAAATGATGCCAACAAGAATATATTTGAAACTATATTTCTCTATTGTCGCACTAGTTTTATGCAACACTGGCTGGATTCATTGGGACGACTGCACCTCTCCAGCCACGAGACATTTTTTTGCTGGTAATTCTTGCTAAACCTTTGTGCCCCCGCACTCGTATTAGAAAACAAGAGGCCCAGGGGCCTTGACGCTTGTCAACAGCATTGCAAAATATCAGCTACAGGTGTGTCAGAGAATGTATCGCATGGTGAACTAATTCCGCTACATTTACTCAGTTTTAGTGCATTTATAAGGCCTTTAAGACAATATGAATGATTGTTTTGTACTTTTTAAAATATTTTAGTTAATCAGATCATCAGAAATACCTAGAGACCAACCATACCAAACTTGAATGCAATCCAACGGTTTATATGTTATGGTGCCCACAAGCTTTTTAGGTGGCCATCTTGAAAAATAGCCGCTTTTGGCTTGGTACAAAAAAAATATATGGGATGAATTGCCCAGGCACATAGGTTATCTCTGTAAAAAATAAACAAAATTCATAAGTTACTTTTTAGTAAGAGCTGAATTTCTGACTGACCGCACATCCGCCTCTGCTGATCACTATACCTCACAGCCTTGATGGCTGAGGGATAAAAATCATTTTTACAGGACTACAATGTTGATATTACAAGAGTAGAGGTGCAATTATTATTCATTCTGGGTCTTTTAATAGGCCCCAGTTAGCCAGGAATATTCACGAAGTCTTCATTCTTCAATTTCAATTCTTCTGCCTTGAATAGGCCTAACAAAATAGTCACGGAGTTGTAAAATATCAACTTTGAATGTTTCTTACTCAGCCATGAAATCTACAGCAGCTCTAATCCATCATTATCACATGTAGACGTAATGCACAATACTAACAGAAGATCGACTCAAGGATAAAAACCCATGAAGGCTTTCTCAACTCACACAGCCTTTGCTGCAATGTTACTGTGATGTTATCAGGCAAACGTCGAGTCAGGTGTTAGTTGGCTTTATCAAATGTAATGAAATGAATGGGGTTTTACGCCACATTTGTGCACATATAGGCTAAACTGGGCTAAAAGAACCTCCTGAGGATGGTGATATGGATGAGGTGACACTACCCTCCAGACACAAGATTAGAAATCGAGCCCTGTTGGTCTGCGGCCAAGAACGTTAACTCTCCGTCATGGAGGCTGCCCACAATATTCAATCTTTACGATTGAGCAGGGAGGAAACATTTTGTTCTTTGAAACTTGAATGCCAGAGCAGGAGACGAACCTGCGATCTCTGACTTTTCAAGCAGGCACCAGGCCCCCCACCCTTTGGTATTGTTGTTACATATACGAACACATTACCTGATTACTGATATCAAGATGGTGTGCTAAGTATTTTTGCTGGTATCTATAAGCTGATTAGCAAAACGGTTCCAATTATTGATTTTTATGACATTGATGATGTACTATATTGGTTTAAATATATATTTTTTTCAGTTTTCATATGTCGTTAAAACTCACTTATGTAGTTGTTTTCCACATGATGGTTAGGATTATTATGGTAATAGACGAGCCCATACCATTAATGTGTGGGTCATGGATTACTGTATAAGTTTTACATAGAAAAATCACGTTTTCGTCATGACGGTCACTGATTTCGACCACAGGGTAATGACTGCGGAAAATGAGCTGAGCAGGTGTAGCAGTAGCTGAAATGTTACTGATTCTAATAAACCTATTCTCCACCTGATAAATCGCGACCCAAGCTTCGATATATATGGCATGGCAGAATTGTACATATGCAAGAGATATTGGACATAGTATATCTGGTTATCCAGGGCCATGTTACTGCTTATAATAGATGAGTGATAAAATACAGTGTCATTGCGAATCTCATAAACAATCGCCAAGAGGTCGACACCAAGATTTGCTTTCACACAGAAGCAATTGACAATGTAGGACTATATAATGATGTGGTCATTCGTGTATATAATACAGATGTTTTAGTTATTATAGGATGCAAATGTTATGTCATCAAGTGATGAGACAGACGGTTCAAGTGACCATAATTTATTTTTGACTAATTTAAAACAGCAAAATATGATTTGATTTTTATGGTTTGTCTTAAACTCAATATTTTACATAGCTGACATATTGGATACTTTATGCTTTGGCACAGGATAACGTCCAAAGAACCTAAATTTTGGCCCATGTTATGTTTGGGAATCAGATGAAACTGAATGATTAGTGTTTATTTCTGACTATGTTTCACATATATAATACATTGTTTTCAATGCGTTGTACTTCCACTATAGGGCACATAGCGAGATAGTGGAAATAGTTTCACCCTTCCATCCATCCACCCCAACCTCACATCATGACACATAATTAATTTCATCAACGGTTTGCAGCGTAACAGTCACTTAATTAACTATTAATTTCGCAGGTTCAAATTATTATTTTACCCCAATCTTTAAAGGGTTCCTAAGTAGGCTTTGGCATTTCGGTATTGTTTACTCTGACGCACTATCCGCACTCTGACGCACTATCCGAGAATATCATGCCATTGAGATTTTTTATGCACAGATTATGCTAATTAAATCTGTAACAAGACTACATAAGTCTAGGAGCTCCCGCTCCGAATTAGAATTTGATTTAAGCAATTTTGTGTAGGGCTATTAATGTAGTCCTAGGCTAGGTCAAAAATCAAGACGCAAGACAACTAGGTCTAAGAAGCTCAGTCTAAGAGTAAGATAAGAACTAGACAGTCTGTCAAAAATTGCAAACCTCCATTGAAATTAACGATCCTAATCAGTATCCCAGTAATGGTCTACCTATCTGGCACGGTTTACCCGATATCAGGCTAATCGAGGTAACTAAGAGCTGATTTACGGTCATTTTGAATTCGATATAAACTAGTTAAAAAATTAGGGTGCATCCTCCCCCGAAACCTCAATTTTTGTTTTATAGTAATGGACCAACATCTAACAGTTTGCAAAATATTGGGCATCTGAAAGTAAATAATGGCCGATAGGGGGCCATTTTGAATTTGATAGTCAGAATTTTTCAAAATGCATCCTCAGCTGAAATTTCACATTTCATTAGAACTATAGTAATCGTCTAGCTATCTAGCACAGTTTACCAAATATCGCCCATGTGAAAGTGAATAATGGCCCATAGGAGGCCATTTTGAATTTGATCAAGTCAGAATTTTTCAAGATGCATCCCCTCCTGAAATCTCGCATTTTGTTTTATAGTAATGGTCTAGTCATCTAGTACGGTTACCAAATAACGGCTATGTGAAAGTGAATAATGGCCGATAGGCGGCCATTTTGAATTTGATTGATTCAATTTTTTTCAAGATGCATCTTCTCCTGTAAGCTCACATTTTGTTTTATAGAAATGGTCCAGCTATCTAACACGGTTTACCAAATATCAGCAACGTGAAAGTAAATAGTGGCCGATAGGCGGCTATTTTGAATTCGATTGAGTCGAAAGTTTTTAAAAGGCATCCTCTCCGGAAACGTCACATTTTGTTTTATACGTAGTAATGGTCTAGCTATCTAGCGCGGTTTACCTGATATCAGGCTCATAGAGGTAAATAATGCCGATTGTCGGCCATTTTGAATTCGTAAGTTAAACATTTTCAGGGTGCATCCTCCCCCGAAAACTCACTTTGTTTTATAGTAATCAGGTAATGGTTTAGCCATCTAGCACGGTTTACCAAATATCGGCCATGTGAGAATGAATAATGGCCGAAAAGGCGGCCATTTTGAATTTGATCAAGGCAATTTTTTTCAAGATGCATCCTCATCTGAAATCTCACATTTCGTTTTAAAGTAATGGTCTAGCTATCTAGCACGGTTGATCAAATATCGGCCATGTAAAAGTGAATAATGGCCGATAAGCGGCCATTTTGAATTTTATCAAGTCGAATTTTTTCAAGATGCATTTTCTCCTGAAATCACACATTTTGTTTTATAGTAATGGTCTAGCCATCTAGCACGGTTTTTCCAAATAACGGCCATGTGAAAGTGAATAATGGCCCATTGGCGGCCATTTTGAACTTGGACGAGTTGAATTTTTTTCAAAATGCATCCTCTCCTGAAACCTTACAATTTGTTTTATAGTAATGGTGTAGATATCTTAAGCGGTTTTAATGATATTCCACAATATCAGGCCTGTCGATGTGAATAATGGCCGATAGGCGGCCATTTTGAATTTTATCAACTTGAAATTTGTCAAAATGCATCCTCTCCTGAAACCTTACAATTTATTTAATATTAATGGTGTAGCTATCTTGAGCGGTTTTCATGATATTCCACAATATCAGGCCTGTCTAGGTGAATAATGGCCGATAGGCGGCCATTTTGCATCTTAGCAACTTGAAATTTTTCAAGATGCATCCTCTCCTGAAACCTCACAATTTGTTTTATAGTAATGGTGTAGCTATCTTAAGCGGTTTTCATGATATTCCGCAAAATCATTCAGTCGGATTTACCGATGTTATAAATTAGGTCAAAGTGCTGGGTCAACTTCAAGGTCAAGGTCCAAAAACCTGAAAAGGCACAACTGGGGACCTTAGAGAACATGCATGTGCAATACGACTCATCGGCCCAGTACTTTTCGAGATCTGCTCCGGAAACGAAGTGCCCGTCAAAACATGTCATAGTTCTGAACCAAAAGTAGATCAAAGTTCAAATACCCCAAAAGGCACAGCTAGACCCCCTAGGGGAGTTGTGTGTAAAATTTGAAGATAATCGGACAAGTACTTTTAGAGATATGCTCCGGAAACGAATTGTTTACGGACGGCCCAACGCCGTAACATCATTTTCTCCTCTGCGACCTTGCGCATTGAATTCAGATTTAAAATATACCTGTCCATTATCCACCTGGAAGTAACCCACATACCAAAAATTGTTATCCTAGCTTATTTTCTTACAAAGTTATAGGCAAAAGAAGAGGCAAAAAAACGGAGGCGGAATCCATAGCTCCCTCCGTCTCACCTACGGTGACGGCGGGAGCTAATTAGCACTTTCTTAAGCTCATTAAATACAGGATTTAACACTTAAGAACGATGAATTCGGGCTCTACCACCAACCACCTTGTCTGTGCCATTGTTTTTGTGCGTGTACTCTGTATGCTAATTATTCACCAACTTGGGCCCCAAGATTAAAGGGACTGGCCCAGGTTAAAATCATAAAAAAATCGGTGATTTTATTTCGGGTTCTTAATATGACCATATGATGTAAGCATGTACATAGACTAGAACTGCAAATTTTTATAATTTTTGTGCTGCGCATTCACCAGTTAGGCTAGATATAGAGACGAAATTCCTGATTTGTAATTATTGACAACCATGTCAAAAAAAAGAAATGCGGGAATTTCGTCTCTATATCTAGCCTAGCTGATAAGTGCGCAGCACAAAAATTATAAAAATTTGCAGTTCTAGTCTATGTACATGTTTACATCATATGGTCATATTAAGAACCCGAAATAAAATCACCGATTTTTTGATGATTTTAGCCTGGGCCAGTCCCTTTAAGACTGTTCTAATGACGCCGAATACTAATATGGAAACTAATGCAGCGATACACAGCTCACAATTTGACAGTGTGGGGCGTAATGGGCAATTATTGGCGGCACCACCAACAGTAAACACGCCATATAAATAATGTTGTTCCTGCTTGGAAAGATGGGCGTCTTACATTGGGAAGTGAAATTTAAAAAGATTCACTGGTAATGACTTTGTAGTTAATTCCACAGAAAATATATTATATATATTTTGTATGGTTAACTCAGCAGGCGATCTGTGATTATTTAGCTGGGGCCTAGAACTTAGCTGTGCTCAAAAGATCGTGTCGGCCGGAGCTCATTAGGACACGAAATCGTCATGCATTCACTTAAAATATTTTATAGCTATAGATGGGCTGTCAGTGTCAAAGTGTACGTAAGCAACACATTTTTCTCAAAAGAAATGTGCGAGATAGTTGCAAAAATTCAAAATTCCATGACTCTTTTTTTTAATTTTCCATGGTTTTCCATGATTTTCCATGACCGTGGGAACCCTGCATAAGTTATCGTGCCCACAAGCTTTTTAGGCGGCCATCTTGGAAAATGGCCGCTTATAGTTTGGGTGCCAAAAAAAAAAAATTATATGGGATGAATTGTACATAGATCATGTCTGTAAAAAATAAACAAAATTCATCAGTTAACTTTTTAGTAAGAGCTGATTTTCTGATCACCCGCCTCTGGCAATCACTATACCCCATAGCCTTAATGCCTGACGGGTAACAATAGACAACACTGAAACAAGTCCCCACCACATAGTGGGTGAAGACTTAATAAAGAAAGCCAACAATATGGTAGAGATAACATTTTGTATTTTAAATTCTACACCTAAATATTATTTCAAAATTGTTGTATAGCGTGGAGATCCATTATTATGGGTAGCTGAGAGCTACCTGGCAAGTATGAAGATTATTATTATTATTACAACATATTATTCATAACATAACACATTCATTTACAATCGCATGTGCAGAGATCATTCAGCTAAAGTGCTAAATAAAAAATTAAACAGGTACGAGTAATAACAATAGCATTTAAATGACCATTGACGTTTTTGCTTTCACATTCAAAATTGTATTCTGCACGAATTAAATTATCAGTGGTATTTAAAAAGCATATCTTTAAATATAATTAAAAAAATATTTTCAGAATGCAGCAGAAAACGAGGTTCCAAGACTAGCTTAAATTTAAACAGTACTTCCTTTATCAATTTGTTGTTTAAATTGATCTTGACTATACATACATTAGCTTACAACTACTAAAAACTTTGTGTGTTTAAAAGAAACTTCACATTTCATTTCGAATTTTACCATTATCATTCACAGATTAACACTGTATTTCGTAGCTGATAAAAGAAATGCATATTTACACTGATCAGCATCCGACAATTTTCAAAATGGAACTTTTCGTGGTTCTTAAAACAACCATTGGTTGAAACATAATATTAGATGGGGAAGTAGAAAGGTGCAAACAATTTTGTTCTAAAATACACAAGCGCTGATGTAATAAATTACAATACTGATGTAAGTTGAGTAAAACTACCTGGGAAACTCTTAAATACTTCGTTGAAAAGTTGGAATAAATTACCTTTTTATTACAACATGTATGTGCTTTATACTTTGCTACAGAATGGGTAGGCAATACAAGTTTGCAATGATACATCAATATTTGATGAATTTGTATGTACACAAACACTACTTTACAAAATAGAATAGTCAGTTACATCCTACAATCACAGATGAAGGTAATAAATTATTAGCTCAATACTGTACAGCTAAGTAAAAAGATCAACAAAACAATATAATCAGATCCTACAACAACGGCTTATTTATTCAACAAGCTTTTCTTCCATACACATTTCTCTATCAGTGCTTTGCAAACAAATAATAATACTAAAGCGACAACCTACCAACTGTTTTCTTTTTATCATTATAATGCTCATCTATGTAAATCGACTTTCACAACCAGCATCGTAAATGTCAATATATAAGATGGTGTTTAAAATGAACTGCATTGCTGTATGGGGCATGAACACATTTTTTATTAAATATTATATATTAATATTCCTTGAAATGCATAAGGTATATTTAAATGCATCTTACATGAGAACAGCATTGTCTATTAAATACAGTACTGTTCAGCGGTGTAATTGATTTGCAGAATAATAAAAATGCAAGCCGTAAATACATTGTCAAGAAATAACTAGATAAAAATGGATCACTTACATGACAAGTTTTAATAAAATGTACATGATGTTGCTTGCAGCGATGCTACGCTTTTGCCATAGTCACCACAATATTTTCAATATTTTTAAAAATACATAACGTCAAAATCAATACAAATCATGCAAATAGAAAACAATAAATGATGACCTGTATGGGAGCATAATATTTAAACCAAACCTTTAAAAAAGTGTGACCCGCCCCTCAGAAAAGGTACGCTACGCGGCATTATTAAAAAAACATTGATTACATAACTAAAATTTAAAGCTTATAATCTCATTCCTACCTTCTTCAGTTTATGAACAGGAACAGGCTACCATATCTACTAAAAAAAAATCAATTTTGAAAATTTGACACCTACTGCCCTGTATGGCGGGTCACAACCAAAGACTGAGTTGATTTCACCAAATCATTGACAACAAATCACAGATGGTGAAGATGAATAAAATGTGGCAACGTAGCTGGGATATTGATGGTGAATCCCTACTATGCAAGCTCAATATTTATGGCATGTATTATAACATAGTACTAGTACTAATAATACAGGGTTTCCACGCAAATTTTGGAAGCCAAAATCCATTATTTTGTATTACTTATTTTAAAAGAGTTCACTGCAGATAAAAATACTGAATAACAATACATACCACATATTTTCTAATCTTTCCAATTGTATAAATCACATTTGATCTACTTCTAGTCAAATGAAAATTGACATTATCAAACAAAAAAATCAGAATATAAATGTACACTTCCTGTGATAGACTAAAAATAGACTTGATCGTCCTATTTTCTAAGCAAACTTGTCAACTGGCATTATCCCTGCTGGCTTTTAATTTATCACAGAAATCCAAATTTTTTCACAGGACAAGAGGCTAGTCTCAAGGTTTCCCAGGATTGGAATTTTGAAGGTTAAATTCCAGGATGTGTACAAACCTTGGATGTTCACTTGAAATTATTTTTTTCCACGATTTTCAAGACTGTGGGAACCATGAATATAAAATATGTGTGAGATTGTTGATGACAGATATGTATATGAAAAGCAGTACACAATTTCTTCTTCCCACAACATAGGCTAAATTAGACTGATTCGAAATAATTATGTGTATTATTTTGTGCGATAATAGATGGTTAAAAATACTAGTACATTGCAGTTAAAATTCATGGTTCATGAGAAAAAAGCTCCTGAACCATATTTGCGAGATAAGCATGCGGTACAGAAATTGCGAATGACACCAACATTACTTTTAGTAATCCTTCTCCACATGATATACCATGCAATACAATCATGGTTACAAAATGTAAGATGTATGTCTCAAAAAGACACAAACTAAGTAATGTTATTGTAATCTTTCTACCCAAATGTCATGTTTGAATGTAGGCTAGTGTAATATAGAATAAAACAAGGAGATGGCACAAAGATATTAGGTGTGGCAGTGTAATGAGCGGCAAGCCATCTGCCCATAAGCATCTAAAAAAACAGTAACATGCCTATAGTCTTCAAAGCGTATTGAGGCCACAATATAGATTTAAAGGTCTTCCAGATGAAAATCACATTAACAGTCACATGGGCGTAAAATAAAATAAATAGAGTAGTTTATATTACAAAATATAAGTTTACTGTAATTACTTTGAAGCCTGCAAACCACAGGGGGTCACAAATCTAACAACCCACCCCCCCACCCCCACAAAAAAAAAGAATGAACCAGTGGTATTTGAAGAAAATTTGTGTGTATGTGCAGACAGACTAGCCTTTTATGTTAATTATATTTTTCATTAGAATTGAATGGTACCAATTGGGCAGATAGCTAAATCTTGCAGCACTATGTGTCTTTGTGAATCTGTACTCTTGTCAGCAAAATTGGTGTAAATCAGGTGCAGATCTAAAATTATATAGGCGTTGGGGGTGTTTCGATTGAAAAAAATATTGAGTGTCAAATAGCCATAGTTTGGCAATTTTGATCATGTCGAAGCAATTTAGTGTCAGAAAAAGGGGGGGGGGTCGCTGGCTCCACCACCAGTATGAACCAAAATGACAAATGCTCACACACATCATTTTTACCAATTAAATTTGTCAGAAGGCCAAAATCAGGACTATGTCCCTACTTTTATCAAATGACTTTAATATCCACATTCCACAAGTAAGTGACAAAGCATGCATAAAATAATTACGCTCAGAATAACAGAAAAATAATAAAGCATCGAATGGATCCGCACAATAATCACATTATTTTTAAAAAAGTAACATTTATTCACAGGCAAAATACCTGCATCTTTCTTTATATCCATCAGTAGGGACTCTGACAAGCAGAAGTTTGACAATACCATTTACAAGTGTGTTTACATGAGCCATGAAAATTATGCAAAACACTGTATCAATAGCAATCCTCATACCATTTTAATAGAATTATACATATTACAACCCCTCTCCATTGAGCAATATATAAATACATAGACTATCACCGTGTATAATATACATATATATTCATATGTCAAAAATATGTATAAAAAACATTTTAACATGTGTAATTAATGATTGGTGGAAAAACCCCAACCTATTTCGTTCACAAGAAAATGTTAGTGAGACACTTAAACTGTTGTTGGTATGGATGGAACACATGCCAATACCTGGCGAGCAAAGTGTGTTGACCAGCTTTTGACTCCAAAATTCGATCTTTATAATCAGATCTCATAACCAGCAATAACATAATAAGTAAACAAAACATATTAAACAAAATCCTGACAAAAAACAGTAAGTTGGCAGGAAAAAACAATTCATAAAAAACAAAATAAAACATTGCAAAACACCTTCAAAAATAAATAATATATTCTTTCATTTAACATATTACTTGTCACACATAAATGATGTTTCGCATAGAAAATATATCAAGAAGATAATAATAATCAATAATTTCAAAAACATACCAACGTTTCTCTTTAGATCCATAATTATATTTAACCCCCCCCCCCCCCCCGCTAAGTATGAACAAAAAAAAGAAAATTAATGGTCAGCACAATCTAAACTTTTTTTGTATTCGACCCTTTCAGCGCGGGGACAGTCAGAATCTGACATCTGTAGACATCAGATTCAGACGTATAAAGACTGTCCCCGCACAGAAAGAGTAAAAATATTTTTAGTCTAAGACGAATAACATAGGTATTCAGATGAATCACAAAGAGCTAACTAAGACACTTATGATTATTTCAAATTGAAAAAAACCTTTGGTCTTGATGGTTTATACAAAATAATTCAGCGCTGTAAAGGTTAAGCAATGTAGAATTGCCTGATAAACACACCTGCAAATATATATGTTACATAGCCATACAAAGTTCAAGTTAATCATTAAGTACTGGACCAGTATTTTGACAGCAGAATAGTCCATGCAGGCATAAAATACTAATTTTTGTCTAGGCATTGAATTGAATGTTCAAATTGTTGGCAATTAGGATAAATTGAAAACATACACTTACACTAAATCTATCTACCTAATTGTTTAAAACATTTGTAAGAAATATATACAACAAGGTTGTGGATTATCCAACAAATGTCCTCCCCCAATAAACAAAAGTATGGAAAGGCACATTATTTGGTGGAAATAAACATTTACTGAGCTAAAAAAGACCATAATAGTAAAAAAAATACCTAACCCCTGAAACGCTAAGCAAGACTAGGTTTTTAATTTGTTTTTAATTTGCCATCAAATCACTGTTATTGGGAATGAAAAATGTGCATTTAAACATCCAAGATTTACAAAAGTTAAACAAATATACAAGTAATTTTCATTTACGTGAAATTGTGGTTAGCCGTCGCAAGACAACTTCCAAGTGGGTGAAATTTAAATTTTAATGCTTCCGAGGTTTTAGTGTCAATTTCTCTTTTTTTCAGTAATCCTTCCAACTGGCAATTCCAAAAACTAAATCAGAAATGTGGGCCACACACAAACGTATCTCTGGCAGTATTTTAATTCATGGTAAATTTAAACATGGTAGGCCTACTGCCGATTGTTTTTCTATTTTCATTCGATGCAGGATTTCTAGTTTAGTTTAACACACTTTCCTGCTGATAATGACTAAAGAGACATCTCTGAAATTGTATTATTTTACCAATTTGGTACCCACCACAAACTATTTTTAATACCAATTTTCTTTCCAACTTGCTTGGAACGGTTACGTGTGTATATAATTAAGTATACGGGTCGACAGGGCTTAAAATTTAAGGGCGCCCGCATGCCCAGGGCAACCTTTAGATGCGCGACAGGCACAACAAATTACTTGACATGATCGCCCTTTTGGCCGGCCAAAAAAAAGACTGCCTTTTACTTGCTAGTTAGTAACAGCTTATAATAGATGCCAAAAATTATTGAATACTTAAGATGCCATTTTTAGTATAATTGTTTGGTATATTTGTTCCCAAAAAAAATATATATATATACCCTTATGATTCTTCTTCCCAAATAGGTTATTATGGTTCATGTTCCCAATTTTTTAGCTGATTTTTAGTACACCTCAATTTTAACCTGGGCACTTAAAATTCTGCAAGTGAGTGTCTTGTTGGCACCCTTCCATATAGTTTAGCAGTACAAGGATAGTTGTGAATGCAGATTTTAAAATGTATTTATACATACAGGTCTGTCTGATATTGGAAGATCCAGTCATCCCGCACCACTATTCCTAAGTGAAGATGTATTTTTCCAAACCAGTAGAGTAAAATCATGAAGTTGAGTTGTTCCGATTCGCTGATCACATCAAAAGCCGAAAATATTTACAATGGAAAATAAAACCCTCCTTAAGATCTTTTGACTATTTGGTGGGTATACTATACAACATCATCTTGATAGCTGATCAGTGAATCCTGATAACTCAATTCATTGAATATCAACGTGGGACTGAAAAAGTGTGATTTTGCTAAATAGCTTATGAACCATGAGACAGCCCATTAGTTCAATGTGGATACTATACGGTAGTTAAGGTATGTCCTAGGTAATTACACCTTGCAAGAGGCTATGGGGTAGGGAGAAAGTACGCCTGAACATTCACATTAAAAATGAAACAAAATGAAACAAAACAGCCCTTAACCCAATGTTGGTATTACGTTGTCCACTGTCTGTTTGCTTAGACACCGACGGCCACAGACATCTAAAAGGGGACAGCATGTTTGCAGACAGTGTTTATTATTGTTTTGCTGAACCCTGGCAATATAACCCACAATACAGATTCGCCTGGACAATCTTGTCCCCCTTCAGACAGAGCTCACACTAGGGTAAGATCAGGAAATATTTCCTAGAAATTCCTCAACACAATAGCCGGTTGGTAAGGCATCACGACAGTGGAGCTCGCTGTGATGTCCTTGCCTATGAAAAAGGGGTAATTACTGCTGCTAACAACATATGTATGCTATAAAAACTAACTTAATTTTAAAGTTATTAATTTATTATGCAGCAAAAAAACCTAGTCAATTTGTCTTGGAAACAATGATACATGGTAAATAATGCTACTCTTCTATTTTTTGTATTAACAGACCAGAAAGGCACACACAGTACATAGATATGATAATGTAACATGGTATACTCGTCCATTTTCTGTATTAACAGACCAGAAAGACACGCACACAGTACATAGATATGATAATGTAACATGGTATACAAGTGCTTGGTCGTGTAGACCAGTAGCATTTAATATTTATTAAAATGAACATCTTAACTAAATGTTTATCTCTATTCTAAACTACTAAATATCTGTGATACAATTTTTATGGAGGATATTTCTACTTGGGAGAAGCACAGTTTAAGGTGCAATAACAAGGTCACAAACAGCACAATGTGTATATATCTGAGTAGAAGAGGTAATTAAATACAGCTTCAAACCCAAAACTATATTTTCACAACCAATTTTGACATCTCTGTTTATTGGGCATCAAGTATTCACATATTGTCAGATACACTCTGTATGATTTAGCTAGTAGATCTATCCACCACAGGAGTGTAAGGTGGAGTTGGCAAGGAGCTTGTAACCTCACTAGAACTACCACCTATTTCATCATGAAGGAGTGTGAGGGGAGTGATACCTAGACGAGTTGACTGTGGGGTTGCAGTCATTTTTATGGGCACTGGTGAAGCTTGCGGAGTATAAGGGAGAGTGCATTGTGGTGCACTGATAATTTTACGCGGGATGGCTGCAGGAGGAGAAGCCATAGATCTCTTACATGGGACTTGTGTTCTCTGGACGTTCACATCAGGTCTGGTTCCAATGCAACGTGTGTCTGTTGTAGATCTCGTCATATGTGGAGTGCCCCACTGTACATACGGGTGTTTCTGCGCATCATAGTGCTGCAAAGACATTTGCAGGTATGAACGAGACTGTTCTACAGCAGTGGGACAAACAGCAGTATTTGGTGTGCTCATGTTGTGGCAGGCAGGATCAGATGGTCGAGATCCAAACATTTCAACATAGTGCGGTACACCCTCCATAACCATACTGCCCTGAAAAGATGGCATCCCTATAGTTTAGGATATCATTTCAATACCCCCTACTAAATTTAATCCAAGATTTATCAGATTACTTTCAAAATAAAATATGCATTTTAAGAAACATTATGTAGAGTTAAAACCATGCAATGGCTGTAAAAATGGCATTTAGTCAATAGTTTGCAAGGAAAATACTCGTTCATTAAATTAAATTAATAGCATACATGTATTACTTAACATAATTTCACATTTGCCACTTCAGTATTATGTGCTTGTCAATTGTATCTAATTTTCTAAGAATATTACAGGCAATACCTGTCAATATGGCAGATTTTAAATTAAGTCATGTGTCTTCATTTAACATCATAAGGTGCTCACCAGGCGTATACTGTATATCCCCACGTATAGTGCGACGACATGTATAATACGAGTTAAGATTTAAGGCCTCGGATAACAGGAAAAACCTCTACCCCTCTGTATAACATGACCTCAAATTTTGGATGTCGGCAGTGTCCTGGGGCTATCATAATATGATGTAGTTCTACTAATAGCGCCGTGACACAGGACAGACACCCTTATACACAGTACTCATGGCGGGAACACCAGCAACAGTACAGCCTTGCAAAACGAAAGGGCATTATCTGCTTACTTGTAAATTAAGCAGATACTGTATTTACATTTTCCACGGCAGAGTGGATATCATAGGACTGTCTTGGTTTTTGGCAGACATTCTGAGGCCTGCAAAAGCTACATGTATATACACTGTATGAAATGTCTATTACAAAGACCGTATTTTGATATTGTCATGCTCAAATAAGAGCATTCCAAGATGAAATGTGATTGTAAATTATTTGCAAACCAGCCGCATTGTCTAGACACACGAGGTGTGTAATAACCACTGATAACGCATGCTACACAGCGGTAGGTGTTTGTAATCCCAGCAATATGAACATTCTGAGGCCTACAGGTATAGAATTTGCCATAGAAAATATGATTAGTGATCAATCAGGTATAGAATTTGCCATAGAAAATATGATTAGTGATCAATATCTTGTTATATTTCTTGAACACATTTATCTAATTCCAATACTTGTACATCTTAATAAAATATCATCTTTAGATAGGCTTACTGTTGTACACAATAGAACACTGCCATATGAAAGGTGATCTTAGATTAAATCATTATTAATATAAATGAACAGAATGGTTGAAGACTAACTGTCATTATCTGCCCGTGGTTGTCAAAGGTGCCGCGCGCGTGTTGTTTTTTGGTGGGACACGAGACGGGGGCTCCCAGCAAACACGACACATTCACCCCATGCTGCAAGAATGTTGTGTCAGCGTCGCAGACGGTGGCTGTACCACGACTGTACCACACTGTACCACGACTCACTGTCCAATGTTGCTTAAATGTTGGGCCAGCGTTGTCTAGTGTCCTAACTTTGACCCAGCATTACGGTAATTTATCATGCTCACTGTGCGCATCATCAAAATCTTCATGAGGCCTACTTGTAACCGAACACACTAACAGGCCTACTTTCACTGATCTACATTTTACACACACTGAACTTATTGCTAGAGCGCTAATTTTTTTTCTTACATTCTACATCTATGTATAATACGAGGTGCCTTTTTGTGACGTGAATAGGTAAGAAAAAACATCGCATTATACACGGGGATATATACCGTATATCCCCGCGTATAGTGCGACGCCATGTATAATACGAGTTAAGATTTGAGGCCTCTGAGGACGGGAAAAACGTCTACCCCTCTGTATAATACGACCTCAAATTTTGGATGTCGGCAGAGTCCCGGGCCATCTAAATGTGAGGCATGGATATTATCGTATTCTACTAAATGACGCCGTGACACAGGACAGATACCTGCATACACAATGCTTCATGACGGGAACAACGGCAACAGTACAGCTCTGCAAAACCAAAGGGTAGTATCTGCTTACTTGTAGATGTGTATTTTCATTTTCCACGGCAGAGTGGATATCATTGGGACTGTCTGTTTTTGGGCAGACATTCTGAGGCCTGCATAAGCTACATATACACAGATTTTAAAATATTTATATTTCGCAGACAAATTTATATTATTTTGATTTATCTATTACAAAGACCATATTTTAATATCGTCGTGCTCAAATAAGAACATTCCAAGATGAATTGTGCGATTGTAAAACATTTGCAGACTAGCCGCAATGTCTAGACACAAGAGGTGTTTGGCTGTATAAGGTGTCAAGGCCCTGGTGTCAGAGTGTAATAACACAGCCGCACTCCGTGAACTACAGCAAACAGATACCACCATTTGCTCAATACCCTATCAGCAGCGGCAACGGCGATAGGCGTTAATGTTATCCCAGCAATATGGACATTTAATGCCTACACGTATACAATTTGCCTTAGGAAATATAATCAGTGATATCTTGTTATATTTTGTCAACGCATTCTCTCATTCCAATACAACTTAATAAAATATCATGTTCAGATAGGTCTACCGTCGTACACAATAGAGCACTCCCATATATGAAAAACGATCTTAGATAAAATCATTAATATTATAAATGAACAGGTCAGGAGTGTGAATTGGTTGCAGACTAACGCGTCATTTATCTGCCCGTGGTTGTCAAAGGTGCCACACGCGTCTTTGTCTTTTGGCGGGAATGTGAGACAGGGGGCTCCCAACAAACACGACACATTCACCCAATGCTAGAATAATGTTGTGTTAGCGTCGCAGACGGTGGCCCAACATTGTACCAGCATTGCTTAAACGTCTCTTGTTTGCACTCGCAACAAACACACTCAATGTCCAATGGTGCTTTATAATTGTTGGGCCAGTGACGACGACACTGTCCTAACTTTGACACATCATTGCGTATAGTGTATCGTGCTGACTGGGTGCATTATCACAATCGTCACTAGGCCGCTAATATACGTCGTCAATAATATACAGTAAATGGCATTCTACTAGTTGGAAAGGCACAGTCAAACTGTTGTTCTTGTGTATAGGCCTGTTTACCAAACATGCTGACTGGCGCTAGAGAACTTACCGCTAGAGAGCTAAAAAAATTGTATTTAATTCTACATCTATGTATAATACGAGGTGTCTTTTTGTGACATGAATAGCTAAGAAAAAACATCGCATTATACACGGGGATATACGGTAGTAATTATACAAATGAACAGAATACACCATTGCGAACATGAACCTGAACTCGAGGGTTCCCCCAAAAAATTGTGTAAATTGGAAACATCCCTCAGACCACAGTGGGAGGCGGAGCAATAATTAGAGGTATTATGGAGTAACATTTAATGTGGTGATGTATATTTCTAAATCGCACTAGTTTCCACATAATTTAAAACTAGAGTGGAATTCAAAGTCTGAAGTCCAAAATCTAAATCTTGATGTTCGAACTCTGGCCGAGGTCCAAAGTCCGAAGTTTGTCTGAAGTCTGTCATAAGTCTGAAAACTGTCAGAAGTCTGTCTGAAGTGGTCTGCATGATAGCAATCATCAAAGATCAGCAGTGCTCCTGATCCTCATAACATATATTATAATGTATTTTGCCAGCTTATGTATGTTTGTTTTTGTTGTGTGACAAATAAATAGACCGAGTCTTTGAGTCCGGAGTTTGACGTCTGTATGATGTCTGACAATGAAGGCTATAATCAGACGTCTGAAGTATGTCCGAAGTTCACAATACGAAGTCTGAAAACTGATGGCTAAAGTCCACAATCGGTAGTCTGATGTACGAAATCTAAAGTTTGATCTCCGAAAACTGTCTGAATTATGTCCAAAGTCTGAAGTCCAAAGTATGTCCAAAATTTGAGTCTGAGACCAAAGTCTGAAGTCTGTCAGTTGTATGTTGTCTAAGTCTGAAACCGAAGTCAGAGTCTAACGCCCAAAATTTGTAGTTGAAAGTCTGAAGTCGAAAGTCTATCTGAAGTTTTTTGCAATTATTATAACTTTGTCATACAATACCAGTATTATATATTGTGTGTTTGTAGATTAATTATAACAATAGCAGGCCAATTGTACCGATAAGCCTGCATATTCCTATAATTATTTTAGGCTTAGTCAAATTTTTATTTCTCCGTTTTTTAATCGAGGTCTACTATATTACAATCTTATCCGAAGATCATATTATCAAAATATATAAATACCGTATTATCCCTAATAAACGCGCCGGGCGCGGAGACACAGTTGGGGGCGCGTTTATTATGTGCACTGAAGTCATTGATTATTTTTAGTCACCAAGGTTGCAGGCCCGGATCACAGAAATCTGCCGCCCCTCGTGCATGTCGTGTAGTCTATACATGTATCAGTCGATGTATCAGTCATGTATCAGTTGATCTCACGAGCATGGATTGTTCCAGATTGTTCCCACCAAACACTGGACATTGAACCAACACAGTTTTAACGTTAGCCCACCGTCTGCGACGCTGGCCCAACAGTAAACCAGCACCTGCTCAATGGCCCGCGATTGATGGGTTGGCTCACGTGCCTACTGTTATTATTTTGTTTATGACGTCACATTATCGCTGCTGCTGTACACGAGCACGAGCACGCGTGACCTGTCTTATGGACATGTCCTCCTATCTGCCCAGCAAGCACAAGACCTTGACGCTATGCTGGTTCAATGCTGGTCCGGCATCGTGGACGTCGGCCCAGCATTGAAACAACATAGAGCAGGTCAATACAGAACCAGCATCGTAGACGTTGGCCCAACATTAAACCGACATAGTACTGACATGGGTAATGACGGGATTAGACATTAGTGGGTGAGAGTTCGTGTTCTTGCACCAAAGAACAGTTACTCAAAATGTACTTTGGTTGCACTCAGTGACCTGCTTATATAAGTGTGGATCAAGACTGCCCCTTGGCCTTGGACTGCACTGTGTCACGTGTGTAGTCTAGATCACACCATTTATTAAAAACATTTAACATTATATGGCCTAGCCCTAGACTACATCATTTTGACTTGTTCAGTCTATCCCGCTATGCAAAATGGGAAAGTCATATGAAGCGTCTTTCAAAGTTAAAGTTGTGAGCTATTCTGAGCAATGGGGGAAACGCGCAGCTTCACGTGAATTTAAAGTTGATAGGCGTCGTGTCCAAGAGTGGGCTTCCCAAAAAGCAGTACTTGAGGGCATGTGTAAGGAGAGGAAAAGTGGGAGCAAGAGGTGTACTGGTGGTGGACGTCCTGTTCGCTATATTGATATTGATGATCATCTGATAAAATGGCTGAAGGATCGACGTTCTGCTGGGGTGAGAGTTACCGGCAAGGCATTGAAAGAAGAAGCACTAAGGCTTCACAAAATCACTGGTAATCAATCTTTTAAAGCCAGTTGCCAGTGGTTTTCCCGCTTCAAAAGAAGACATGGTATCTCATTTCGACGAACCACACACATCAGCCAGAAATCTGTGGAGGTGACGGATACAAGGGTCGATTCATTCCTGAAATTTGTCATGAGGATGCGAAGAAATGAACAGTATGGCGATTGTTACATGGGCAATATGGATGAAACGCCAGTGTGGCATGAAATGCCTGGTAACACCACCCTTGAAAAAAAAGGAGAAAAAACCATATATGTGACAAGCACTGGCCATGAGAAGAAAAAGTTCACAGTGATGCTTGCAGCTTTAGCTGATGGAACTAAGCTGACTCCACTTGTGCTTCTGCCACGTAAGCGTCCACTGCCTGCAGCTGATATCCCACTAGGTCTGGCTGTCTATATGTGCGGCACTGGGAAGTCTTGGTGCAATGAAGAAATCATTATGTATTGGTTAGCCAAGATATGGGGCAGAAACAATCATATTCGCCGCCTACTTGTGTGGGATAGTTTCCGGGCACACATCACACCACGTGTTAAACAAGCAGTGAGGTCCACCTTCAACAGTGACATGGCCGTGATACCGGGTGGATGTACGTCAAAGCTGCAGCCAGCTGATGTGAGCTGGAACAAACCCTTCAAATCCAAGATGGCTGAACTTTACGACCAGTGGGTATTTTCCGGTGAGGTAACACTGACACGTGGCGGAAACAGGCAACCTCCTACGATGAAACTGTTTTTGAAGTGGGTGAAGCTGGCCTGGGACAGCGTCAGTGTGAAGAAGTCCTTTAAAAAGTGTGGTATTAGCAATCTTCTGGATGGCACCGAGGATGATGCATTTCAGAACTCTGATACTGATAGTGATGAAAGTGCAAACGAATTCGAAGGCTTCACAGCTGAAGAAATTCTTGCTGCTGACGAATATAACCAGAACATTGCCAGTCGCCTCACAGCGCTAACTGAGTTGTCTGACGGAGAGGATGATGGGAATGACAGCAAGAGTGACAGTGCCTCTGAGACGATGAGCACTGATTATGACAGTCCTGGGCATTAAAGTATTCAAAGCCCGCTGAACAGTTAGCCTAAGGCCTACACAGCGACAGTAATAAACAGTGGTGTCTGTTGACCGTTTTTTATCAGCCTTTTATTATTCAGTAATAGTTTCCAAACATGAGGATCTACTGTGAAATAAATTATTACTTTATCCTGTATCACTGTCTTGTGAATGTTCACACAATGCACCTCAATGAATAGTTAGTCCCAAACACAAGCTGTAGTTTAAATTAACCTTTAGCCAACCAATTAGCCAAATGAAAACAGTATTATGTAGCCAATTTGATCATCATTGATTATCATAGCCCGGCGCCGCACTTGAATGCTCCTCTCCATGCCATAGGTGTGACATAACATTTTGCGTCCTACAGCTAATATTATCAATTGTCAATTGGGCCCTATTATCAATTTAATCTGATTTTGTTTCAATTTGGAATTTTGAATAATATCAGTGGCTAATCGTAGGCCCATGTGATTCTTTATAATGTAACTCTATGGGCAGCATCGTTTATGAACTGCCGGGCTCATATTGACTCCCAGTAAAACTTTCCTGTAGGATTATAGCCACTCTGTT
Source organism: Flabesymbios commensalis (assembly GCA_964017125.1). Lineage (NCBI taxonomy): Eukaryota > Metazoa > Annelida > Polychaeta > Terebellida > Flabelligeridae > Flabesymbios > Flabesymbios commensalis. The sequence continues at coordinate 18,184,476 of OZ024910.1, forward strand.
TAACTGTTTAATAATCCGATAATAGGCCCTAATTGTCTGTGTTCTGTAGTCATTTCATGATACAATAATTACAAACATGTTACATTCTATAAACAGCCGGCCTGTGGGAGGGTACGCTGCCTGACGGGGGATAAATAGATATAGAACATTATGTAGGCGGGAGCGTAATTAAAAGATAATATACATGTCTCCTACCACAGTCAACCCTTGTGTTGCCACACCTTGTGCCGCCCAGTCAGTCTATGATCAGTCTAGTCTGCAGACATGACCTCTCGTTGTTTACCGGACGTCGCGTGTTTTGCCGCTGCCTGGTCTGTCAATGTAGCGGTCTTGAGTCAATCAATGTCACATCCACTTAGAACTGTGAAACGCAGTGACATCAACGGGAACTCTTGTAAATGGCTATTCGGTGAAAATAATGTTATATAAGAACCCCTCCCCCATACTTCATTGTCCCAGCCAGCTCGGTGGAAAATATTGGAGGGCAAGGTTATTGAGTCTCACAGAATGCTGTTACACTGTGTACGCCGCCGGCTCAAAATAAAAAACATTGGAATATTGTCTCCTGTTTGATGGGTTGGCTTGCCCCTCCCTTCAACCAATCACAACTCTACAACAGCTTGATTGACAGGCATCGTATTCTCTCGCGACAGTGCATGAGAATGCGTGAGACTTGCTAGAATTATATTGTAACACATTAATATATTATAGTAATCGTCAGTAGAACCATCGATGTGTTGTAGAATATAAATGACGCTAACATTAGCTGACCAAAGGCATCGATCTGTCTGCCTCCATGATCACTGAACAGTCATTACTCCTGTTGTGAGCAAAACTGACACTCTGCCGTTGTGCTACGGTTATTTTGACCGGGTCTACTTACTACAGGTGCCGACGTCAGGTGTGAAAAAAGCTGTCATACATCAAGGCTGACCCTGTGCATGCTATGGCTCTGTTAATGTGTCACACATTACACTCTAACGCGAAGCACCTGGATTGATCGATAATCATAATATGATTGCCAAATAAGAATTAAAAAACAAATGTTATCGATGTATTCTCATTTAAATATTCAATAATTATTTAGGCTAGGCAACTCTTACAGTGTGTTTCTGAAAATAGAAGATGCACCAAATCGTACAGGTTGAACGTAGGCCTATTAACTTGCGTGTAGAGTGTACACTGTTAATATTTTGGTACCCGGTAACTGAAGATCGTTTTCACGACACACAGGACTGCCCAAACACGATACTTTGATCCAATGCTGATCTTAATGTAGCGTTTCGTGTTTGCTGGGTATAGTGTGCGCACAGTAGCATACCGCTTACCTGCTTACAGCACCCACGCTTATCACGCTAACCAGCGGTTCAATCGAACACCTGTACACGGCTTCACGCCCGCAGCAGGCTGGTGCCTGTTAGATTTCATTGTTTTTTTTGCAAGCCGGCTGACTTTCTGGGTACACAGGGTACCTGGAAAATGGGGGGGCGCGTTTATTAGGGGGGGTGCGTTTATTAGGGATTATACGGTAGGTGAAATAATATTTCAGAATGAGATTATATAGACTAACATTCAATAACAAACAATATAACATGCAAACACACTTGTAGGGCTACATGTATTTAATATACAAACGATTAGGGCCCTACCTTTAATACAATTTATACTTATATTGATCAGAATACAATTGGACAGCCCCTCCCCTAGTGCAGCAAAATTTCGTCACCGACACCTGCAGGATAACCGCTATGGCTATGTACCCAACAAACACGATGAAAATTGTTGGAGCTGTTAGTTTCTCAATGATGGGCCAACGACGGCGACGCTGGCCTAACATTGAAACAGCATAGGTGAAATGTCTTGTGTAAGTGTTTGCATGGCCCTAGCAAAAAAAATATCCCCCCATGAACTGCTTGTCGCGCTTTTCACGTAGACAGAGAATGGAGGCAGAATATTATAAAGACATAATTATAACATGACTGTATCTGCATAGATACAAAATGAAATGAATTGGGCTTTAGGCCACCTTTGTGCACATATAGGCTAAACTGGGCAGGAGAACCTCCTGAGGATGGTGAGATGGTGGAGATGACACTGTCCTCCAGACACAGGATTAGAAATTCGAGCCCTGGCGGTCTGAGGCCGAGCACGCTACCTCTCGGTCACGGGGGCCTACTGACTGTATCTGCATACTATAGATACAGATCCCGGGATACAGATACATGATGATGTACTACCTTGTGTTTTCTGGGCAGGTAGGAAGACTGCATCGTATTTCTACAGATCTGTAGAAATATGATGCAGTCCTACCAGCAAACACGAGGCATTCACCCAATACTGTTTCAATGTCGGGCCAACTACGGCGACGCTGGCCAACATTGAAACAGCATTGGTTGACAGCATAGGTTGTGTAGCCTTGTGTTTGCTGGGCGGTGTCACTGAGGCCTAATGCACGTGCCGTGCACTCTGCTTGTTGGTCTACAGCTAATGTCGCGCAGCGGGGTCACGCGTGACGTCACCGAACTGACTTAATTAATCAGCTGGACAGAGGCAGGGGACAGAGAGGACTTGTTGACCCAGTGAACTGTATATACATGTAGTTCACTTGGTTGACCTGTACGCCGTTTACTGGGCCACACGTAATCTCTAAAGGCTGACATGATATCACAGAAAGACAGATATTCAACTGTTCATCTGAGCATCTAGCTCATGTTGCAATGAAGAAAGTTCTTTTGAACACACATGACGTTAGATATGTCATTGTCGTGGAATAAATCGACACTAAAATACATTAAGCCCAGACAACTGGAACAGTAGAGCTTAACCACATCAAAAGCAAAACATCAAAAAGTGTGAAGAAGAGGCAAATGTATGCAGATCCTTGAGTGATATTTTAAGGAACACAGAATTGCTATAAATTAATGTTGGCAACAGTTTTTTTTTTCAGGGATACATAATTTTATAAAATATTACAACAAGAGCACACTCGACAATAGCCCGCCGTCATTATTGAACTTATTAAGTAAAATGCCAAAAAAAAATTTCAGCCATTATTGAACTTGTCCGAGAACTGCTTATTAGTAACATGCTCAATTTTGAGCAAGATACTTGAAAAACTTTAAATTTATCGCGCCACACAAGGTCAAATTATTAATGTAAAAAAACGCAATAAATCTAGTTATGATTTTTTCAGCCATTATTGAACTTGTCCCTGAGTAACATGCATACCAAATTTAGGAAGGATACAAGAAAAACTTTTCAAGTCATTATTCACAAGGTCATATCATTGACGTCAAATGTGAAAAATTGCAATAAATCGGCTGTTTTAATTCTTTCTCTGCCATTATCGAACTTGTCCAAAAACTGCTTATAAGTAACATGCACAATATAACAAATATGAGCAGAATACTTAAAAAAAATTTTGAATTTATCGTGCTCACAAGGTCAAATAATTGACGTTAAATAAGAACAAGAGCACACTCGATAATAGCCCGCCGCCGAATTATGATAAAGAAAGTAAAGTCGAATGTCATCACGTAAATAACAACGCAAGATATAAATGGTATGTTAAACTAGCCGCTTTTCAAGTTATCGCGCCCACAAGGTCAAATTATGGACGTAAAATAAATGTGAAAAATAGCAATAAGTCGACCATTTTGATTTTTTTACCGGCCATTATTGAGCTTGTCCAAGAACTGCTTATTAGTAACATGCATAACAAACTTGAAGAGGATACTTGTGAAAATGTTGAAGTTATCGTGCCTACAAGGTCAAATTATTGACGTAAAATGAAAAAAATCGCAATAAATCGGCCATTTTGAATTTTTTTCCAGCCATTATTGAACTTGTCCAAAAACTACTTATTAGTAGCATGCATAACAAATTTGAAGAGGATATGTGAAAAACTTTTCAAGTTATCGCGCCCACAAGGTCAAATTATTGACGTAAAATGAGAAAAATCACAATAAATCGGCCATTTTTTTTTTTTTTTCAGCCATTATTGAACTTGTCCAAGAACTACTTATAAGTAACATACATAACAAATTTGAAGAGAATATGTGAAAAACTTTTCAAGTTATCGCGCCCACAGGGTCAAATTATTGACGTAAAATGAGAAAAATCGCAATAAATCGGCCATTTTTTTTTTTGGCCATTATTGAACTTGTCCAAGAACTACTTATTAGTAACATGCATAACCAATTTGAAGAGGATATGTGAAAAACTTTTCAACTTATCGCGCCCACAAGGTCAAATTATTGACGTAAAATGTGAAAAATCGCAATAAATCGGCCATTTTTTTTTTTTTTCGGCCATTATTGAACTTGTCCGAGAACTGGTCATTAGTAACATGCATAACAAATTTGAAAAGGATATGAGAAAAACTTTTCAAGTTATCGCGCCCACAAGGTCAAATTATTGACGTAAAAGGTGAAAAATCGCAATAAGTCGGCCATTTTGAATTTTTCTTCAGCCATTATTGAACTTGTCCGAGAAGTGGTCATTAGTAACATGCAAAACAAATTTGGGAAGAAAACATGAAAAACTTTTCAAGTTATCGCGCCCACAAGTAAATGTTAACGCCGACGACGCCGAACTTCAATTGCAATAGCCCACCTTTTTTAATTAAAATTAAAAGGCGGGCTAAAAATCACAATAAATCAACCATTTTTTTTTTCCAGCTATTAATGAGCTTGTCTGAGAATTGGTCATTAATAAAAGAGTAACATGCATAAAAAATTTGGGAAAGGTATGTATCCTTCCCAAATTTATCTGCTCTCTAAAACGCGTACTAATATAATGTAATGATGAAGTCAAGCAGATGCAGATTTCCTAATATGTAACTAACGAGCCAGCTGAGAAATCTGATTGTCCAGTTATTCTGACGGGGAAAGATTCATATTATTAATAGATTATGCTATGCAATATATGAACAATACACTTTACAGCACATACTCTAATCAGAGAGGCTTTGTCTTCCAAGTATTAAGGACTACTTGCTTGTTTTATATGCAATTACAGGCTGCAATATAACTTAATGTCAGCCATATGTAAAGTTGAAAACTAACAGCCTTATTTTAAGGAAAATGAAGCTACCTATTGTAACAATATTGTAACTATATGACGCAAAAGAGAAGTGTGTGTCACTTGACAACTTGAGATTCTCATCGCATATGCATCTATTGCATCATTTAAACTGGAAAGTTGGATCTTCCACATCTGCAAATATCAAGCATATCTTCGCTTTGCTATGCAAGAATGGTTGGTCAACCATTACAGGACACTGATTGGTGCTGTGAAAAATTGATGATAAAAATTTCAGCTCTATCTACACAGACAGGCGATCTGCACCTCATTCTGTACTACATAAGGTGCCATATGGTGTAAAAGTGATTGTCGAAGACGGTGCTCCTGTCTCAAGGCTGGTCTGGACTGGTCGGTCATATGCTCGATATTTTCCCATTTTGTCAAACTCAAGTGACGTCACCGGAAACCCTTTGGCTACTCAGTGAAAACAATGTTATATAAGTTTAAGACTCCCTACCCCATACTTCATTGTATTAGCTATCTCGGTGAAAACGTAGGAGGTCAAGCTATTAGTTCCACAGAATTAGGCATAATTGCACTAATGAATGTCCGCTTCATAACAGCAATGATTAAATAATCTGATATGGGGATCAAGTTATTAGTCTTATTTTAGATTTTTTAAATTAAATCGTAAAGTTATCAGAAATGTAGCCTATATGCCTGCATCGATCTGCACACTTCCTTAAATAGTATGGTGTTCGTTCTAGTGGAAATATAATATAATTTGGTTAAGATAAAATGATGTATCAGACACCCTGAAATTATATCACAGTAGGTCCACTGTTTGTTTTATAATGCACTAATCTAATGTTGAAGCTGACTAATTATGTATCTTTTAGCAATAAATTTGCCAACATTTCAATAAAGAATGTTATCATGACTTTTAATACATACAATAAATTTTCAACCCCTCAGATCATATATCACACTACACTGCTAGCCTGCATGTTAAATATTGCAGATGGCCGACATCATATATCCCCCACTTTTACTTTCATCCGATTGTAGTTAGCTTGTGATTGGCAAGCAATCTTCACAATTTTGGGTCAAAAAAAAAAAATTCCAGTTGATTTTCACCTTCATTCTGCCTTACGAACAAAAGAGTAATAATGGCATGAACATTTTTATCAATTTTTTAAATACTTTGATAAAATGAGCCACAATATATTTTGAAGAAAAACCACTTTGCAAGGCTTTTCAAGATATTTTTTTTTTAATTTAATGGTTTTTAAGCTATTGAAGGGTTTTCAAGGCATGTGCGAACCCTGTATAAGCATGACAATTTATTGATTAATCAGTAAATAATAATAAGATAACCTGTTACGTGCACAATTTGCAGAAGCGACATCTGAGTAAAATGTCACACCAGTTCCACATAACAAATAAAAACTTAAGGATTCACTCAAGCTCAGTGAATGATATCATAAAGGAAAAGTGTGTTAACCCTTGTCCTGCTATGCCCGGATATATACGGGGTTAAGGATGTTTTAGATCAATAAAAATATCACTAAATTTTCATAAAATAATTTTTAATAGATGCTTTGTTGATCCAATAATTAAATATTAGACATGTCTATTTTTCATAAATAGTAATATTTTTCTTCATTTGAAGCTGGAAATTGCGTTAGCAATTCCAGCTTCAAGTGACGAAAAATACAATTGAAGCAATTCAACAGGACAAGGGTTAATAACAGGGCATTAGCAAATGTGAGTATTACTAGTATTACAAATTGATTACTCATTCACGTACTCAGTAAATAGCGGGGAGCGGTGCCAGGATAGGGCTGCAGCTAGGGGTAGTTTGGGTTTGAGGGCTGGTTACCTCAGGTGGTGTTGCTTCCATGAGAGCTTCAGTCATCTCTGGTGTTTGGTAGGTGGGGTACATCATCTCCCCTGCTGCTCCTGCATGAGATGGGTACACAAAAGTACTAGCTGCTACAGGGGTGGCAGTATTCTAAAAAAAAAGCAGTCCATTAATAGATTATCATGTTTACAATAGAAATTTTGCAGCCTGTTGGAAAACTAGAACGAAAAAACAACTCTACAATAGCCCGCCGCCATTATTAAACTTAAAATATATTGCGCCCACAAGGTAAATTGTTGACGTAAAATGCAAAAATTATCGCGATAAATTGGCCATTTAAATTTTTTTTCAGACATTATCGAACTTGTCCGAGAACTGCTTATTACTAACATGCATAACAAATTTGAACAGGATACACGAATTTTTTTAAAGTTATCATGCCCACAAGTAAATGTTAATGCCGACGTGCTTCAATTTCAATAGCCCACCTTTTTTTTAATTAAAAGGCGGGCTAAAAAGTTGTTGTAAATTAAAACAAAGCACCCCTCCGCTCTCGCCTGTCTGCCATTTAAAATTTGATTTTGATTAGCAAACTTTCTCAAGGTTTATTTTATATTACCGCATCAGCTATAATGCAAAATTTCAGAGAAAAAACAATTAACAAGAACCCTGCGGTTCTGAACATTATTGAGAGTAATTTTTCTGCATTAGACTGAAGTTGATATTTATATTAAGCAATGGGCCATGTAAAATTGTAATCAAAACAAATATATTTTCCGCCAATACAGCCCAGCAGCTACTGTGTTAAGCCAATGTTGGCTTAAGGCTGGTACAGCATTGTATGAAGTGGGCCAGCATTGACACAATTTTGACACTGTGTGCAGATGTGTACTGGTAGCTTCAAATCACCGTACCAGATAGCGATATTCTTCTACAGATACGACTTTTTGAAATTAGCTGTTCACAGACTGTGTCACGTCTGCAGATGTCTGCCGACCCTGCACTGACAAGATACGACTTTTTATGTTTCCTCATCACTGGGACGCATATCAGATTATAGTTGCTGAAAAATGCTTTCTGGTGATATAACTATTTTTACTGTATCTTAAATACTTTTTCTGTTATTAATTTAAAACCATGTTTAAATGGGGTTTTCGATGTAAATATTCATTTATTTACATGCGCTGCAGTTAACATCCAATGCAGCCTTGTCGTTACAAGGTGCATTACACCACTAATTAGCAGGGGACGTCAGCGGTGTCCGTGTGTCTGCTAGTTGTGATAAACATCCCACTTCAAATAGCTAACTTTTTCAATTATGCTTGTACGGAAATGTGATAAATATCACCAGAAAACTTATTCAATGCTGAAAATAATTATACAAATTAGATGATGATAGCGCCTAAACTCGCAAAGTTATTGATTTGAAAAATAGGGCAGGGTATAGCAGTCTATCATCATTGAGAATAAACGAAAACGGGGTACGCTGCCACGAGAAGCCAAGCGGATGCCGCCATTGATGGCGATGGCCCATAATTAGAACAACAATATCTGTGCTAGTGCGCGCGTTGTCCGTATTGTCTGTTTAACTACAATCTTGGTCAACATAGAAGACGCCTGCCTCGTCTGTTTGCCATTGAATATTGCATTGAGAATACAGTGTACATACATAACATTTGTTTTTATTTTTTTATTTAGCAATATATTATCGATCAATCCTAGAGTTTCGGGTTGAGTTAAGAGTGTTATGTGTGTGACACATAACAGAACCATAGCGTGCAGTGTCAGACTGGATCTCTCACAGCTCTTTTTCACACCTGATGTTGGCACCTAGATTAAGTACTGTATATGGCGGTGTATAGTACGCTACTTTTTATCTTTTTTTTGGCCCGTTGCGTATTATCCACCGGTGCGTACAATATATTGATTTTGCTGAGATTTGTCACTCAAAATTTTAATAAATACGCAATCCCGCGTCTCCCGAGTGAACTGCGGTCTCCTAACTCCTTTTATTTTCGCTCAAAAATGGCAAATTACTTCAGCAGCAATAAAGAAACCGTTTGTTTCTAATACACTTACGATGTCTAGTGAAATAACATTCCATAACAACCTAGCATTTATTTGTCTTATAATTTTCCGATAAAGTAATTTATTAATGTTATTTAAATATTAATATACTAGTCAGACATCGCTAGGCTTACTGCATCATGTCGACTATTGTGTTGCTTGCGTGACCAGGGTGAAGCTTCTATTCCATTTACCAGATGTCGCTGTCGGCGGCGACGTAACTTGCTTATTCTTATACACTGTACATGCTGTATACACGGCTTGATTATTAGCTGGTTTTATTATTATAGGCCTACATAATTCACTGCAATATATATTCAAGTCAATGGTATTCTAAAATACAGACGAAATGTATCCTGGTAGAAAGTTTAAATAATATTAGAATGCTAACATCGATAGGTTTCACGGCAAAAATAAAAATGTAATAATATATAATAATAATTATGCTCATGATATAATTGCCACATTTAAGTCAATGGTAGGCCCTATATTCACTATTCTGAAATACAGACGAAATGTATTATGATGACAAAGAGATTTATATTCCATGACTCACTGCCTAAACAATGTAGGCCTACTATGCCCAGGCTCATAGTAATGTGATGTGTTCGGTACACCTGTCACTCATCGTGTGAAGCCAGGCGTTGAACGATGTCAATGAGCTGTGTACTCATTGGATTAAGAGATTAGCGCGGAAAATAGGTTAGTCACGTGAGTACATGAGGTGTGAACAATTCTAGGATATAACGGGCCAGATTTAGTTGTGAGCTCATTAACTCTTCTGTTGTGCATTGTGTATTATACTGGATTACCTACTTCACCTGGATTACCTGATCGCTCAATATGCCACCTGTTAAACGTCGTAGCTACACTGCTAGCTACACTGCTAGCTACAAGTTGGATGTGATTAAATATGCCGAGGAGCATGGCAATCATGCTGCTGGTAGACACTCTGACATCGGAGAGAAGCTGTGCCGAGATTGGCGCAAGCAGAAAGGAAAGCTACAAGGAATGAGAAAGTCGAAGAAAGCCGACAGGGGTTCCAAGCCAAGGTGGGCCCAAGTAGAGGATATACTTGAAGACTGGGTCATAGAACAGCGATCATCCTGCAGAGGTGTCAGCACATGTCAACTACGTCTGAAAGCTAACGTGATCGCAAGTGACTTGGATGTAGCTGGATTTCGTGGTGGGCCTTTATGGATAGGCCGTTTCCTGAAAAGAAAATCACTAGCTCTGAGGGCAAGAACTACATGTGCCAACGCCTACCTGCCGATTCACAGGAGAAAATGGACGCATTCAGACTATTTGTGATGGACGCTATCCATGAGCATGGCATCACCCGAGAAGTGCTCCTCACCTTCGACATTCCCATGACAACGACAGTTGACAAGAAGGGCGCCAAGTCTGTCACCATTCAGACAACTGGACATGAGAAGGCCAGCTTCACTGCTGTCTTGGGGTGCTGTGCCTCAGGAGACAAGCTGCCGCCGATGCTGATATTTAAAAGAAAAACAGCCATCAAAGAGAAACTGCCTGCTGGTGTGCTAGTTTCCAACAACAAAAAGGGGTGGATGGACCAGCTACAGATGACTAAGTGGATTGATGGCTGTTACAGACGTCGTCCCGACGGCTTCTTCACCTCAAAGAAGGCTATCCTGGTGATGGATTCGATGAGGGCCCACATCACAGAAACCAGTAAAGATGCTATCAAGTCTACCAACAGTATACCAGCGGTGATACCAGGGGGCCTGACCAAGCTACTTCAACCTCTGGACATTAGCATCAACAGAGGCTTCAAGTCAACACTCCAAGAGCTATGGGAAGACTGGATGACTTCTGGCGACCACTCATTCACGAAGACAGGCAGAATGAGAAGAGCAACCTATGCCGACGTGTGCCAGTGGGTCCTCACTGCCTGGAAACGTGTGCCCATCTCTAACATCCTGTCAGGCTTCAGGAAAGCAGAGATAGTTGATGATACATATGACAGCGACGACGACGAGCCTATGGACGACAACAATGATGACGACACAGAGCTACCGACTCCAGAACTAGCGGCTCTGTTCAACAGCGACACAGAAGATGAGGAATTTGACGGCTTTGCCGATGATTCCTAAATCCATACATGATATATACATACATGATATTTATAAAGATTGTATGCTTGTAATAAATCACCTTGACAGTGCTGTCACCAATACATACATGTGCTATTTCATTATTGTTACTCTGAATAAAAACTTGTACGTTGGTATACAAAAGTGTTTTTTATTCGTTGTATCTTAATAAAAATTAGCTAGATTATATCGCCGTTTCGGCCATCATAAACGGTAGGCCTTCTATTATAAGACTAGACTGTAGATCTATTCACCAGATGGCGCTCTTCCCGTAAATCATTTACCTGACTATAACTGCTTTCACCAGGTGGCGCTAAAATGTTATATCGTGATTAGTTGTGGTCGAATCAACACAATAACAAATTTAAATATAATACTCGGATAGTTCTTCTTAATTTTATATTTTTATATTGTTCATAAAGTTTATATTCACCTATTCATTTCATTTATTTTATATAATCTTTATTAGCGAATCAATTATGTCCTATGTAACCAGCTGAGTTGAACCACATTCTGAATGCATTGAGTAATAAAGACATACCACACACACATCCCAGGTAGCGTGTATAGATACTCACCACCCTCGTGCGTACTATTCACCGGTGTGTACTATCTATGTTTCTTGGTACAAATATTGGTACCTGCGTACTATACACAGGTGCGTACTATACCCCGCGAAATACGGTAGGCTCTACTAGGCTGTACGTTGAGTTGTGTCAAAATGACGGCAGCTCGTCAGCATTGCTTACAGCATAAGTGATGACTGCATAGTCATTGCACTGACTCAGTGATCATTGAGTCAGACAGATTGATCAGCGTTTCAGCCATAATTATCGTGCCGCTGTTAATTACCACCCATGCGCTCTAAAATAAAACAAGAGGACTGAAGTCCTATATCATCCCCGCCATAAATTAGGTTAGACTTTTTGCGGTCACAAATATTTAAAAAGTTGATTTGTGGTGGCCATTTTAAATTTCAGTAAAATCACATGCACATTTCCAGATGGTGGGTGATGTGATTGTACAATGTGAATTATTACTGATTTCAATTTTTCAGTTTTTGCGCCCACAAGAAAATATGAAGTTTATCCATGGCCGCCTTTTTGAATTTCAGTAAAACCTTAAAAAAAATCACTTGCACATTTCCATATCGTGGGAAATGTGATAGTAAAATTTGAATGATTTCTGACTTAAAGTTTTACAGTTTTTGCACCCACAAAAATTTTTAGAGTTGCCCTCTGGCGGTCATTTTGAATTTTGGTAGCATCCCTAAAAAATCACTTGCACATCCCCATGTTGCTACGAATGTCATGTTATAATTTCAAAAAGATTTGACCAGTAGTTTTTGCGCCCACAAGAAAACGTGACGCCAGACAGAATCCTGGCGCAACTAAAATCCCCCTTCCCACACAGGCGGGGGATAAAAATTGATCATTTCATCAATATTGGCACAAAGGAAGTCTGTAATATATCAATCTTGAATAGTTTGAGCTGAAAAGAACAAATATATATCCTGAATCCTGATATATTTACAATTTAAATAGATTTTGTTCACAGTCAGAAGTGAGAGGGTGGCGAGTCCTCACGTATTACATAATCACAGTTAGCTTGGAGCCGGGTGTGTATCATGTGTATACACTGACATACACAGCCACAATTAACAAACACAGTAGCTGCTTACATTACAAGTAAGCAGATACTGCCTTTCGAGTTTATAGTAGTATCAACTCGCTCACGGAAAGCGTGATGGCCCTTCAGTATAATGACTGACCCAGATATCGTGCATGATTGGTCGAGATGACTTTCTCGACCAATGATGAGCCCGAGATCTAGTTCAGCCTCATTGACATTGCACTGTATCAATGTCATGTGTCTGTCATCCATGTTTAAATATCAAAAAATGTGAGTGACCTAGATGTTCTGCGTGTGATTGGTCAGAGAAGGCTATCTCGTCCAATGGTTTGCCTAAGAATTTTTTTTCCACAATATTGGTTGTCCTAATAACTCAGCAAATACAGATATTTATGCTTATTCAGAAACAACGTTTGGTCTGCCTACTATAGGCTATGGAATGACAGAAAACTGAACATATACGTTTTGACATATTGGAGAAGATGTGAGTGATAGTCATTTGGGACACGCATTATATGGGTAACAAAAAAACAGTGCCCAGAATCCGTTTTGTGAACCATATTAAAACATTATTGGAATAAGTTCCAATAATGTAACAAGAGCACACTCGACAATAGCCCGCCGCCATTATTGAACTTGAAGTCATTATTGCGGCCACAAGGTCAAATTATTGACGTAAAATGCGAAAAATGACAATAAATCGGCTATTTTCAATTTTTTTCCAGCCATTATTAAACTTGTCCAAGAATTACTTATTAGTAACATGCATAACAAATTTGAAGAAGATACGTGAAGAACTTTTCAAGTAATCGCGCCCACAAGGTCAAATTATTGACGTAAAATGAGAAAAATCGCGATAAATCGGCCATTTTGAATTTTTTTCAGCCATTATTGAACTTGTCCAAGAACTACTTATTAGTAACATGCATAACAAATTTAAAGAGGATACGTGAAAAACTTTTCAAGTTATCGCGCCCACAAGGTCAAATTATTAACGTAAAATGCGAATACTTATTAGTAACATGCATAACAAATTTAAAGAGGATACGTGAAAAACTTTTCAAGTTATCGCGCCCACAAGGTCAAATCGTTGACGTAAAATGCGAAAAATCGAAATAAATCAGCCATTTTGAATTTTTTTCCAGCCATTATTGAACTTGTCCAAGAACTACTTATTAGTAACATGCATAACAAATTTGAAGAGGAGATGTGAAAAACTTTTCAACTTATCGCGCCCGCAAGGTCAAATTATTGACGTAAAAGGCGAAAAATCGCAATAAATCGGCCATTTAAAAAAAATTTTCGGCCCTTATTTAACTTGTCCGAGAACTGGTCATTAGCAAAAGCATAACAAATTTGGGAAGGTTACATGAAAAACTTTTCAAGGTATCGCGCCCACAAGTAAATGTTAACGCCGACAAACTTCAATTGCAATAGCCCACCTTTTTTAATTAAAATTAAAAGGCGGGCTAAAAATGACCCACAGTGGTCATTTTGGATTTTATTTCTGCGACATTTGTCATGGGTTTCCTTGCGAGTTCCACATTTTGTTCTATATGCACAGCTATTTTGCTTTGTTCAGAGTCCGTACGCAGAACTGATGGACTGCCGAGACGACGCCAATACCCCCCCCCCAATTCTGTTTTGACATAAAATGTTGAAAAATGTAATAAAATTATAAAGCATCTCCAGTGTTTTTTTTAACTTTTGCTGTGTCAGAAAATGTTTACATGTTAAATAGTAACAGTAAGGTTGGGCCAAGTCTATTAGTCTGGGGGCCAGAATAGCCCCCCATGCACCCCCCTCAGGATTAACCGAGACCTATTTTCTTCTCATCTGTGTAACCCAGAGGGAAGATTTAGACATGTTCTCAAGAAAAAAAGTGGCACTGAGTATGTTTTAAACATATTTAAAAGAACTGCGTCGGATTATTAAAAATACCGCTTTTGCGATCAGGTGATAACAGTACGTTGTGACACAACTCTTCATTTCCACTCCAAAATTAACTAAAACTGTCAAGTTATGTTAAATTTCTATCAAGCCAAGGCAAGACTTTACAACCATGAGCTATTTTATTTATTTTTATCAATAATACACCATTTATGTACCAGACGATTATTGTTGAATTAATTTCAAAATGTTTTTTCTTTCCTGTCATAAACGTTTTGTTTATTCATTTGAATTTTGTGTAATAGTTTTACTGTTTAGGGTTGTTGCGTTTGCATTTGATTTTCAAACTAATAATCATATGCACCATTTAAATACTAGGGCATTTTATATGGATTGATTTAAATAAGGTGCGTTACTGGCTGTTCTCTTATAAACATGTATTAAATACATTTGTATTGCTTACAATACCATTATTAAGCAACATAAAAGTGGAGTTAATTTTTATTGCTAACAGAAAACTATAGTTTTAATGACACCCTTTGGTTGCTGGGATACCAAAAACAAACTTATTGAAATAAAGCTCATTTCTGGTCCACATTAATTAAAGTAAAGTCGTCCTAATAAAGAATAATATAATTCTGTTTTTGAAGATTTGTCAAGTAAACGTGAAATGACAATTAATGAAGCAGTGAAATTATAACAGGAATTATCAATTCATCTGAAAAACTTTCACCACTGTCACTATCATACGGAACGTAATCTTCACCATCACTGTTATCTACATCACTACATATGCTAACCATCACTATCTAATACACCTAAAAGACTCTTTATGGGGAATCTTTTCAATTTTTTTCGAGATTGGTTCACTATTTTCCAGCCACTAGTCTAGGGGCCAGCATAACTCCCCTCCGCCATAAACAGGTTTATGTTTGTTTCTGCTTCTTAATAGAAAGCTACAGTATAATGACACCTTTTAAACAGTAAGATATTATTGAAATATGTATTTAAATAAAACTATCCCTGTCTGACATTAGGTCTGCGCCTAAACATGGTAAGGAAACTAACTAAATAACACAGGAGTTGTTTGTTTAAGAAATAGTTCTAGGATAAACTGCACTGCATGGAACAGCAAGTCGCATTTACAAATATCACTGGAAATGGTCAAAATATGTCTAACTCAACAGCGGAAAGGCTTTCAATCCTTACTCTTTTTCAATCGCACTGTATGATATCTATAATTAATATATAATAATTTTAGAAGCAGCACACTCCAATAAATTCTCGAATGCAAATAATACATCCCTACACTAAAAATATATCCTAACAATAAAGTCTCCTCGACCAGCTTTAAAATCTTATCGTATCGTGTAAATATTATAACATGTTCTCATGTACAGCCAACGCCAGCTTAAAGTGACCGGCCCACGCTAAAATCATCAAAAAATCGGTGATTTTATTTCGGGTTCTTAATATGACCATATGATGTAAACATGTACATAGACTAGAACTGCAATTTTTTATAATTTTTGTGCTGCGCATTCACCAGTTAGGCTAGATATAGAGACGAAATTCCTGATTTCTAATTATTGACAACCATGTCAAAAATAGGAAATGCGGGAATTTCGTGTCTATATCTAGTCTAACTGATGAATGCGCAGCACAAAAATTATAAAAAATTAGCAGTTCTAGTCTATGTACATGTTTACATCATATGGTCATATTAAGAACCCGAAATAAAATCACCGATTTTTTGATGATTTTAGCCTGGGCCAGTCCCTTTAATATTATATTATAATATGCCATATTACGTCATTAAACTATATCAAATCATGCCATAGCAATGTCATATACCAATATCACAATTCCATATCCAGACATATCTTACCAATATACATTACCATCCGATAAATAGTGTCGTTACTATATAATGTTATATCATGTAATTATAATCTTGACATTTTAATTCCATATATCATGTATATTGTATTGTGACATTTGAGTGCCATAATTTCTCACTAATATATAACATGTAGCTCTACAATATGCCATATATCCCTTTGTTGTAAAAACCGTATTCATTTATTTAACCTTAATTCGTTACATTATTATGTATTCCGATATGTTAAATGTCATATCTAACTATTATACAGGAATGTCATGCCATTATAATGCTATCTCCAGAAACTGAAATTTCATCCACACATCACAGTGGAACGTATGTGCTGATATTAATATAATATCATATCTTGACAGTTTCATTATATTGTTATATCCAGACATAGGGCCATGATTATTCTCCAATTATATTATTAAAGTATGACATTGAATACCATATTTCGTCATTGTTACATAATTAAATATAATCTGGTCAATCAGGGCATCTTCCCGTAATATCAACAAAGCTAGCCAATGAAGGTGTAAGCACATACATATTCTGAGATGTTCAAGCTATCTTGCCTTTGAAACATGTATGAATAAACATAAAAGATATATAGACTGTATCACGATATGACATGACTATTATAGTGTTACATGTGGGGATGATACCTTATGCCATTATAAAGAATTATGGTATCAAGATGATTTTGAGACACAATTTTATAGATCCAAATATTACAATAGATTGCCACTATATCGGGACAATATATGATGGTACTAAACTTTTGAAATTCGATTTATCAGGTTTTTAATATCTGACTAGTACAACTATGTTGTAATATGATGTAAATAATATAGCATCAGAGTGCCTGTTTATGACATTACAATGTCCCTATGTGACAAGAGTAATATCAACATATAGTTCTATAATTTCAGAATATGGACAAAACTAACAGATCAATTCTAACCGATGAAAAAACTTAGTAGCATTTTTTTCATAGAAAGGTAAAGGTGCAAGGTTATAGTCTGATATCAAGTCTGAAGACCTATCATCCGACTTTACATCTTACCCCCTGGTCACTGGACCTGTTCATTCGTGAGCCATTTCAACTCCACGGAGAGCATACAGTCCTGCAGCCGTTTCGGCGCATTAAACTTATCGTACACATTGCCATCTCTGTCCTACCAGGTACTCATTTTCACCTGAGTTAAGTGAAGCATTTGAGGGTGAAGTGCCTTGCCCAAGGACACAACATCTTAACAATGTCCCAAGATTGAGAGGGGAGAAACAGGATATTTCTCTGAAAATTATGCACCAGCGGGATTCGAAACCGCACGGCAGGCAGCGACATCGGCAGAGCGCTACGCTCCAACCATTGCGCCATGTCCCTCTCTCTTCATAGCATATTACAAATTAGTGAATACCGTATTTGCTGGCCTATAAGTCGCACTGGAGTATAAGTTGCACTAGGCTCAAGATTAGGCTCGAACCATAGACAGGTCGCACCGGCAGATATGACGCACCAGGCTCAGAGACAGGTCTGACGATATTTAAGTGTCAGTACATTGGCGTTTATAGCAAGAGAAGACGACAGAGTCAATGCTATTTAATAGCCTGGTAGACCGATATTAAAAGTGTTTAATATATTGTTCAATGTACATGAACATAAAATTTAGTAATTAATTCGAAATTATTTCAATGCCATGTATGAAAGACAGACGCCATTGTTTTCTTTTCTACCTCATTAGAGAGCTCCCACTTCCGTAACTGACCCACACTCACCAGGTGGCGATGTCGATAAAGGGCATTGATCCAGGTTATAGCCCAGTGAATACAAATTAATAATAACAGCTTGTAGCGCATGTTTTTCGGCGATTTCTCAGTCAATTCACAACCGATTTTCATGAAATTTAACAAGGGCTATTATCGAGTCCCCTGCCGAACACTGGGAAATTTTCATTGATAAATATTGTATAGTTTGAAAGTTAAGACCATCAGGGACGTCGTAATTAGAAATTTATGCTACTATATGTCGAATGGTCTATCTTTTGAGCTATAGATTATTTTGTCATGAAAATTTCATGCTATTTGGCTGGGGACCCGATAATAGTCCTTGTAAAATTTCATGAAAATCGGTTGAGAATTGCCTGAGAAATCAGCGAAAATCTTGCGCTACAGGTTAATGTGACTTCCACTACACTCTATAGATGTGTTTATTCGGTAAATTGCTTGCGATTGTCTCGCCCCCTAGCGAATGCTGACGATACTGTGACCGGATGCAGAGAAAAATGGCTGACATACAAATGTATTCATAACAAACAAACAGTCACGATCTTTTACTAAAACATTCTATCTTACCCAATTAATCATAAATTAAATATATGGTTTTTAAGCATTATGCATGCTGATCAATAATAAACTAAATAACAGTCCCAAATGGTATTAAAACTGACATACAATGGCCTCAAACAATGATATGACGTTAGCGGTTCATGAAGGCAATCGCGTCATTACGTGACAGAGGTTAGAGGCCACTTTAGATTTTTTCCAGCTGGCCTCGGCCGAGTTGAAAACCATAGAAAGGTCGCACCGGAGCATAAGTCTATTTTCGTAAAATGTGAATTTAAAAAAAAACGATGACATTAACACAATCCAAAATATCCCCCCAAGGTAGGATAATATAGTAAAATTATATTAACTTTTACTATTTTGTCTCTATGAATATATGGCCTAATGCACAGAGTAGTCCAAATCCATAATTTTTCATTTAAATGTCACAATATTGTGATAGAATGAGCTATACGCTAAAATTCAGTTTACAGAGAAAAATATTTTTAAAAATAGCGTCATTTTATATTTGCTAAGGAAAATGTGTTAGTGCCACTATTTTTTCTGGGAACATCCCTAAATCTTCCGGCTATATGCCTAAGATGCCGAATAAAGTGGTTCCGGTGGATCCTGAGGGGGGTGCATGGTGGGCCTATCTGGCCCCCCGCCTATATGTGAAACAGTAAAAAGTCTGTTGTTGACCGCCAGAGCGGTGAGCGGATCTAGATCAGATTGTAAGATGATCTCTGATAGGTCCTTGAGGGAATCTCCCAGCCAATTAGAATATCCATTACATAATGACGCACGTCATGCATTTACAGTCATTACACAATGGCAGTCTCCACCAGACTTAATAGTCTAGTAGGAAGAAGGGGGTATCGTGCACCCCCCGGAAATCAATTTCTAATTGATGTTTCTAGATTGGAAAAATACCATAGAAAACGATTAGCTATGTTAAAAAGTTGACAAAATGTCCCACATACCATTTTTATGCAAATTAGTGATGCCACTACTGGAAAATGTATATTTCGCCATATCTCAGCTTATAGTGCACATAGCTCAACAATTAAGGTATCTAACCGCATGTTTTGAGGGTTTAAGATCATTATAAAACTATTCTTGAAGTGATCAGATGTGTCTAAAAGATGTTAGCGTGCCAAATATCTCCGACTAACTTTCCCCATATCTTCGCGGATATCAATGTAAACTGCATTAGGCCTATGGTCATTCATTTCATTCATTCATTATGCTGGCATAACGTGTCTAGACGTATGTTCTGATGCTCAACGAATATAAAAATACTAATATTCAAGAGATCAGATATGTACAAGGCATGTGTTGCACATTAGAGCCATCATTAGCGTACAAGAAAACATAACTGTACACGCTATCTATCTATAGGTCAAATTTGGTATTCTTCTCTTTTTCAAAACATGCACCAATCCTTAAAAAATTTAACAGTCTGTCAGATAAAGTCACACTCTCATATGGAGTTCCACGCGGCTCTGTGATGGGACCAGTGCTTTTTAGCCTATACACTACACCACTCAGCACTATTATCTCCAGTTTTGACATAAACCACCATCTCTATGCCGATGATACTTAAATTTCTTCATCCACCCCTGTTGCTCCTCGTACATGCACGAAGCAACCCGGTGGTTCACATGCTGGATGTGTGGCTCCAAAGCAGACTGGTATGGGGAGGGCGAGACAGGTCGACTCTGGACTAGCAAATTACCTTCTTTTCATCTCTCACCATCTTGTGGGACAGCTTGACATGGACGGCTTTCACAGAAGATTTACTAATGTGTCCTTACACCAGATACGTATGCAAACTGCTCCAGTTGTTTCATCACATGAGGCTTGACGTAGTCACCCATTTGCCTGAATGTTTTGTAGAACCTGGTATTCTTTCCCAGCTTTTTAGGTGGCCCCACTTTTCCCTAAACTTTGAATGAACTGGTTCAATCCTCTCCACTGAGGACACATTATCCGAGGTGAGTGGCAAAGTACGTTAATAGTCTTCACCGAGAGCCACGTCAGGTAATTGTATGTTGACAATCTGTCTGTGCTTCCCCAATCCTGTGACACACAGTCATATTGATTGAATGGGCATGATGCAGTAGAATCACAAACATGTGTGGTACTGCACCTCCACTTGTGTTTTGATAAATTGAAACACTTGGGAATGATTAGAACAAAATATTGTGGGAATAGACAATGCAGTAGCAAGACTAGTAACATAACACAATCTTACCTAGCTTTTATGTTGTAACAAATTGATGAATTCTGCCCTCCACAATGAGGATTGCCATATTTGTTTTGTCCAGCCTGGAAGCCAGGCCTGCTTACCACTCCATACAGCATAACTGACATAACTTGTTTTTTGTGTCATAGTTTGCAAGGAAGCTCTTGGAATAATATGGCTTCCTGACAGCTGATCCAGCTAGAATGATCTCTGGGCTGCTACGTCTCAACCTCTCCTGCGCTTTGATAGACCCAGGATGATAACTGTCAGTCGAGATCGCCGTCTGATCGAGAATCTGTCTGCATATCTCACAACAGGTCGGGGGACGTTGGTGAAGTATGTAGCAGTGCTATGCTATCCTGTATGAATGAATCGTCAATTCCTTGGGGTATGGCAGATTGGTATGGGATAGCGTCTTCCAGAAGGTAAGCCTATTCAAGGAGGGAGAATTTGTTGATTTTCGAGAAAAACCCATTTGGTGACCCAAGCCAAGGAGGTACAGCCATAAGTCATGAGTTCTTCCAAGTCCATTCGTTCATTTAGACTTTACGAGGAGCGGGGATGCCAGGTTGCTTTGCTACTGGTACTGGATGACTTGAGATGATTCTCATAGTAACACAGGTTGACACAGCTTATAGTCAGGGAGCATCTGTACCAAACTAAAGTCCCGTGTGAATTTTGTGGTGAAAGCAAGCCACCCATCCAGATATGTTGATGGGATCCCAAATAACAAAAAAACACTTGTTGGCAGTCTGAGATACTGGTCTTTTCAGAGTTACGAGCCGACAAAAATAGATGCACTTTATGCGTTTTCTATGTGCGTCGCGTGAGTGATTTGCCAATATCATTCAAAGATCAACATAATAACAGCTTAATTTTTGCCTTTATTTTCAGAATCTACACTTGCAGAGGAAACCCAGATGCACAATTGTTTTACAGACATGTTATATTGTCAATTTTCACATCAAAATAATTTCAACTGTTGCCATAATCCAAGCTAATTTGTATGTTGCAGGTCAATCCCCACAGATGCCGAGTAACCATGTTAACAGAAACAATACCATAGACTTGATCATAGACTAGACCTCCTAACCCCCATGATATAACTGTACTCTGGTGTAGGTAGTAATGGTGGTGGCCCGTACATCTGTGTCCCTAGTTCAAATCATACAACTTCTACAATGGAGAGTCAGGCCAGCATGGGCACGTCAACTGCAAAGACCGCAAGATACGAAACAGACTTTACAATCTGCATTATTTGCCAGAAACAAACAGAGGAACAGCTTGTGGAGAAGCCAACTGCCCACTGGAAGGTTCTGGAATTCACAAGAGACAGGGCAAAATATGGTGATGGACACTATCCTGAAGTCAGCAGACGCCTTGGAAAATTGACAGGTCAAGACCTTGAATCCAAGGATGCATCATGGCACAGAACATGCTACCAGAACACTGTACACACAGGAATGTGCAAGAGAGCTAAAGAGAGGTATGAAAAGAACCTGGCTGCTAGGAGCAGACCCGAGAGAAGAGAGTCCTCCGAAAGTTGCTCATCAGAGTGTGGTACTTTCACTCGTTCTCAGTCTGTTCCATATGAAAGAGAACTCTGTTTCTTCTGCGACGTAGGGGCCACGAAAGGTAATCCTCTTCACACCGTTGCCACGGAAAATGCTGGGCGTGCTCTCAAGAAAGCAGTTGAGTTAAGCGACAACGAGAGACTCTGTGTCAAGCTAAATACTGGAATCAACCCAGAAGATGCCCATGCAATCGACATCAAATACCACAAGCGCTGCTGGGCCAAGTACGTCACACATGTTCACCGCAGGGCATCAGACCCACTAGTTCCTGAGAATAACAAAGCAGATGAATTTGCGGCTGAGGTTGAGTTTTTCAGTTTGGTCAAGGGTGAGCTACTGGATGGTAAAGTCATCAATATGGGTGTGCTCCAGACGACATACACCAGCATCCTGTCAGCAAATAATGTAAGAAACCCCACATGTAGTCGCCCGAAATTGAAAAAGCTCCTCAAGAGAGAAATACCAGATGTAGAATTCCACAAGGCCAAACACGCGAACGAACCAGAGTGGGTTAGCATCAAATGCACCAGAGATGCAGCAATTCAACTTGCAGAAAACAGTACTGATGCAGATATGAAGGCCCTGTATGACGCTGCATCCGTGCTGAGAAAGGCTATCAGTAAAGCCCAGCCCTGGTCATTCAGTGGCTCCCTCCTTGCTGTGGATGATGAACATCTTCCAAAGGAACTATACAGCTTCTTCCGTTGGGTGATCCAAGGGCCAAACACAACACTTTCCAGCGATGCCAAATCTTCAGCTGTGAACAAGAATGCCATCAGCTTGGCCCAGACCACAGTGTCGATGTTCTTGTCAAAACATCAAGTCAGAAGGAAGACTACTCAGACCCTTAAAACAGCTAGGGAAATGCCACAGCAGCTCGCAGTTGGGGTAGCCATTCGCCAAGCCATCAGAAGTAAGAAGGTGATCAACATATTGCATGGCTTTGGAATGTCTGTTGAATACAACAGACTGTTGCGCATGGAGACCCAGATTGCTACCAGTGTGGTGAAGAGAATGATGGACAATAATGGCCTCTACCTGCCCCCTGATTTCATCCTGGTGAGATACATCTTCTTTGCTGTTGATAATGTCGACTTTGCAGAGGACACCCCAGATGGAAAACGCACTCTACATGGAACTGCCATGGCGATTTACCAAAGATGTCATGATGGAGATGAAACCACAAAGCTTGATCTTGATGAACCATCCGGTGAACGTTCCTTGAAAGAGCTTCCCAGCACAGTCACAATGCTACTTGATTGTCCCAAGCCAGCAGCTCAGCCACCAACCACCACGTACTCTACGTTCAGGACAAAGGAAGAGCAACAACACATAACAGAGGCTCTCCTGCCAGATGCAGCCTGGCTTCTGGGAAGAAGCCTAGTGAAGGTGTCCCCAAGCATTATACGGTCTGAGGAACAGCCAGCTAATAAAGAGACCTCCCAAGAAAACATTCCGACCTGGTCTGGGTATCATTCTCTTGTCAGCCACAATTTACCTACAACCAGGGTTGGTACGCCACCACTGCTTGCTGCTCCAGCACACGAATGGAAAACGCTGCTGACCATCCTAATGCAGGCTCAGGGAATCAACGCCAAAGTGGTGGGGCCTGACAGAAAGACAGTCATCTCTCTTGATATGGGCCTCTACAAACCCGCAAAGCAGCTTCAGATGGCAAGAAGTGACATGAATCACCTGGTACTTCGCCCTGGCGAACTACACATTGTAATGTCCCGGCTACGTACCATCGGTGTCTATATAGAAAACAGTGGACTGGACTTCTCCTGGACAGAGGCGGATTTGTATGGTCCAGCAACAGTCAAACAAATCCTTGAAGGAAGACATGTGAGAAGGGCAATAGAGGCACATGTGGTAACAACGCAAACCCTTTTCCTGCTTTACCAAGAAGCCTTCTTCGAAGATCATCCAGAGCTGGTTAGCAGGCTGACGGCTGCAGCTGAAAACATCAGGCAAGCATGTGGAGACGGCAGCTCTGAGATAGTTCAGCAAGCACATGCACACATGGTAGATGTGATGAAGTCTTTGGATGTCATGGAGAAGATGACACAGTTTGACTCCTAGGTTAGCCAAAAAACACTGTTCATTGTGATGCGCCAGTACATGCAGATGGTGATGGACATGCTACAATTCATCAGGTCAGTTCGAAACGGGGATTGGAACCTTTATCTCCTTAGCACCAAGACATTTGTCAAATACTACTTCGCTCATAGTAAGCTGAACTACGCTCGGATGATTCCAGTCTATTTGGCAGACATGGAAGCACTCAAGCAGTCTGATGCTGAAATCTACGGCGAATTCCTGAGTGGTAACTGGGTAGTCAACAAAAACCAACACGCTCCCTTTTGCGCAGTAGGAGCTGATCATGCTCTAGAGCATATCAACCGCTCAATGAAAGTATCTGGTGGCTTGGTAGGCATCACCTTGAACCCAAGTGCACGCACCAAGTTCTTCCTCATCTCTCCCGAGCTTGCCAGACTGGCAGGAGAAGCTCAAGAGATGGCTGGATTGCACCCAGCTGCCAAGGAGAGTCACCATGCACTCTCTGCCTCAAATGAAAACAGACAAAACAAGGCCATTGATGATCTCACTGCCACGATGAAGACCTTTACCAATCCATTTACTGAGGACAGTGATGAGTTGTTCAACTTGGTCACCAAGGCGGTCATGCCTGAGAAAGTGTCCACAGACCTGTGTAGACAAAGCAAGCTTGGGCAACAGCTGTTTGATGATTTTGTCACAAGTCGTATCACCACAAATACAACCAACCTGTGGGCTCCAATGAAAAAATGTCAGCTGCAAACCTGGAAAGCCGCAGGGAAAAAAGTGAAGCTCAGCCTAGGACAGAAAGTGATGGAGCTCAAAGAAGACCGAAGTCTCTTTGCACGCTTGCTATTGGTTTCCAAGTCACGACCAGAGATAAACCTAGAAGATGCTGTTGGACGCCATGAACTCTCAGTTGTGCCCAGGTCCATGTTTGCTGCTGACGGAGAAATGTTGCACTGTCACACGAAAAGCAACTTGATGGCTATCCTGGAGAGTCTCCCTGACAGTACTGACAATAATGGAAATCTAGAGAGTGATCATGGCGAAGAACTGCCAATGGAAACCAGCCAGGAAATGGACCATGCTTCTCGAATCGCTGTGGTGGATGGAATGGCAGAAGTTCAGTCGATGGGAAAGCCCGATTGGGTACTCAACTGCTCTCAGCTGGCAGACCACTTCACTTCCCGTATCCTGAACAAGTACGGCTCAATGAATGAAGTGCGGGTCATTTTCGACCGATACGATGTCCAACATTCACTGAAACAGTCCACCAGAAATAGAAGACTAGGGAGTCAGACTGCTGTTGCCTACCACATTACAGACTCCACTAACATTGCCAAGATTTCTCTGAAGAGACTGCTCTCTCATGGGGATACGAAGAAGGAGCTGACAGGATACTTAGCAGAAAAGATGTTGCAGCAAGCCCATGCTTTAGGACAATCTGTTGTTGTGGCATGGGGCACCCAATGCAGAGCAACCCATACCGACAAGAGATACCTGGACAGTGACCACGAAGAGGCTGATACAAAGCTGATTCTACATGCAGCTGATGCCACAGCCTCTGGTGCAACAAGCATCATGATTTGCTCCCCTGACACAGACGTTCTTGTTCTGGCTGTGAGACGTTATCCAGAATTGTGTAAGGATACAACGTTTGCCATAACAGCAGGAAGAAAGAGTAGGACCATTCAACTAGGCCCTATCTATGAGGCCTTAGGATCACAGAAAGCAGCGGCACTACCAGGTCTGCATGCCATGAGTGGCAGTGACAACACTGGCAGTTTTGCAGGAAAAGGTAAGCATGCTTTCTGGAAGGCATTTCAAGATTCCAGTGAGGGCATACTCACTGCTCTGATCAACCTGGGAACTACCAATGAGCTGAAGGATGACACAGCTGCTTCCATTGAGCAATTCATCTGCACAGTCTACCAACCACAAACCCAGATTGTCTTGGTGAAGAAGCTGCGATGGTGGTTATTCAAGAAGAAACAGGCAGAATCAGAGAGGCTGCCTCCAAGTCCTGATGCCCTGCGACAGGCTATTCTACGCGCCCATCACCAGGCCATTATTTGGAACCTCGATACAGTACCACAGCCTGTGATTCCACCCCCAGAAAACTACGGGTGGAAACAGGAGGATGATGGATGGACCCCAGTCATGACTACTCAGCTTCCAGCCCCCGAATCTGTCCTCCACTTGGTGAAGTGTGGCTGCAAAAAGCAGTGCCGATCTGGAAGATGCTCCTGTAGGAAGGCAGGCCTTAACTGTTCTGACATCTGCGGTTGCTCAGGGGATGGTGAAGAAGTCTGTGAGAACTCAGAACAGCTAGTTCCAGAGTGCGATGACGTGGATGATGATGAGTGATGACTGTAATCATGGTGATAGACGCTAGTTGTGTATGACCTGCCTGGTAGATACTCCATAAGAAGACATTAAATGTCTTCTTATGGAGTCAAATTATGGAGTCAAATTTTGATCAATAGACAGACAATGCAGTAGCTAACAGTGATATACTTTGCTCATTGAAACGAAATAGTTTTCAATCCATTTTGCCCATCGCTATCAGCTGCATATTAGTGACAATGACTATATTCTCTTACTCATCAATTCCATATGTAATAGACTCTATTTGTGATGGGCCTATACATCTAGTATATGCCCAGTCATGTCAATGGACTTGTGCGGAGTTGAACATGTTTAAGTTGAATATGCTTCAATCGGCTTATGTTTTTTTTTTTAAAGTACTCGGCTGGGTTAATTTGTTTGTTTTTTATCGGTATCACATTCAAATAATGGTTGTATAGCACCATAGTGTTTAAAAAGGATATTCAGATGTTATTGACTGCTTATATTAAACTTTCTATGTAAAAAATTGACTGATTTGAAGATTTTTCTTCCTACAAATAAGCAAACTTTGACTGCCGGAAAAGCCAATTAGGTATAAATTAGTCCGTTTTTTTAACACTCCACCAAAAATGTACCACTAGGATTTCAGACTGCCAACAAGTTTTTTTATGTTCTTGGGGGTCCCCTTTATCAAACTAAGTGACTGGTTTGCTTTCACCACTAAATTCACACGGAATTTCAGGTGCTCCCTGACTATTACCATTTGAAAAAAAAACAATGAATATAGTTGTGAATGTGATTTTAACTGATTAGCTTTCCCTGTGAGGAAGTGATGGTGATCTTGTTGTTGTCAGCTTTTCAGATTTGTCAATGCTTGTAAATGCTCACAGAATGTTACGGCAAAAAGGACAACGACATTCTGGTACTGATCCGCACTTCCTAGAATGTAAGCTTGTGCAAGAGCATCAACAAGAACGATAACCAAACTGTGCAGAAGTCAAAATGAAAAGGCAACATGTGTGCTCTTTGGGAATTTCTTGAATTTGACATGATTTTTCTTGGGTTATTCTGTAGCCGTTTCAGCAGTTTCTCAGGCTTGATAGTTCTGATTCATCAGAGCCATTCAGTTATTCGACATCGAGCACGTGCAATGACGATAGCAAGAGAACCTCATTATGCTGGACAACATGTTTTCCAGTACGAATACAAGTGCCTTCTCATGGACATATCAGATCTCTCTGAAAATAGTTTTACTATGTTCTTTGACCCTCAAAACATAGGTCTGGAAACTTGTTATACTCAGTAATCTTTAATATTGGCTGAGCTATGGCGGAAACATAGACTTCTCGTTAATGGCGGCAATATTTTGCGCAATAACATATATTAGACACATCTGATCACTTCCAAGTTTTATAATGATCTTGGACCCTCAAAACATGGGGTTAGACACCTTAATTGTTGAGCTATGTGCACTATTAGATGAGATATGGCAAAATATACATTTTCCAGTAATGGCATCACTAATTTGCATAAAAATGGTATGTGGGACATTTTGTCAACTTTTTAACATAGCAAATCATTTTCTATGGTTCTTTTCCAGTCTAGAAACATCAATTAGAAATTGATTTCCAGGGGGTGAACGATACCCCCTTCTTCCTGCCAAACTATAATGATAGTAATAATACCCAACTGACCTGAGCTGCCCATCGCCATTGTCCAGGCCACTGTGTGGGAGTACTTGCCGGCTGTATGTATGTAAGAAAAGACATGTATATAAATTATTGTCAGTAATTAGGTCATATTTGCCATTATGATTGCCAATGCAATACTGCAATGAGGGGATATACTAGTAGGCGTATTACACTGGCAGACCATGATACTGCCTATTAGGCAGATTCAGATTCAACAACAAATTGATGTACTCACAGGTGACTGGTAACCATAGTGTGCCGGTGTTGCTTGATTAAGGTAAACGGGTTGTGTAGCTTGTGGAAGCATTACTGCTGCTGTTGGGTAGGCATGCTGATGAAAAACAAATAAAATTAATTATGTTAAAATGTGTACAATCTAAGGGCAATAATTTACTTTCTTCAACATCACCTGACCTACAACTGTAAATACCAGATTTTATACAAAAATTTTACCAAAAATCGAGCATTGTTTATCGCTAACACTACATTTTCCAAGTGAATCATAAACAAAACAATTATTACTCCTTCAACCAACTAATGATAAATTTCTTTCTGAAAAAAAATTGACCGCTAATAAAATGAAAATCACAGATTAAATTGTTTTTATTTTATTAACAAACAAGAGCACACTCGACAATAGCCCGCCGCCATTATTGAACTTGAAGTCATTATTGCGGCCACAAGGTCAAATTATTGACAAAAAATGTGAAAGATGACAATAAAGCGGCCATTTTGAATTTTTTCCCAGCCATTATTGAAGTTGTCCAAGAACTGGTTATTAGTAACATGCATAACAGATTTGAAGATGATATATTAAAAACTTTTCAAGTTATCGCGCCCACAAGGTCAAATTATTGACGTAAAATGAGAAAAATCGCAATAAATCGGCCATTTTGAATTTTTTTTCAGCCATTATTGAACTTGTCCAAGAACTACTTATTAGTAACATGCATAACAAGTTTGAAGAGGATATGTGAAAAACTTTTCAAGTTATCGCGCCCACAAGGTCAAATTATTGACGTAAAATGAGAAAAATCACAATAAATCGGCCTTTTTTTTTTTTTTTTCGGCCATTATTGAACTTGTCCAAGAACTACTTATTAGTAACATGCATAACCAATTTGAAGAGGATATGTGAAAAACTTTTCAACTTATCGCGCCCACAAGGTCAAATTATTGACGTAAAATGTGAAAAATCACAATAAATCGGCCATTTTTTTTTTTTTTTCGGCCATTATTGAACTTGTCCGAGAACTGGTCATTAGTAACATGCATAACAAATTTGAAAAGGATATGTGAAAAACTTTTCAAGTTATCGCGCCCACAAGGTCAAATTATTGACATAAAATGTGAAAAATTGCAATAAATCGGCCATTTTTTTTTTTTTTCGGTTATTATTGAACTTGTCCGAGAACTGGTCATTAGTAACATGCATAACAAATTTGAAAAGGATACGTGAAAAACTTTTCAAGTTATCGCGCCCACAAGGTCAAATTATTGATGTAAAAGGTGAAAAATCGCAATAAGTCGGCCATTTTGAATTTTTTTTCAGCCATTATTGAACTTGTCCGAGAAGTGGTCATTAGTAACATGCAAAACAAATTTGGGAAGGAAACATGAAAAACTTTTCAAGTTATCGCGCCCACAAGTAAATGTTAACGCCGACGCCGACGCCGCCGAACTTCAATTGCAATAGCCCACCTTTTTTAATTAAAATTAAAAGGCGGGCTAAAAAAGAGTGAGCAAAGAAAAAAAAGAGGGTAATCCCCGTCTGCAAACATGAATGAAAAAATCCCAACAATAATTCAAATTTTTCAACGAGCATCAAAATAAAACTAATCGGAGCTATTTTTATTAGCGATAACTTGAATTTTTTTCCATGTATCCTCATGAAATTTGTAATGATGTTGCTAAAAAGCAGTTCTCAAACAAGTTTAATAATGGCCGAAAAAAAATCTAAATGACAGATTTATTGCGATTTTTCGCATTTTACGACAATAATTTGACCTTGTGGCCGCGATAACTTAAGTTTTTCATGTATCATCTTCAAATTTGTTACGCATGCTACTAATAAGCAGTTGTCGGACAAGTTTAATAATGGCTGGAAAAAATGTTAAAATTGCCATTTATTTTTATTTTTCGCATTTTATGTCAATAATTTAACATTGTGGTCGCAATAATGACTTCAAGGTCAATAATGGCGGCGGGCTATTGTCGAGTGTGCTCTTGTTTTAAAGATGCTACCAAAATTTTTAATGGCCGCCAGTGGTAACGCCAAATTTTTTTATGGGCGCGAAAACTCAAAATTTAAAAGTCAGAAATTGTTCAAATTTTACTATCACATTCCTCACGATATGGAGATGTGCTGGTGTTTTTTAAAGTTTTACTAAAATTCAAAATGGCCGCAATCCCATTACAGTGAAACCTGCTATCAGCGGCCACCCTAAATGCTAGCCATTCATAATAAAAAAAAATCAAAGTCAGGGGTCATTTTCAACTGCTGTAATGTCAAAAGATATAACGATTTAATATTTTTAAAACACTGAAATAATCAAATAACATTATTTATTTGTATATGTTGATACAGGAAAAAATATTTATGCTTTAATTTCTATTAAAATAACGCGGCTGGAAGGGGATTACAAACGGACCCTTTATCTCTTGAGATAATGTGATTCCACCATTTTTGAGTTCTTGGTCAAAGTGGGCATGACTATTAGCTGAATCAATCAAGATCCGAATTCCCCTCATATGCATGCTCTGCCCAAAATATTACACCCTCTACTCTTAACTTCTAGCTATTAAGTAGCCCTACTCTAGACTACACCGTAGAAGTATTTGATTTTGTTAATTAACCCTTTCAAGCCTGAATTAATCATTGTCATCTTCATCCACTACAAGTCGAGAATTGCGACAGCAATTCGCCACTTGTAGTGGATGTAGATGACAATGATAAATTCATGATTTGAAGTGGGTGTAAAATTAAAGAAAATGACCATGTATTGGTAAACCAGTTTCATGAAAATTCTCATCCTAAAATCTCTAGTTGTAGGAAAATGTCTGTTTTCAAGGATGTAAAATGATGCTTTAATGCATCGTGAGGGTCTAAAGGGTTAATAAAATAGATCTATAGCTGGTGTTTGATCTATCTAATTACAAGTGGCCGCTCTGCTATGCTGAGTGAAATTCATGTCGGCATAATCGCTAGCACATACCGCTGGCCGCTAGATAACGTATATGTATACACCAGGTGGCGTTATAGTAAGAAATTGAAGCGTAGAAATCTGTGAATTAGATTGACCGCTGCCAAAACGAAGTAATCTCATATCAATATGGCGTCGTCTGTATTTGTAAATAAGTTTTTTCGAGGATTGTAAAAATTGTCACACATTGTGACAGTTATACCAGGTTAAAAATGGATTTTTGGCTGAAAAAAATGGCCCGTTGCCGGGTTTTGGAGAGTCTTAACAGTGAAAATGTGATCGGGAAATTTGTTTTGTGACCGTAAGTTGTGGTCGACCTGCCATAGTGGTGACCGCCGGGACCGAGTTTCACTGTACCCACCATCTGAAAATGTGCAGCTGATTTTACTGTAATTTAAAATGGCCACCACAATCGACCGAATTTTGATTGACCTGTTGTTTCTCCTCCAGATTGACTTTATAATAAAAGCATTTCAAACCTCTGTAGTGAAATTGATTCAAAATATTCATTACTTAATGCTAGAAAAATATATAGTTCAAATGGAATATAAGTCGGCAGTGTATTTGCTATTAAAACGTCTACAAAAATTGCACCTAGTGTGATGTTGTGCACTGGGTTTGTGTAGATCTGTGCATGTCGTTCACACCTAATGTTATACCTCAATCTATTTTAGCTCAATATGGAGTGATTTCATGTAGTATGTCCTATCGTTGGTAGTAAAAAGGTCTTAATTGGGTGTAACTTTTATCTAATACATGGCTACCACCGTCTCCTATATACCATTACTATTTAGGCACTAGGCTATGTATTGACAATTTGTGTTAAGAGGTCATTCTGCAATAATGCGATCCACTTCTAATAGGGTCCTGTTTCAAGGTCAAATTATTGACGTAAAATGCGAGAAATCGCAATAAATAAGCCATTTTAAATTTTTTCAGCCATTATTGAACTTGTTCAAGAACTGCTTATTAGTTATATGCGTGTAGTGATGGGAATTGGTTATGATTTCATAATCGATGATCGGTTGGAATTGGTTGGCACAACTGACCGATGATCACAGTTAATCGGTTTCGCGAAGTTTTTACCTATGCGTAAGATTAACATGGCACTAAGAGCAACCATCTATTAATACCCCTATGGAACAACACACAAGTTCTCAAATCCTGTTTCATTCAAATTAAAATGACCGTTTGTAATCGATCATCACAATTAAATGAGTAAACGACCAATTATCGATTATAATCGATCATTGGTACATCACTAATGCATACCAAATTTGCATAAGAAATTTGGGAAGAATACATTTAAAAAAAAATTCAAGTTATTGCACCACAATAAAAGTTAAAGCTGACGAACTTCAATTGCAATAGCCCACCTTCTTTAATTAAAATTAAAAGGCGGGCTAAAAACAAACACAGATGGATAAGTGTTTTCTTCTGCTCTGAAATGAAAAGGATTTTCAGGAAATCGGCAATAATCCAATGGTGGCAATGAAGATAGCTCCCGACTAGAACCCAAGGGGTACTGTTTATCAGCCAAGTTTTCAACTAGTGGGAAAACAAGGCGTTATGAATACTATTCCCATGTTTTTTTTATAAGATTACAGAGCTCTTAATAGCCTAATTTTATAGCCTAACTTTTTCTTTGAAAAAAACTTACAAACATAAACAAAAAATGAGCCTAAATTAAATTGTGTTTCTTTGCAAAAGATGTTTTACAACTCCACTCCCCAAAATAATCTTCTTCATTTGGTAGTTACAAATATTGTGTATACATAAGTTTTTTTAGCAATTGGATCAATGTTACATAATTATAAAGATAAATAAAGAAAGGAAAATACAATTATATGAGAGATGACTGCATGTTTCTGAAAATTTAAAAACATTTTTCGACTCAAGCAGACATTTTCATAAACAGTTAAATGAAATCCATAGCACATCATTGCATCAAATCATTCTAATTACATATCCTAACTAGAGGAAAAGAGACATCACATTACATTACATTCATGCCTCATAATGTATGGAAATAAAGAACATGAAAACAGCCATGTGCGCCATAAAGAGGGTGGTGCATCAACAATGTCCTAATATCAAACAAAACATTATTCTTGCATTGAAGCCCTTAATTTATTTCAGAACAAACCATAATAACAACAGAGCTGCCAACATAAACTTTTGTAACCTGTAATTTTGTTGAAAAAAACCCCTGTATTTTAGCAGCAAAATATGTGAAGGAATAATAACAATCTCGGAGTATGTCTGCATTCATCAAATATTAGAAAAGAAATATTCTTCAGCAATAAGTTTTTTGGAAAACACGTGATGGTAAACAAGTACTGCTTGGTATCCGAAAACATATTAGGAATGCACAACAAATCACAGGGGTTTGTTTTATAAAAAAAAATATTAGATTGTTGATTTGGCTGAGAAAGAAATTCACTTCCAATTGAAACATCAAATTGGAATTGTCTAAAATCTGTATGAAATACATTTAGGAGGTACACTAGATTAAGATTAACGCCCATAATTTTAAGGTTGGCAGTTCTGTAATGACCTCTATAAAACATTATAATACATTTATAATACAGACAAAGGCAATCTTTGTTGCAATGATCCAACAAATTATTGTTGGCATTACGATTACTAGTAATCAAGAGCTTCAAGACTAATATTAGGAAAAAAATTTAAATCGTGCTAGGCAAGTGTAAAACAAGCCAGGAATCTTAGCAACACCTTTAAGTAAACCATGTCATATTTGCGTTAATTGCAATAAATTTAAACAAGACCTGTGAACAAACTATAAGGCTAGTATAAACACATTAACAGTGAAAGCCAGACAAAGTCCATCTCAGCTGGATAAAGTCTGCATGCCTGAAGTATCATGCACAGTGCATGAAGAACAAGAAAACAGTGGTGACAAGAACGGAACTAGTATTAAAATAAGCATCAATTGTTGTTGGGGTTCCTTTGCTCACCGATCTACCAGAAGTCAAGTGTAAAGCTGATGACCACTGTCAAGGGGTGATGCGAACATTCTCAGATTATTACATGTAGACCTGGATTTCTTTGGAGGTAATTTCACCTGTTCCATCCCCTTATATTCCATGAACAGGTGTGCTACGACTCTTTGCTTGTTTCCATTATTATGATCCCTTTTGCAAGATTTCAAACAACCATTTTAATTACATCGCAATGACATGCATGATGCAGTGTTATCTAGTAATCTATTTTTTTTCTCAAAGAGCACACAGGAATCGGTAGGCAACTATCTACAGTAAGCAGAGAATGTGATAACCTTTAATGCTTGAAGCGGATGGTGAGGCAGTTTTTGAGAACTATACACATCCTGAAGCTCAAAAGGATCATAATTATCATTTAACAATGTTGTACAGTTAAAAATAAAAATAGAGTGAATGTTGCCATATAATAAGCAACAAGATCACACGTAAGTACGTATTAGCTTGTTCAACGCAACAATCTCATGTCCTTTAGCCTTGAAAGTTTTTCTCGGGCTGTTGGATTGAAGTCTGTCCACCACCCGATTAAGACCACTGAGTGTCACCTGTATCATCATAAAGTTCTCCATGTACACATTCCGGTAAACATGACATTGATCCACTGTTGTTTTAAGGTTGGGTCAGCGTCGCAAACGGTGGACCGGTATAAAAAAAAACATCGGTTCAACGTCTGGTTTTTGCTGGAGAGTGCCTGGAATCAATAAGGGTCGCTGTACTATATATAGACTACACAAGCGGCGGGAAGGCTGTTGTCAGGCATGCTCGGACAGGGCGTCATTCATAGACTGCACGTGCAGCGGGACTGACTTGTCAGGTGGAGGCCGACTGCAGATTGAAGTATGTACTTAGAATGAGGTACGTATTTCGAGCGAAGTACGTCCTGAGCTTCAGCCTCAATGAAATAATGTGATGCAAATTAATGGGAACTCGAAAAATAAATGCCCTGTCTAGCCACAGTGAAGCTGAAGGTGTACTTCAATTATAACAAGACTACATAAGTCCAGGAGCTCCCGCTCCGAATCAGACTTTGATTTAAGCAATTTTGTATAGGGTTATTAATGTAGTCCTAGTCTAGGTCAAAAATCAAGACGCAAGACAACTAGGTCTAAGAAGCCCAGTCTAAGAGTAAGATAAGAACTAGACAGTCTGTCAGAGATTGCAAACCTCCATTGAAATTAATGATCCTAATCAGTATCCCAGTAATGGTCTACCTATCTGGCATGGTTTACCCGATATCAGGCCAATCGAGTTAACTAATAGCTGATTTACGGTCATTTTGAATTCGATATAAATTAGTTAAAAACTTAGGGTGCATCCTCCCCCGAAACCTCAAATTTTGTTTTATAGTAATGGACTAACATCTAACACAGTTTGCAAAATATTGGGCATGTGAAAGTAAATAATGGCCGATAGGGGGCCATTTTGAATTTGATCGAGTCAGAATTTTTCCAGATGCATCCTCAGCTGAAATCTCACATTTCATTCTATAGTAATCGTCTAGCTATCTAGCATGGTTTACCAAATATCGGCCATGTGAAAGTGAATAATGGCCTAAAGGCGGCCATTTTGAATTTGATCAAGTCAAAATTTTCCAAGATGCATCCTCAGCTGAAATCTCACATTTCATTCTATAGTAATGGTCTAGCCATCTAGCACGGTTTACCAAATATCGCCCATATGAAAGTCAATAATGGCCGATAGGAGGCCATTTTGAATTTGATCAAGTTAAAATTTTTCAAGATGCATCCTCTCCTGAAATCTCACATTTTGTTTTATAGTAATGGTCTAGCCATCTAGTACGGTTACTAAAAACCGGCTATGTGAAAGTGAATAATGGCCGATAGGCGGCCATTTTGAATTTGATCGAGTCAATTTTTTTCAAGATGCATCCTCTCTTGTAATCTCACATTTTGTTTTATAGTAATGGTCCAGCTATCTAACACGGTTTACCAAATATCAGCAATGTGCAAGTAAATAGTGGCCGATAGGCGGCCATTTTGAATTCGATTGAGTCGAAAGTTTTTAAAAGGCATCCTCTCTCGAAACGTCACATTTTGTTTTATAGTAATGGTCTAGCTATCTAGCACGGTTTACCTGATATCAGGCCTATCGAGGTAAATAATGCTGATTGTCGGCCATTTTGAATTCGTAAGTTAAAAATTTTCAGGGTGCATCCTCCCCCTAAAACTCACACTTTGTTTTATAGTAATCAGGTAATGGTCTAGCCATCTAGCACGGTTTACCAAATATCAGCCATGTGAAAATGAATGATGGCCGAAAAGGCGGCCATTTTAAATTTGATCAAGTCAATTTTTTTCAAGATCTTGCATCCTCATCTGAAATCTCACATTTCGTTTTACAGTAATGGTCTAGCCATCTAGCACGGTTGACCAAATAACGGCCATGTGAAAGTGAATAATGGCCGATAAGCGGCCATTTTGAATTTTATCGAGTCAAATTTTTTCAAGATGCATCTCTCCTGAAATTACACATTTTGTTTTATAGTAATGGTCTAGCCATCTAGCACGGTTTACCAAATAACGGCCATGTGAAAGTGAATAATGGCTGATTGGCGGCCATTTTGAACTTTGACAAAATGATTTTTTTTCAAAATACATCCTCTCCTGAAGCCTTACAATTTGTTTTATAGTAATGGTGTAGATATCTTGAGCGGTTTTCATGATATTCCACAATATCAGGCCTGTCGAGGTGAATAATGGCTGATAGGCGGCCATTTTGAATTTTATCAACTTCGAATTTTTCAGGCTGCATCCTCTCCTGAAACCTTACAATTTATTTGATATTAATGGTGTAGCTATCTTGAGCGGTTTTCATGATATTCCGCAATATCAGGCCTGTCGAGGTGAATAATGGCCGATAGGCGGCCATTTTTAATTTTATCGACTTGAAATTTTTCAAGATGCATCCTCTCCTGAAACCTCACAATTTGTTTTATAGTAATGGTGTAGCTATCTTGAGCGGTTTTCATGATATTCCGCAAAATCTTTCAGTCGGATTTACCGATGTTATAAATTAGGTCAAAGTGCTGGGTCAACTTCAAGGTCAAGGTCCAAAAACCTGAAAAGGCAGAACTAGGGACCTTAGAGAACATGTATGTGCAATATGACTGTCATCGGCCCAGTACTTTTCGAGATCTGCTCCGGAAACGAAGTGCGCGTCAAAACGTCTAAATAGGTCATAGTTCTGAACCAGAAGTAGGTCAAAGTTCAAATACCCCAAAAGGCACAACTAGACCCCCTAGGGGTGTTGTGTGTAAAATTTGAAGACAATCGGACAAGTACTTTCAGAGATATGCTCCGGAAACGAATTGTTTACGGACGGCCCAACGGCCCAACGCCGTCACATCATCATTTTCTCCTCTGCAACCTTGCGTATTGAATTCAGATTAAAAATATTTTAACCCGTCCATTAGCCACCTGGAAGTAACCCACATACCAAAAATTGTTATCCTAGCTTATTTTCTCACAAAGTTATAGGCAAAAGAAGAGGCCAAAAAAAACCGGAGGTAGAATCCATAGCTCCCTTCGCTCACCTACGGTGACGGCGGGAGCTAAAAATATGGGAACCCCTATTAAATGGAAGTACGTACTATACTTAGTATGTACTTCGATCTGCCATCATCTCGCACATGTTGTGAGAGATATACACGCCATGTGCCTCAAGATACAGGGAATAACCATGCAGTTGTGACCTGTTGCTATTTGGGTAATGACAATTTATATACCAAAAAATTTGCCTTATTATTAGATTCTAGCATTTACTTCCAGGACTTCCAAGCACTTTTAATGAAATTCCAGGACTTACAAGGCCAGGATTTTTTTCCAGATTCAAGGACTTCCCAGGATTTCCAGGACCCATGCAAACCCTGGATATGATAATTGAAAGAGTAGATCATGTGGGCTTGTATACCAATTTCGACAATAAAAATGAATTTTAGCAAGATGTGCAAATTTATTATGTACATTAATATAAGGTCCCCCACTAAATCTAACCCAGGACTATCAAGGGTGATTGTAGTCTTTTTGAGGGAGCTATGCCATTGGCACATTTGATTTGGCTTTGAAATAATAATGACCTTTTTTTTTTACAACAGAACCATACCTAAATTATCACCATCACACATACGATGAGAACTCATGGCTGGCCTGCAACAGCCATTTGAAACATGGGATTGGAAACTGCTTGAAGGGTAAGTTCAGTTACCCTAGGACTACACAGTCTGAAGACAGACAAGCAAAACTACTTATAATTGAATTTTGTCTTCGAAATGTTATAATAATTTAAGTAAGTTATACTAACTTGTGTTTGGGCTGGCATTGCATACTCTGGAGAAAAAACAGCTAGTCCATTCTGATAAGTATATGGCACCCCATTTGTGAACATAAGTGTACCTGATGAAATGCCCTCTGAAAAAAAAACGATAATTTACAGACATAAAAAAATTGGAAGCATAAATATTCAATGCTTATGGTCCACACACTAATTATGTAACCAACTTGTGTACCACCATCTAGGAGCTTGCCAAATGAAGCATCAGAAAATATTATTAAAGCTAAAGGCTCACACAAATTCTGAAATTTCAAAGGTAATTTTTCACTTTTTAGCTTCACAATTATTTTATCCTGTGAAACGCAGTGACAGGTTATATAACACCCCCTCCCCCATACTTTATTCTGTGAAACGCAGTGACGTCACTCCATGAAAACAAAGTTATTATATATATATTACTTATATAAGAACCCTCCCCCATACTTCATTGTGTTAGCCAGCCCGGTGAAAACAAAGGAGATCGAGATCATTGAGTTTCACAGAATTCACAGTATGTATGTCTCTGATAGTTTCAGAATTCAAGCTACCTGCTAAAACACATTTATCAAACAACACAACCGGTCGTGTTTGTCTACCTATCCAAAGAAGCTGACCAATTTTGCTTCTCAATTTTTCAAATTAATCTCCTGTTAACACAGACTCTTTATTTGATGGTCTTTCTTTCAAATGTGAATGGTGGTCAAATTATGAGCATTATAAGTCTTGTTGTTGTAAAATGTTATCATCAGATAATAGTGAAACATTTAGACCCACATATTTGAAGGAACCTATCCTCCTTAACAATATCAAAAGCGCACTTCAAATTTTTCATTACATTCTGTGTAAACAGATCATCTCCAGCCCAGAGAAAATCATTAACATGACATGCAATCATACCATGTAAATGACCATCTCTGTGCCAGTGAAAAACAGCAGGATCTAGTTTAGACATTACTAGACAGACTTAACTTTAATATACCAGTGCAAAGAAGCATCCACTAAATCATAGACACATTTGTTTAAATGCCAT
The DNA here is from genome assembly GCA_964017125.1 of Flabesymbios commensalis. NCBI lineage: Eukaryota > Metazoa > Annelida > Polychaeta > Terebellida > Flabelligeridae > Flabesymbios > Flabesymbios commensalis. Next base: position 18,224,786 of record OZ024910.1, read on the forward strand.
AGCTTTCCATGACAATTTGCCTCTTCATGTGGCCTAATGTAAATATCTCTTGATAGAGGGGTCTTTACATAAAAGCAGTTTTAACATCCAACATACAAGGTTGACATTTCTTTTTCACCATTATAGCTAACATTAATTCGAGCGTTTTATTAGAACATGAAGGAGTTTTTCTGAAGTTAATTTCTTCAAAAACTCTCGCAATTAATCTAGCTTTAGGAATTTTACCTGCACTGCACTGCTGAGGACGTCACCGAATCGGCCAATTACCTTTGAGTACTGAGGGAATCCCCTGTACACACTGTACTGATCAAGTTTACTGTAGACGCAGCCAAGCAGTGATGGCAGCCATTGTACCAGGCTTTCAGTAGGTGAAATGAGACAAACTTTAACAGTGTTTATTCTAAAATCTAGGGTTGTCGTGCGACCCTCTCAAACCCCCCCCCCCCAAACAGGCCTGGTTTTAAGGAAAGCTATGTCATGCGTTGCAAGTGTAAATACGCCCCCCAACTGCGTCTCTGTGTTTATTAGTAGGCCTATATCCGGTCTATTAGGGATAATCGGGAAATAGGTCAAATCTGTGAAACTCAATGACCTCGACCTCCTTTGTTTTCACCGAGCTGGCTAATACAATGAAGTATGAGGGAGGGTTCTTATATAACCTTGTTTTCACTGAGTGACGTCACTGCGCTTTACAGAATGAAGTATGGGAGAGGGGGTGTTATATAACTTTGTTTTCAACGAGTGACGTCACTGCGTTTCACAGCTAGCTAATCCCTGTGTGATCCTGGGCTTGGACCAGGGTCTGGGACTGTGGTGCAGTTCATTATTCAAAGCCGATCTATTAAACAGAAACTGTTTATATTAACCTGACAGTTTGGGTGGTATAGGCATATATGTCACTAGGCATACCCCAGTCAATGACAGGTAGGGGAAGGTACAAAAGAACGTGTCTAGCAAACAATTTAGTAGCCTAGGCACATTGCATGCTAGTAGGCCTACTGCTATTTGCTCAGATGCGATGGCAGTGTGTAGTGTTCAGATTGAAATAACCGAGTCAGGAGACAGATTAACTACTTCCACTGCCACAGTCGTTGAGCCAATGTTGATCTAATGATAGACCAGCATAATAACAGTGTGATTCTGCAGGACAACATTAAATAGACTCACTATAATAGAACTCACTATAATAGAACTCACAACTCGATAAGCCTAGATATATTGAGATTGCAAAGTTATCGATATAATTAGTGAGCTAATAACTTGATGTTGAGTTGAAAACAATAATAGCCTAATAGTCACTTCTGGGGCTTCGCATATGGCTATGAGATTCATTAAGCATGGCAGGATTAGGCTATGCATTGCGTGAGGGGTGTTTTCAAAGTTTTCAGAACGTATTCAGACTGTAGGCACCAGTAGGCCCTCTGAGGCCTAAGTTTTTACTACAAATGAATTGTTTTTTTTTGCTGGTTTAATGTTAGAGCATCGTCTATGAAGCTCGCCCAACATTAATGCCACATCGAGTGAATGTTTGTTTTGTTGGGCAGTGAGTGGCCGATAGGCCTATTATATAGGCCCCATACATGTGTATTGGCAGGCCAGCAGAGACAAGACGTTGAATCAAAGTTGGCTTAACGTTTGTCCAACGTCGTAGATGGTGGACAAATGTTGAACGCACATTGATTCAACGTCTCCTTGTGTCAGCTGAGTATTGTGTATGCCTCTGGGAAAGACTGCCCATACAGCCTTTACAGGCAAACACGCATACCGCTGGACAATCACATGCAGCCAGTGTTGTTTCAATGCTGGCACACCGTCTACGACGCTGGCCCAACATTTGGTCAGCGTTGCCGTATTAGGCTTACTATTAATGACAGGTGCACTTCCCAGCAAACACGAGACGTTGACCCAATGTTGTTTTAATGCCGTCCGATGTCGGAGACGGCAGGCCAACATTCAAACAACATTGGATCATAGTAGGTCACGTGTCGTATACAATACTGGCAACTTGGTATTGCGAGGCAGGTCGAAGCACTGAGAGTCAAAGTGTATTGCTAAGGTCACGCGTGACGTGACGTCACCCAACAGACATGGCTGACATAGTATTGTACATGATAGGAATTGATGCGACATTTATATCAGTGTTCATCTGATCAGCTGATCCAAAATCACAAATCTGGCTTCGTGGTGCAACAAAAAAAGTTATTCCTAACACACACATGGAGTTAGTTATGTTCCCAATTCCACAAATTTAAAGTTATTGCCGTGAAATTAATCATACAGAAAACCACTCAGACCCACATAGACCGAAAAAGTAGAGCTCCGCTCTACTAAAAAAAACAGCAAACGCTTTGCGAGATATCGTCCAGAAACTGAACTTATCATCCGCAATCAATTAAAGTCAATAATAGCCTCAAAATCAAAGGTAAAAAATCAAATTAAATCAGATAACCCCAAAAGGCACATCTACAACCCCAAAGGGATGTGTGTATGCAATATGAAAGTAATCTGGCTAACGGCTTCAGAGATATCGTCCGAAAATGAAATGCAAGGGGGCGGGTGATAAAAAATCTTTGACCACAAGTAAATGTTAACGCCCACGCCACCAAACTTCAATTGCAATAGTCCACCTTTTTTAATTAAAACTAGAAGGGTCACAGTTTTTTGTAAACAAAAAAACTGGAGATGTTCTCCCTCCAGCAGCATAACCATAAAGGTTGATAGCTAATAGATGTAGTGTCAATAGCTTTTGTAATTAATGTTATGAAATGGCTCCTGTGGATAGTAGAGATCATATTGATGTGGTTGAACCCATTTTTTATATCTACAGTAACTAAATTGTCTTTAGGCTCAATCAGTTGGGCCACAGTTTTAATATCTTCACGTTGAAAAGTCACCTTACAACTACTGTCATTCACTACCCTAAGATTCTGTATTAAGTGGAATTTATTATTCCATTTTGGAACCACGCCTATGTGCAAAAAAACCCAATGTGGCCTGTTAACACTCCCATCAAGCACGAGATGTTGACCCAATGCTTGCCCAGCATCTGCGACACCGGCCCAGCATCAAACCAGCACTGGTTAAACACCTCGTGCTTGTTGGGCTGCATTCAATAGCACACTGGTCTACTCTGGCAGTGCATACTGACCAGATGTCTGTTTAATGTTGGGCCAGCGTCTGCAGTGCTGGCCAGTATCCATTCAGAAAGTCGTCACTTCATGCCGGCAGGATTGCGTGCACATACATAGTATACACCGCCCCAAATCCATTTCAATGGTGGCCAGCGTCGCACACAATGGCCCAGCATCGGACTAATGCACGTTACACAGACACATTGCCGGGTCAATGGTGGGCTTGTGTAGCATAGACTATACCAGCACGATGCTTTGACCCAAAGCAAGGTTAATGTTGGCACGAAACAGTAACCCAATACTGGGCTAATGTTAGTGGGCCAACATTAGACCACCGTGTACTTAAAAGGCAGACTAAAAAAATATGATTAAGATTATGATTACGACTACAATGTAATCAATCAAAATTCATAATCGGATGAGTATAATCAACTCCAACCCTGATATTTGGGACAATTGTTTATTAAAGAATACTATACAACTGCTATGAGCTGGTAATAAGAGGGAAGGGGTCGCTAAAGAGACTTCAACCACTGCATTGAATATTATACTATATTGAAATTAAAACTTCATTATTGCAAATAAAAAACTTACCATACGGCATTCTTGGAAAAGCCTGCAAAAGAGAAGCAATTGTTTTCACAACGAAACATTCAAATTTATGTGACTAGTACCAATTAGGGTCTATTATGACTATCCCCTAATCTAATTAGAATCAAATTTTAACAACTTGAAAATTGACGAAAATATAAAGAAATTAAGTTTACTTAAAACACACATCCTTTTTTTCTGTAAAAAGTTGTTATTAACATGATTATCCCATAGCTGTGATTTCTAGCAGGCAATAAAATAGGCGTCCGTGCCTGGTAAAAACAATTCAAGGTCAGACAAACTGAGCCTACTCCAGGCCCGACGATCCGGTGAACTATTGGATCATTTTAGTTCTGTTGTGTCATAATTGCTATATGTATTAGGCAGGGGATAATTTGTCTTTATCACGTCACATTTGAAATACATTCGAGATCACATAATTGTGCTTATGTGAAATGAGCTATAGCATAGGACAGAGAGACAATATCAGGGTTCCCACTCAAAACTAAGAAAAAAAATCCATGATTTCCCCATGATTTTCTTATTATACCAGGTTATTTTTCCAGGAAATAAAATAGTGCTAATTCCGTTTTGGCTGCATGTGTAATTTGTCTAAATTGTTATTATTCGCCTAAATTGTTTTTACGTCACAAGATTTGGGCATATGCAACCAGTAGCCAAATGGCAGGCTAAGGCCACTATGTTTTTTTCTCTGTTTTAGATGAGCTCGCGCATTAGATTTAGGCAGCCAAACTGGTAATGTCAGGAAATACAGTTTATTTCAGGAGATAAAAAACATTTTCCAGCTATGTTTTTTTTACTGGTTTTTTTTTCGTCGCCCTTATTAACTTTTCTAGAAATTAGTCTAATGTTTCTTTATTTCGTCGCCCTCATTAACTTTTCCTAAAATAAGTTTAATGTTTTTCCTTTCTTAAATGTTTTCTTTACACCCTCCCCATGGACTAAAACAGAGAAATTAAACATAGTGGCCTAAAAAAGAAACAAGTAAATACATTGAAAAACAAGGAGGACTGAAATCCTATATGATTCCCCATAAATCAGGTTTTTGCGGTCACAAATATTTAACTAGAGCCTGACGGCACTGAAGTAGAGCTTGCGTCGACCTTCAGGGTTATTGTTCTACAGACAGCTAAAATGGAGCTGTCTCACAATAATTAATAAAGCTGCTTAACTGGTTTGCTTATCTTAATCAAAAGATTAAAGTCATAGAAAATGGTGTTTAATTTATTATTTAACTGTTTAAAGTATTGAAAGCCAGTGGGGGTTTCTGAACCCTGAACTTTAAAGTCTGAAGTCCAAAGTCTGAACTCTTTTTAAGTCCGAAGAAATCTGAAGTAGCCTATATTAACCGAAGTCTGAAATTCAAAGACCAAGTTCAAAATCCGAAGGACGAGGTCTGTCCGAAGTATATCCAAAGTCTGAAATCTGAACTCTAAGTCTAAAGTTCAAAGTTTGAAGCTTGAATTCTGATGTCAGAAGTTCGAAGTCTGTCTGAAGTCTTAAATCTGAAGTGTGAAATTCAAAGTCTGAAGTCCAAATTCCAAATCCTGATGTTCGAAGTCTGGCCGAGGTTCAAAGTCTGAAGTAGGAGTCTGAAATCGGTCCGAAGTTTGTCTGAAGTCTGCCATAAGTCTGAAAACTGTCCGAAGTCTGTCTGCATGATAAAGATCACCATTGATCAGCAGTGCTCCTGATCCTCATAACATATATTATAATGTATTTTGTGAGCTTGTTTGGTTACATATGTATGTTTGTTTTTGTTGTGTGACAAATAAATTGACTGAGTCTTTGAGTCCGAAGTTTGACGTCTGTACGATGTCTGACAATGAAGACTATAATCCAACGTCTGAAGTATGTCCAAAGTCCACAATACGAAGTCTGAAAACTGATGTCTAAAGTCCACAATCGGTAGTCTGATGTACGAAGTCTGACGAATCTAAAGCTTCATGTCCGAAAACTGTCTAAATTATGTCCAAAGTCTGAAGTCCAAAGTATGTTCAAAATCCGAGTCTGAAACCAAAGTCTGAAGTCTGTCAGTTGTATGTTGTCTAAGTCTGAAACCGAAGTCCAGAGTCTAACGCCCAAAATTTGAAGTTGAAAGTCTGAAGTCAAAAGTCTATCTGAAGTCCGTTCAAAGTTTTTTGCATTTATTATAACTTTGCCATACAATACCAGTGTTATATATTGTGTTTGTAGATTAATTATAACAATAGCAGGCCAATTGTACCGATAAGCCTGCATATTCCTATAATTATTTTAGGCCTAGTCAAATTTTCATTTCTCCGTTTTTTAATCGAGGTCTACTATATTACAATCTTATCCGAAGATCATATTATCAAAATATATAAATAGGTGAAATAATATTTCAGAATGAGATTATATAGACTAACATTCAAATAACAAACAATATAAAACGCAAACACACGTGTAGGCCTACATGTATTTATTATACAAGCGACTAGGGCTACCTCTAATACAATTTCTACCATTTGAAATTATATTGATCAGAATTTAATTGGACATCCCCTCCCCTAGTGCAGCAAAATTTCGTCACCGACACCTCCAGGATAACCGGAGCCGCTGGCTATGTACCCAACAAACACGATGAAAATTGCAGGAGCTGTTTCTCAATGACGGGCCAACGACGGCGACACTGGCCTAACATTGAAACAGCATAGGTTGAATGTCTTGTGTAGGCCAAGTGCTTGCTTGGCCCTAGCAGGGCAAAAAAATATCCCCCATGAACTGCTTGTTGCGCTTTTTCACGTAGACAGAGAATGGAGGCAGAATATTATAAAGACATAATTATAACATGACTGTATCTGCATAGATGGGATCCCGGGATACAGATACATGATAATGTACTACTTTGTGTTTTCTGGGCAAGTAAGAAGACTGCATCATGTTTCTACAGATCTGTAAAAATATGATGCAGTCCTACCAGCAAACACGAGGCATTCACGCAATACTGTTTCAATGCTGGGCCAACTCCGGCGACGCCGGCCAACATTTAAACAGCATTGGTTGAATGCCTTGGTTGATAGCATTGGCTGTGTGGCCTTGTGTTTGCTGGGCGGTGTCACTGTGTAGAGGCGTATAATAATGCACGTGCCGTGCATACAAGCACTCTGCTTGTTGGTCTACAGCTAATCTCGCGCAGCAGGGTCACGTGTGGCGTCACCGAACTGACCTAATTAATCAACTGGACAGAGGCAGGGGACAGAGGAGGACTTGTTGACCCAGTGAACTGTATATACATGTAGTTCACTTGGTTGACCTGTACCTTATTTACTGAGCTAACGCGTAATCTCTAAAGGCTGACATGATATCACAGAAAGACAAATATTTAACTGTGTTTATCTGAGCATCTAAATAGAAATCTCAAAATTGGAGCTCGTGTTGCAATGAAGAAAGTTCTTTTTAACAGACACATGACGTTAGATATGTTCTCAGCTCAACGAATTTAACGTCATTGTCGTGGAATAAATCGACACAAAAATACATTGAGCCCAGACAACTGGAACAGCTCTACTAAAAAGTCGACTTGTGGTGGCCATTTTAAATTTCAGTAAAATCACCTGCACATTCCCAGATGGTGGGTAATGTCAATGTAAAATGTTAATTATTTATGTCCTTAATTTTTAAATTTTTAAGTTTTTGCACCCACAAAAAAATTATCAAGTTCATTCATGGCGGCCATTTTGAATTTCATTAAAACCTTAAAAAAATCACCTGCACATCTCCATATTGTGGGGAATGTGATTGTATAATGTGAATAAATTTCAACTTCAAGTTTCTGCGCCAACAAAAAATTGAAGGTGATCAGTGGCAGCCATTTTGAATTTCAGCAAAACCTTTTAAAAATCACCTGCATATCTCCATATTGTGGGGAATGAGATTGTAAAATTTGAATAATCTCTGATTAGAGTTTTTGCGCACACAAAAAAAATTGGAGTCGATCCGTTGGCAGCCATTTTGAATTTTAGTAACACGGTCACCTTGAAAAAATCCCCTGCATATCTCTATAATGGTGGGGAATGTGATAGTAGAATTTGAATAATTTCTGACTTTAAGTTTTAGATGTTGCTAAGAATGTGGTGTTAAAATTTGAAAAAAATTGACCAAACTAATTTTTTGAGTTTTTGCACCCACAAAAAAATTGAAGTTGATCCATGGTAGCCATTTTGAATTTCAGTTAAACCTTGAAAAAGTCAACTGCACATCTCCATACCGTGGGGAATGTGATAGTAAAATATAGATAGTAAAATTTGAATAATTTCTGACTTTAAGCTTAACATATTTGCGCCCACAAAAAATTTTGCGGCCATTTTGAATTTTGGTATCATTTTAAAAATCACTTGCACACCCCCTAGTGGCTAGGAATGTAAAGCTAAAATTTCAAAAACAAAATTCACCACTAGTTTTTGCGAAAGCAGCCCTCCGTTACCAGTCGGCCATTTCAAATTTAATATAGATCAGCAAATTTTCTCAAGGTTTATTTTGTATTACCTCTCTAGCTATTATTATGGTTCTCAGACTTTTTCAAATACTAAATTCAAGGACTTTTCAAGGACCTTTCAAGGAATTTTCAAGGACCTTTCAAGGACCTTTTAAGGACTTTTCAATATTTTTACAAGGACCTTTTTTGTGTGCCACATGTCAAAATAGTGATTTGCGGATTACACAAATAAGTTTAGTCCAGAAGGTATGAAAAAAGGAAGCTTTGTTGTTTTTATTACTCTTTTTTTTAAATCAAATTTCAGACCATGTATATCAGTGAAATTTACAATATTTTAGAAAAAAAATATAGGCCTACATCGTTTAGCGATATTTGGCTTTTGACTTTATATTGACAAGACTACAAAAGTCCAGGAGCTCCCGCGCCGAATTAGAACTTGATTTAAGCAATTTTGTGTAGGGTTATTAATATAGTCCTAGGCTAGGTCAAAAATCAAGACGCAAGACAACTAGGTTCAGGAGACTCAGTCTAAGAGGAAGATAAGAACTAGACAGTCTGTCAAAGATTGCAAACCTCCATTGAAATTAATGATCCTAATCAGTATCCCGGTAATTGTCTACCTATCTGGCACGGTTTACCCGATATCAGGCCAATTGAGGCAAATAATGGCTGATTTACGGTCCTTTTGAATTCGATAGACTAGTTTGAAAATTTCAGGGTGCATCGTCCCCCGAAACCTCACATTTTGTTTTATAGTAATAGACTAGCATCTAACACAGTTTTCAAAATATTGGGCATGCGAAAGTAAATAATGACCGATAGGCAGGCGGCTATTTTGAGTTTGATCGAGTCTAAATTTTTCAAGACTTGAAATTTTTCAAGATGCATCCTCTCCTGAAACCTTACAATTTGTTTTATAGTAATGGTGTAGCTATCTTGAGCGGTTTTCATGATATTCCGCAATATCAGGCCTGTCGAGGTGAATAATGGCCTAATCAGTATCCCAGTAATGGTCTACCTATCTGGCACGGTTTACCCGTTATCAGGCCAATCAAGGTAAATAATGGCTGATTTACGGTCATTTTGAACTAAATTTTTCAAGACTTGAAATTTTTCAAGATGCATCCTCCCCTGAAACCTTACAATTTGTTTTATAGTAATGGTGTAGCTATCTTGAGCGGTTTTCATGATATTCCGCAATATCAGGCCTGTCGAGGTGAATAATGGCCTAATCAGTATCCCAGTAATGGTCTACCTATCTGGCACGGTTTACCCGTTATCAGGCCAATCAAGGTAAATAATGGCTGATTTACGGTCATTTCGAATTTGATCATCCCCCCAAGAAACCTCACATTTTGTTTTATAGTAACGGACAAGCATCTAACACAGTTTGCAAAATATTGGGCATGTGAAAGTGAATAATAGCCGATAGGCATGCGGCCATTTTGAGTTTGATAGAGTCTAAAATTTTCAAGATGCATCCTCTCTTGAAATTTCAAATATTGTTCTATAGTAATGATCTAGCAATCTAGTACGGTTTACCAAATAACGGCCATGTGAAAGTGAATAATGGCTGATAGAGGGCCATTTTAAATTTGAAGAGTCAAATTTTTTTAAGATGCATCCTCTCCTGAAATCTCACATTTTGTTTTATAGTAATTAGTAATGGTCTAGCTAACTAACACGGTTTACCAAATATCAGCAATGTGAAAGTAAATAGTGGGCGATAAGCGGCCATTTTGAATTTGATTGAGTCGAAAGTTTTAAAAGGCATCCTCTCCGGAAACGTCACATTTTGTTTTATAGTTATGGTCTAGCTATCTAGCACGGTTTATCTGATATCAGGCCTATCGAGGTAAATAATACTGATTGTCGGCCATTTTGAATTCGTAAGTTAAAAAATTTCAGGGTGCATCCTCCCCTGTAAACTCACATTTTGCTTTATAGTAATGGTCTAGCCATCTAGCACGGTTTACCAAATAACGGCCATGTGAAAGTGAATAATGGGCCGAAAGGCGGCCATTTTGAATTTGTTCAAGTCAAATTTTTTCAAGATACATCCTCTCCTGAAATCTCACATTTTGTTTTGTAGTAATGGTTTAGCTATCTAGCATGGTTTACCCAATATCAGGCCTGTCGAGGTGAATAATGGCCAATGGGCAGCAATTTTGAACTTGATCTAGTTGAAATTTTTCAAAATACATCCTCTCTTGAAACCTTACAATTTGTTTTATAGTAATGGTGTAGCTATCTTGAGCGGTTTTCATGATATTCCGCAATATCAGGCCTGTCGAGGTGAATAATGGCCGATGGGCAGCCACTTTGAATTTTATCGACTTGAAATTTTTCAAGATGTATCCTCTCCTGAAACCTTACAATTTGTTTTATAGTACTGGTGTAGCTATCTTGAGCGGCTTTCATGATATTCCACAAAATATTTCAGTCGGATTCACCGATGTTATAAATTAGGTCAAAGTACTGGGTCAACTTTAAGGTCAAGGTCCTGAAAAGGCACAACTAGGGACCTTAGAGAACATGTATGTGCAATATGACTAATCGGCCCAGTACTTTTCAAGATCTGCTCCGGAAAAGAAATGTAAGTAAGTAAGTAAAATATTTTCTTTACTTCACTTTTCGGCCAGTATGGCCATTTAAGTGAAAATTTCCGGTATTACAATATCCCATATTGTATAGTTAAAGTAGTAAAGGAAAGACAAAGCTAATAAAAGCATGTTCGTACTAAAATATTCAGTTTAAAGTGTTTGATGTGATAAGATGACGATGCTCCTGGCAGCTATATGTAATGAGTCTGATGACATGTTGTAGCGCCTGCACTACAACACAGATTAATGGGTATAAAAATATCAGTATAAATAATGTAAAATATGAAGTGATTATAAAATGAACGACTTATCAAGTCTCTATATCTCCATGAAATTGGAGTGATTGTGTAAAAACTACAAGTCTAAGTCTAATAATTAAAACATGTAATTTAGGTTACATTCCCGAAGGAACTGAATAATAAAACCAGCAGGGGTGTCCCTGAATAGCTCAAATAAGGAATTAAATGCAAAATACTTCCTTCTGATGTGCGCATATTTCGCACAACTGAGAAGGACATGTCTTACAGCGAGACGAGTATTGCAGCACATAGGTCGCAATTCTCCTCTCAATAAATAGCCGTTTGTGAAATAGGCATGGCCAATTCTGGCCCTGCATAAGACAACGTCATCTCTTCGGCGTTCCATTGGTGTAAAAGATCGCTTAATGATTGGTTGTACCTCGAACAATTTGCTGGTGACATTGATGTTCCATTCACCTTGCAAAATGTCATCAAGGTAGACCGAGATGTTATACTTGAAATCAGTATATGATATATAATAAAACTGTTTTGTCTTATCCAGGGCAGCCTTGGCCAAAACATCAGCCCGTTCATTACCCTGTATTCCAATATGGCTGGGTACCCAGCAGAAAACAATGTCCTTGTGCCCAGACAAGTAGTGACACATATGCAAAATATTGGAAACAATTGGGTTGTTGAGTTTTTAGCGAGTCTGTGATGATCATAGAACTCCTCGTCACTACTATCCCAGATGTATTCGATGGCAGCTTCAATAGCTAACAGCTCTGCTGTGCAAATTGAAGCCTCATCGTTGATGCGGCAGCTAAATTCATGATCATCACAGACAAGGACATAGCTGTCCTCTTGTCTTCCTTTGATCCGTCAGTATACACCTTCCGGTGCCTCGGAATTCTACAAAATAGCTCTAGCAACATGCTCTGGAAGACAAGGGGACAGGTGTCTCTTTTCCTGAGATCTGAGAGGTTTTAACCTGTCCATTATCCACCTGGAAGTAACCCACATACCAAAAATTGTTATCCTAGCTTTCTTTTCTTGCAAAGTTATAGGCAAAAAAGAGGTAAAAAACAGAACGGAGGCGGAATCCATAGCTCCCTCCGTCTCACCTACGGTGATGGCGGGAGATAATTAAAGGGTTGATGATACGGGATCAAAATGTCACCAAAAATAAGTGGTATGTGATGAATATGTGAAGTATTAAGAAGCGGAAACTGATAGATTGGTAGCTATTTTGGAAAACAAACAATGGCGGCGGACCGTGTGGAGCTGCTTGATAACAACAATTGACTTAAACAATAAGTTTCCACCCACACCAACCTAAATATCAGGTATGGATGCGGTGGAGGAAGGTACACTGCAAGGAAGATAAAACCATACAATTATGTAAGCTTGGGTGAAATTACCCAAGTATTATACAAACCTGCTTTCTAATTGCAGGTCCGATATTTAACTTCCGATCTCTAAAAATCAGGTTGTCTGCCTTTAAACATAAGAACAATCAATATTATTTTATTATAAATATATCAAGTACAACAATATTGAAATGCTAGAGGAATATCAAACTCAAATAAATGAGTACAGTGAAACAATGCAGGGTTTCCCCCAAAGCGTCCTAGCGTCACGGCACCATGACGCTTTAATTTTTTACCCTGACGCTTCAGTAAGTGCCGTGACGCTTCAGTAAGTGCCGTGACGCTTAAAAAAATTCCGTACAACATTGGCATCGTGTTGCGATGGCCAGCGATACAGATCAGCGTTAGATCTTACATCATTACATCGCCCTACTGTATTGCCGCATGGCAGTGCGTGGCTCGTCTGTGCGCATGCCCAGTGGTCATATGATGTCACGTGGTCAGTCACTGTTGGCGGGTCTATCAGCGTGTAGCTGACAGCATTCGCCCAGCAAACACGTTACAGTATAGTACTTGTAGTAGTACGTTTACGTAATGTTGAATTAATGTTGATCCATCGCCTGCAATGCTGGCTCAACATTAAAGCGCGTTGTTCCACCTGCCGTGTTTGCCGCGGTAGCAGAGCATATGCCTGGTGTGTCACAATCCTATACCGTGTCTACACGAACCCAACGTCATCACAGCGTTGTTTAGGCAATGAAGCGTGCTGGCTGAGATCAGTTGGGATGTAATTAATGATATTCTCAGAAAGCAAAACAAGTGATGCTGACCTTATTTGTGTTCATTAAAGGCTGGGCCGACGTCACCAGATGCTTGTATTTAAACAAACTTGTTTTCTGGTATTAGCAAGTTCTGATGATAATCCAACGGCGTGGCACTGATCTATTAAGGCCTAATGAATTTATTTCTCAACCACAAACAAACAGCATGCTATTGAACAGATCTTGTATTGACCAATTTTGAATCATTACGTTATGCCTAGTTTTTTTTTTGAATTCATTTATGTCAGACAAGAATCATCTCAGGCCCCCATCTCATGGTATTTCTCTGTTATCATAGTTTGATACAGGGGCATAACTAGACAAAGTAGGCCTAGACACTACATATTTCATTCGTCACTACCTAGGCCTCTAGTCCTATTTAAAAATAATTTGCTTTGTACATATGAGAATATTGGTGGTCTATATCACAAGGGTTTTAAATGTCAAACTGGCACTCAGTTTCTATATATCAGTCTACATGCAGATTTTTACTAGCACAAACAGTGGATACAAATTACTGCTATAAGCCACCAAAATGCATATAAAGAGGTTTTCTGATTGAAATTTCAAGGGGGAGCATGCCTTCTAGACCCCCTAGACTGTGCGCGCCGCAAATTGTGCGCCGCGCGCGAATTGTGCGTCGCGCGCAAATTGAGCCGAACCACCAAGTACCATGATGCTTTCTCATTTTTCTGGGGGAAACCCTGCAATGAGAAATTGTACATACTTTTGTTGTACAGTCAGCATGACTAATCTGCGCATTTTCAGGGCTAGACACTAACTTATCTGTTCTATTATATCATGCAAACTATAACAAAAAGTCCAGGAGCTCCCGCTCCGAATTAGAATTTGATTAGGCAATTTTGTGTAGGGTTATTAATGTAGTCCTAGGCTAGGGCAAAAATCAAGACGCAAGACAACTAGGTCTAAGAGGCTCAGTCTAAGAGTAAGATGAGAACTAGAAAGTCTGTCAGAGATTGCAAACCTCCATTGAAATTAATGATCCTGATCAGTATCCCGGAGATGGTCTACCTATCTGGCACGGTTCACCAGATATCAGGCCAATCGAGGTAAATAATGGCTGATTTACGGACATTTTGAATTCGATATAAACCAGGGTTTCCGCCAGGGGGGGTCCGGACCCCCTCACTCAGCACCACAGGGGGGGGGGATATCCCCCCTTGTTGGCAAGAAAAATTAAAATATTTTCCATATTTTACTGTCATTTCAGTTAAAATAGGCCATTTTAAGAACCAAAATTTAAAAACTGATTTTTTTTTCCTGGGGTAGGACCCCCCACCCTTTTTGGACCACCCCCCCTCTCAAACATTCCTGGCGGAAACCCAGTAAACTATTTAAAAACTTTCAGGGTGCATCCTCCCTCGAAACCACACATTTTGTTTTATTGTAATTATTTGTTTTATAGTAATGGTCTCGCTATCTAGCACAGTTTACCTGATATCAGGCCTATCGAGGTAAATAATGCCGATTGTTGGCCATTTTGTATTCGATAAGAGTTAAAAAATTTCAGGGTGCATCCTCCCCCGAAAAATCACATTTTGTTTTATAGTTATGGTCTAGCCATCGAGCACAGTTTACCAAATAACGGCCACGTGAAAGTGAATAATGGCCTAAAGGCGGCCATTTTGAATTTGATCAAGTCGAAAATCTCCCAAGATGCATCCTCAGCTGAAATCTCATATTTCGCTCTATAGTAATGGTCTAGCCATCTAGCACGGTTTACCAAATATCTGCCATGTGAAAGTGAATAATGGACGATAGGAGGCCATTTTGAATTTGATCAAGTCAAAAATTTTCAAGATGCATCCTCTCCTGAAATCTCACATTGTTTTATAGTAATGGTCTAGCCATCTAGTACGGTTACCAAATAACAGCTATGTGAAAGTGAGTAATGGCCGATAGGCGGCCATATTGAATTTGATCGAGTCAATTTTTTTCAGGATGCATCCTCTCCTGAAATCTCACATTTTGTTTTATAGTAATGGTCCAGCTATCTAACACGGTTTACCAAAAATCAGCAATATGTGAGTGAATAGTGGCCGATAGGCGGCCATTTCGAATTTGATTAGGTCGAAAGTTTTTAAAAGGCATCCTCTCCCGAAACGTCACATTTTGTTTTATAGTCATGGTCTAGCTATCTAGCACGGTTTACCTGATATCAGCCCTATCGAGGTAAATAATGCTGATTGTCGGCCATTTTTAATTCTTAAGTTAAAAAATTTTCAGAATGCATCCTCCCCCTAAAAATCACACTTTGTTTTTCCAAATATCGGCCATGTGAAAGGGAATAATGACCGATAAGCGGCCATTTTGAATTTGATCAAGTCAAATTTTTTTCAAGATGCATCCTCTCCTGAAATCACACATTTTGTTGTATAGTAATGGTCTAGCCATCTAGCAAGGTTTACCAAATAACGGCCATGTGAAAGTGGATAATGGCCGATTGGCAGCCATTTAAAACTTGGTCGAGTTAAATTTTTTCAAAATGCATTCTCTCTTGAAACCTTACCATTTGGTTTAAACATATTTATTTTTCAATTGGAACAATACATATAAATGTAATACAAGGCTCCTTTCGAAGAGGCAATGATCTCAATCAAGGGTAGTGGCACAATTCAACAAGCGGCAGGCAGACACAGACAAGCTATTACCGCCACAGATCTTTATAAGGCGGTGGTGGGTGGAGGTGGTAGTAACAGAGTTCAAAATAGGCAGCAAGGGGAAAGGTATTGTAATTATACAATTATTTATTTAGCTAATAAAATTGAGCAGACAACCTCATTGTAAGAGGGAAAATCTACCACTTGATCTTAAAAAGATAGCAATAGCTTCCATCAGATTTTCATTGATAAAAGGGGTTTGAATATCACTGCCGTGAAGCAAAGTTTTGCAATTAAATACCAAACCTAATTGGAGTACTGATACAGATCATTCCTAGCCTCCGTGTGTAAAGGACACGAAATGAAGTAATGTTCCGTGGTCTCAACTTCGCCGCAGATACATATATTAGTACCTGAAACGTGTAGACTGTAAAGGTGGTCCTTGAGCTCGCTGCATCTCATTCGCAGACGAGCCATTATAATGTTAGTGGTCCTGGGACCGAGAAAGTAATATTTATTTTTGGTGGGTTTCTTCTTAACAATACTGTTTTTAAAGCTTGTTCTATCGTCAATTGATTTTAAATTTTCATCCAAATTGTTCCAAAAAGCAGTTGAGGTCGGAAAAAAAGAAGATTTAAAAGATTCTGTTCTACATGAAATGTTGTCCAAACGGTCAGCGTTCCTAAGATTATATCTATTTCCACTTCTTGTGTGGACACTATTGGGCAACAGTTCATGTAGATATGTTGGTGTATGGTGATGTACTATGTCTGAAAACATAAATAATTTGCGATTGTTTCGTCGCTCTGGTAACGTATCCCAGGACAGTTCATCAAATAGAACAGCTGACGATACTCCCCGTATGCCACCCGCCACGATTTTGGCACCTCTTTTATGAATTTTGTCCAGTTTATTTAAATCGTTTTGGGCTGCATTTGAAAATACTACATCACCATATTCCAACAAAGATCTGATATAGGCAAAATATAATTGTTCTAGACCTTTCCTAGTAATTTTAAATGATAATTTGTTCAAAATAGTCAATCTTTTATTAGCTTTAGTAGATATATTATTTATATGAGAAGACCATTTAAGATTGGAGGTAAAAGTTAAGCCAAGATGGATATGCTCAACAACGTTTTTAATGTCAACATTCATAAAACGCAGAGGGGGAGGTACCACTGGTTTGGGATGAAATGAAAGCACCATATCGAGAATTTTTTTTTGCACTGAATGTCACAAGCCAAGCTGCCGCCCAGTTTTCCATTTCAATTAAGTCCTTGTTTAAAGCATTTGTACAGTCTTCCATTGTGTCTGCAGACGTGAAAATAATATTATCGTCTGCAAAAAGACTGATCCCACATTGCAGGTTATCAGCTATATCGTTTATATAAAGTAAAAAAAGAAGCGGGCCTAGGACAGATCCTTGGGGAACCCCGGCCTTAATCAAAAGAAAATCTGAGTTTATATTATCTAAAACTACCCTCTGTTTTCTTCCAGCTAAATAACTTGAAAACCACTTATTTAAATCACCGGTTACACCAGTGGAATTTAATTTGGCCAAAAGACCAGCGTGCCATACCCTATCAAAAGCTTTGCTTATGTCTCCAAAGACAACACGAACTTTTTTATTTTTATCTAAAGCTTCAGTAAGAGTATGGTATAAAAATACCAATTGGTTTGTCGTACTGTCTTTCGGCATAAAACCAGACTGCATTTTATGTATCAAATTATTGTCACGGAGGTAATTGAACAAGTATTTGAAAATGCATTTCTCAAAAATTTTCCCTGGAACGCTCAGTAAAAACACTGGGCGATAATTGTTACATAGGTGACTGTCCCCTTTTTCATATATTGGAACAACATTAGCAATTTTCCAAAAATCCGGAAAAGTATTTGATGAAAGAGATTTGTTAAACAAGCGAGATAGAGGTTTGTAAATCACTTCTGCTGTATTTTTCAGCAACGTTGGACTTATGTCATCGGGACCAGTAGCTTTGTTTATTTTTAAAGATTGAAGAATATCTAATACGTCGGATTCGGATAGGTAAATTTGCTCTAATCGAGAACCAGTTTTAAAGTCCTAAGTCGGGTGGACGCCTATCACTATCGTTAATTTCGCTATAAGACGAAAACATCTTGTTGAGCAGATTCGCCTTATCCTTGGTATCCGTGCAGATAGAGCCATCAGCATATTGCAAAGTTGGAACCTTCTGCTTAGACCCACTAAAGAACACACGAATTGTTCGCCACCAGCCTTTCTCTGAAACACTACAGTCATTCAAGGAATCAAATAGTTTTTTATTATAGTCAGAGACTGCTTTAGATAATTCATGCGCATATTTGTTACGTAATTTTTTAAATGCGCCCCAGTCAATTTCAAGTTTCGTCATTTTAAATTTCCGAAATAGACGATCGCGTTTCCTTTTTAGCGCCCTAAGTGTATTACAGTACCACGGTTTGTCGTTGGGCCATATGGTGACCGACCTGAAGGGTATAAATTGTTTACATATTTCTAAGTAAGCGCGTGTCCACTGCTCAGTCCACACGTTCACGTCTTCGGACGAGAAGCAGGTGTCCCAATCGTAAAAATGTAAGTAATCTTTAAGGCCAGCCCAATCAGCTTTCCTAAAATCCCAAATATTCCGGTTAAAAGAATCGTGGTAATTACATGAAAGAGATGTGTTGCAATAAATAGAGCAATGATCGCTTTTATGAAAAGGATCACCTACTCTGCAATTCGTGACATTAACAGACGTAGACGTTAAAATTTGGTCCAATATAGTGGCACCAACAGATGTTATTCGAGTGGGACTGGTAATATTAATATTTAGATTATTACTTTCTGAGAAATATTTAAGTTTAGGTCCATTGGCATAGCCAGGATCTGCATTGAGGTCGCCGATGATAATAACATTAGCATTACCGCTCTGCTTGACACGGTCTAAAGAGTCTTGAAAATTATCCCAAAATACCTGACCAGTATTGGGAGGTCTGTAGCAAACACATAACATTAAATTTAGTTTGGAACTTTTTATCTCAACCCATAGGGCTTCTAATTCGAGGATCTCAAATTCACTACGTCTTACAGCAAATAAACTGTCACGAACATATAAGGCCACACCCCCACCAGGTCTGAGTGTGCGGTCTTTACGGAAAATCGGTAAATATCCATTTATATTTAGGTCAAAACAACAATTAGTATTTAAAAAAGTTTCGGTCAACGCTAAAATGTCAAAATTATGGGCCACATCAGAAAGTGCTGGGTCTACTTACCATTTGTTTGATAGTAATGGTGTAGCTATCTTGAGCGGTTTTCATGATATTCCGCAATATCAGGCCTGTCGAGTGAATAATGGCCGATAGGCGGCCATTTTTAATTTTATCGACTTGAAATTTTTCAAGATGCATCCTCTCCTGAAACCTCACAATTTGTTTTATAGTAATGGATATCTTGAGTGGTTTTCATGCTATTCTGCAAAATCTTTCAGTCGGATTTACCGATGTTATAAATTAGGTCAAAGTGCTGGGTCAACTTCAAGGTCAAGGTCCAAAAACCTGAAAAGGCACAACTAGGGACCTTAGAGAACATGTGCAATATGACTGTAATCGGCCCAGTAATTTTCGAGATCTGCTCCGGAAACGAAGTGTGTGTCAAACATCTAAATAGGTCACAATTCTGAACCAAAAGTAGGTCAAAGTTCATATACCCCAAAAGGCACAACTAGACCCCCTAGGTGTTGTGTGTAAAATTTGAAGACAATCAGACAATGATATGCTCCGGAAACGAAATGGTCACAGACGGCCCAACGCCGTAACATCATGTTTTTGCCTCTGCGACCTTGCGTATTGAATTCAGATTTAAAATATTTTAACCTGCCCATTATCCACCTGGAAGTAACCCACGTACAAAAAATTGTTATCCTAGCTTATTTTCTTACAAAGTTATAGGCAAAAGAATCGGCAAAAGTTATAGGCAAAAGAAGGCGGAATCCATAGCTCCCTCCGTCTGACTTATGGGAAAGGCGGGAGCTAAAAAATGTTGAGTGAATATCGTTAACGAGAACAATTGTCAAACGGCAAAAAGTCAAGGTCATAGGGGTCACAGAAAAGTCAAATGTAAAATTAATTATAGTAATGGTCTAGCTATCTAGCACGGTTTACCTGATATCAGGCCTATCGAGGTAAATAATGCTGATTGTCGGCCATTTTGAATTCGTAAATTAAAAATTTTCAGGGTGCATCCTCCCCCGAAAACTCACACTTTGTTTTATAGTAATCAGGTAATGGTCTAGCCATCTAGCACGGTTTACCAAATATCAGCCATGTGAAAATGAATAATGGGCGAAAAGGCGGCCATTTTAAATTTGATCAAGTCAATTTTTTTCAAGATGCATCCTCATCTGAAATCTCACATTTCGTTTTACAGTAATGGTCTAGCCATCTAGCACGGTTGACCAAATAACGGCCATGTGAAAGTGAATAATGGCCGATAAGCGGCCATTTTGAATTTTATCGAGTCTAATTTTTTCAAGATGCATCCTCTCCTGAAATCACACATTTTGTTTTATAGTAATGGTCTAGCCATCTAGCACGGTTTACCAAATAACGGCCATGTGAAAGTGAATAATGGCCGATAAGCGGCCATTTTGAATTTTATAGAGTCGAATTTTTTCAAGATGCATCCTCTCCTGAAATCACACATTTTGTTTTATAGTAATGGTCTAGCCATCTAGCACGGCTTACCAAATAACGGCCATGTGAAAGTGAATAATGGCCGATAAGCGGCCATTTTGAATTTTATCGAGTCAATTTTTTTCAAGATGCATCCTCTCCTGAAATCACACATTTTGTTTTATAGTAATGGTCTAGCCATCTAGCACGGTTTACCAAATAACGGCCATGTGAAAGTGGATTATGGCCGATAAGCGGCCATTTTGAATTTTATTGAGTCAAATTTTTTCAAGATGCATCCTCTCCTGAAATCACACATTTTGTTTTATAGTAATGGTCTAGCCATCTAGCACGGTTTACCAAATAACGGCCATGTGAAAGTGAATAATGGCCGATTGGCGGCCATTTTGAACTTTGACAAAATGAATTTTTTCAAAATACATCCTCTCCTGAAGCCTTACAATTTGTTTTATAGTAATGGTTTAGATATCTTGAGCGGTTTTCATGATATTCCACAATATCAGGCCTGTCGAGGTGAATAATGGCTGATAGGCGGCCATTTTGAATTTTATCAACTTCAAATTTTTCAGGATGCATCCTCTCCTGAAACCTTACAATTTATTTGATATTAGTGGTGTAGCTATCTTGAGCGGTTTTCATGATATTCCGCAATATCAGGCCTGTCAAGGTGAATAATGGCCGATAGGCGGCCATTTTTAATTTTATTGACTTGAAATTTTTCAAGATGCATCCTCTCCTGAAACCTCACAATTTGTTTTATAGTAATGGTGTAGCTATCTTGAGCGGTTTTCATGATATTCCGCAAAATCTTTCAGTCGGATTTACCGATGTTATAAATTAGGTCAAAGTGCTGGGTCAACTTCAAGGTCAAAGTCCAAAAACCTGAAAAGGCACAACTAGGGACCTTAGAGAACATGTATGTGCAGTATGACTGTCATCGGCCCAGTACTTTTCGAGATCTGCTCCGGAAACGAAGTGCGCGTCAAAACGTCTAAATAGGTCATAGTTCTGAACCAGAAGTAGGTCAAAGTTCAAATACCCCAAAAGGCACAACTAGACCCCCTAGGGGTGTTGTGTGTAAAATTTGAAGACAATCGGACAAGTACTTTCAGAGATATGCTCCGGAAACGAATTGTTTACGGACGGCCCAACGGCCCAACGGCCCAACGCCGTCACATCATCATTTTCTCCTCTGCAACCTTGCGTATTGAATTCAGATTAAAAATATTTTAACCCGTCCATTAGCCACCTGGAAGTAACCCACATACCAAAAATTGTTATCCTAGCTTATTTTCTCACAAAGTTATAGGCAAAAGAAGAGGCCAAAAAAAAACGGAGGTAGAATCCATAGCTCCCTTCGCTCACCTACGGTGACGGCGGGAGCTAATTAAGCTTTAGTCATGATTAACCTGTATGTGTGATGTTTGATGTGCATTGCAGTTATGCAGAACAAGTTGTAGTGCTTAAAGTGGTGGACAAATGGACAAACGGACGGACGGGTCTGGCTCCCTGGTAGGGGGAGCCTTAACTATCATACATGAATCTACAATTATAATTGTAATAAATTTAACTAATTTGGAACTTTATTACATTTCAACTTGATTCGACAAGCCTTGGTTCACATACCGATGTCTTGGCAGGATGAAGTAGTAGTAGTAAATCATTGCTTTAAGTCACTTTCCGGCACAAAAGGCCTCTTAAGAGCCATTGTAATATGATAACAAGACTACATAAGTCCAGGAGCTCCCGCTCCGAATTAGAATTTGATTTAAGCAATTTTGTATAGGGTTATTAATGTAGTCCTAGTCTAGGTCAAAAATCAAGACGCAAGACAACTAGGTCTAAGAAGCCCAGTCTAAGAGTAAGATAAGAACTAGACAGTCTGTCAGAGATTGCAAACCTCCATTGAAATTAATGATCCTAATCAGTATCCCAGTAATGGTCTACCTATCTGGCATGGTTTACCCGATATCAGGCCAATCGAGTTAACTAATAGCTGATTTACGGTCATTTTGAATTCGATATAAATTAGTTAAAAACTTAGGGTGCATCCTCCCCCGAAACCTCAAATTTTGTTTTATAGTATATGGACTAACATCTAACACAGTTTGCAAAATATTGGGCATGTGAAAGTAAATAATGGCCGATAGAGGGCCATTTTGAATTTGATCAAGTCAAAATTTTCCAGATGCATCCTCAGCTGAAATCTCACATTTCATTCTATAGTAATCGTCTAGCTATCTAGCATGGTTTACCAAATATCGGCCATGTGAAAGTGAATAATGGCCTAAAGGCGGCCATTTTGAATTTGATCAAGTCAAAATTTTCCAAGATGCATCCTCAGCTGAAATCTCACATTTCATTCTATAGTAATGGTCTAGCCATCTAGCACGGTTTACCAAATATCGCCCATGTGAAAGTGAATAATGGCCGATAGGAGGCCATTTTGAATTTGATCAAGTCAAAATTTTTAAAGATGCATCCTCTCCTGAAATCTCACATTTTGTTTTATAGTAATGGTCTAGCCATCTAGTACGGTTACTAAAAACCGGCTATGTGAAAGTAAATAATGGCCGATAGGCGGCCATTTTGAATTTGATCGAGTCAATTTTTTTCAAGATGCATCCTCTCTTGTAATCTTACATTTTGTTTTATAGTAATGGTCCAGCTATCTAACACGGTTTACCAAATATCAGCAATGTGAAAGTAAATAGTGGCCGATAGGCGGCCATTATGAATTCGATTGAGTCCAAAGTTTTTTAAAGGCATCCTCTCTCTAAACGTCACATTTTGTTTTATAGTAATGGTCTAGCTATCTAGACCGGTTTACCTGATATCAGGCCTATCGAGGTAAATAATGCTGATTGTCGGCCATTTTGAATTCGTAAGTTAAAAATTTTCAGGGTGCATCCTCCCCCGAAAACTCACACTTTGTTTTATAGTAATCAGGTAATGGTCTAGCCATCTAGCACGGTTTACCAAATATCAGCCATGTGAAAATGAATAATGGCCGAAAAGGCGGCCATTTTAAATTTGATCAAGTCAATTTTTTTCAAGATGCATCCTCATCTGAAATCTCACATTTCGTTTTACAGTAATGGTCTAGCCATCTAGCACGGTTTACCAAATAACGGCCATGTGAAAGTGAATAATGGCCGATAAGCGGCCATTTTGAATTTTATCGAGTCTAATTTTTTTAAGATGCATCCTCTCCTGAAATCACACATTTTGTTTTATAGTAATGGTCTAGCCATCTAGCACGGTTTACCAAATAACGGCCATGTGAAAGTGAATAATGGCCGATAAGCGGCCATTTTGAATTTTATCGAGTCGAATTTTTTCAAGATGCATCCTCTCCTGAAATCACACATTTTGTTTTATAGTAATGGTCTAGCCATCTAGCACGGTTTACCAAATAACGGCCATGTGAAAGTGAATAATGGCCGATAAGCGGCCATGTTGAATTTTATCGAGTCTAATTTTTTCAAGATGCATCCTCTCCTGAAATCACACATTTTGTTTTATAGTAATGGTCTAGCCATCTAGCACGGTTTACCAAATAACGGCCATGTGAAAGTGAATAATGGCCGATAAGCGGCCATTTTGAATTTTATCGAGTCTAATTTTTTCAAGATGCCTCCTCTCCTGAAATCACACATTTTGTTTTATAGTAATGGTCTAGCCATCTAGCACGGTTTACCAAATAACGGCCATGTGAAAGTGAATAATGGCCGATAAGCGGCCATTTTGAATTTTATCGAGTCGAATTTTTTCAAGATGCATCCTCTCCTGAAATCACACATTTTGTTTTATAGTAATGGTCTAGCCATCTAGCACGGTTTACCAAATAACGGTCATGTGAAAGTGAATAATGGCCGATAAGCGGCCATTTTGAATTTTATCGAGTTGAATTTTTTCAAGATGCATCCTCTCCTGAAATCACACATTTTGTTTTATAGTAATGGTCTAGCCATCTAGCACGGTTTACCAAATCACGGCCATGTGAAAGTGAATAATGGCCGATAAGCGGCCATTTTGAATTTTATCGAGTCGAATTTTTTCAAGATGCATCCTCTCCTGAAATCACACATTTTGTTTTATAGTAATGGTCTAGCCATCTAGCACGGTTTACCAAATAACGGCCATGTGAAAGTGAATAATGGCCGATAAGCGGCCATTTTGAATTTTATCGAGTTGAATTTTATCAAGAGGCATCCTCTCCTGAAATCACACATTTTGTTTTATAGTAATGGTCTAGCCATCAAGCACGGTTTACCAAATAACGGCCATGTGAAAATGAATAATGGCCGATTGGCGGCCATTTTGAACTTTGACAAAATGACTTTTTTCAAAATACATCCTTTCCTGAAGCCTTACAATTTGTTTTATAGTAATGGTGTAGATATCTTGAGCGGTTTTCATGATATTCCACAATATCAGGCCTGTCGAGGTGAATAATGGCTGATAGGCGGCCATTTTGAATTTTATAAACTTCCAAATTTTTCAGGATGCATCCTCCCCTGAAACCTTACAATTTATTTGATATTAATGGTGTAGCTATCTTGAGCGGTTTTCATGATATTCCGCAATATCAGGCATGTCGAGGTGAATAATGGCCGATAGGCGGCCATTTTTAATTTTATCGACTTGAAATTTTTCAAGATGCATCTCTCCTGAAACCTCACAATTTGTTTTATAGTAATGGTCTAGCCATCTAGCACGGTTTACCAAATAACGGCCATGTGAAAGTGAATAATGGCCGATAAGCGGCCATTTTGAATTTTATCGAGTCTAATTTTTTCAAGATGCATCCTCTCCTGAAATCACACATTTTGTTTTATAGTAATGGTCTAGCCATCTAGCACGGTTTACCAAATAACGGCCATGTGAAAGTGAATAATGGCCGATAAGCGGCCATTTTGAATTTTATCGAGTCGAATTTTTTCAAGATGCATCCTCTCCTGAAATCACACATTTTGTTTTATAGTAATGGTCTAGCCATCTAGCACGGTTTACCAAATAACGGCCATGTGAAAGTGAATAATGGCCGATAAGCGGCCATTTTGAATTTGATCGAGTTTAATTTTTTCAAGATGCATCCTCTCCTGAAATCACACATTTTGTTTTATAGTAATGGTCTAGCCATCTAGCACGGTTTACCAAATAACGGCCATGTGAAAATGAATAATGGCTGATTGGCGGCCATTTTGAACTTTGACAAAATGATTTTTTTCAAAATACATCCTTTCCTGAAGCCTTACAATTTGTTTTATAGTAATGGTGTAGCTATCTTGAGCGGTTTTCATGATATTCCGCAATATCAGGCCTGTCGAGGTGAATAATGGCCGATAGGCGGCCATTTTTAATTTTATCGACTTGAAATTTTTCAAGATGCATCCTCTCCTGAAACCTCACAATTT
Source organism: Flabesymbios commensalis (assembly GCA_964017125.1). Classification (NCBI taxonomy): domain Eukaryota; kingdom Metazoa; phylum Annelida; class Polychaeta; order Terebellida; family Flabelligeridae; genus Flabesymbios; species Flabesymbios commensalis. The sequence continues at coordinate 18,250,757 of OZ024910.1, forward strand.
GTTTTATAGTAATAGTGTAGCTATCTTGAGCGGTTTTCATGATATTCCGCAAAATCTTTCAGTCGGATTTACCGATGTTATAAATTAGGTCAAAGTGCTGGGTCAACTTCAAGGTCAAGGTCCAAAAACCTGAAAAGGCACAACTAGGGACCTTAGAGAACATGTATGTGCAATATGACTGTCATCGGCCCAGTACTTTTCGAGATCTGCTCCGGAAACGAAGTGCGCGTCAAAACGTCTAAATAGGTCATAGTTCTGAACCAGAAGTAGGTCAAAGTTCAAATACCCCAAAAGGCACAACTAGACCCCCTAGGGGTGTTGTGTGTAAAATTTGAAGACAATCGGACAAGTACTTTCAGAGATATGCTCCGGAAACGAATTGTTTACGGACGGCCCAACGGCCCAACGGCCCAACGCCGTCACATCATCATTTTCTCCTCTGCAAACTTGCGTATTGAATTCAGATTAAAAATATTTTAACCCGTCCATTAGCCACCTGGAAGTAACCCACATACCAAAAATTGTTATCCTAGCTTATTTTCTCACAAAGTTATAGGCAAAAGAAGAGGCCAAAAAAAAACGGAGGTAGAATCCATAGCTCCCTTCGCTCACCTACGGTGACGGCGGGAGCTAAAAATAGCCATCAAATGATGGCAGGACCCCTCAGCCGTAGGGTCTGTCCATCAATATAAATAAATAACGAGAAAAAATGACCGCCACTACCACCATGTCATTTTTTTTAAATGGCTGCGGCGGCCATTTTGTTTTTAATGGATTTATCCCAAAAATTATTCACATCATCAGAAATACCCAGAGAACAACCATACCAAAATTGAATGCAATCCAAGCAACGGTTCACAAGTTATCATGCCCACAAGCTTTTTAGGCGGCTATCTTTTTTTAAATGGCTGCGTCGGCCATTTTGTTCTCACTGGATTATTCCTGAAAGTTAATCAGATCATCAGTAATACCTAGAAAACAACCATACTAAATTTGAATGCAATCCAAGCGACGAATCATGAGTTATGGTGCCCACAAGCTTTTTAGGCGGCCCTCTTGAAAAATGGCTGCTTATGGCTTGGTGCCAAAAAAGTAAGAACTGAATTTCTGACCGCCTGCCCGCCTCTGGTGATCACTATACCCCACAGCCTTAATGGCTGACGGGTAAAAACGTTGTGGTCAATTGATGAAAAGAAATGATGTACAGACGATGATGTGAGGGTGGGGGTGATAGGGCATGGTGGTCATAAAAGTTTCAAAACTTAGTTCCAAAGATAGCTATCTAATTTACTAAGTATACCCTAAGTAGTGATTCTTAGAACCTTCCCTGCCTGTAATTTCAATAAAATTATTAGATTTGCATGAGGGGCAAAGCTTGCGTCTCCACCCGCCCCACATAGTACATTAATTATAGAGAAATACACCAATTTTTAATGTAAACCACGTGAAAATGTGATTTCAGAATCACACCAAAATCTAATCAGCATATGACCAGGGTAAGTTGCTTTCTTGAAACAAATCGGTGAAGCAGTGCAAGCTCTCAGAGTAACATGTGATTCCTCGGCCATCTTGAATTTTGTTGAAAAAAAGAAAAACAATCCTCCTGACTTTTTTCTCAGGGCCACTGAGCATTCACAAAAGATCAAATTTGAGCTGTATAACCATATTACCAAATATTGATAATAGCCAAAATGAGCAAAACTGAAATATCAGCAAAAATCCTGAAAAGTTGAAAAAATATAAGTTTTTATTATCATAACACACAAAAAGTTAATCAGCACACATCCAGGATAGGGTTATTCCTTTTAATCAAATATAAAACAAATCCATGAAGCAGTTCAAGCTCTAGAGAGTGATGTAGGATTTTGGCGGCCATCTTGGATTTTGTTGAAGCTGAAAAAACGCCAAAAAAATTACCGGGCAAATTCGCTAGGGCAAATATGCATACTGCAAATATTTAGAAATAATCCGAGCAGGGGTGTATAGCTATACAGTAGTCCCTCCAGATGCGACCCCCTTCAGATGCGACTTCTCCTATTATGCGACTTTTTTTCTGAGCACCGACGTGCTTTACACTGTTAAGCACCCCTTAAATGCGACTTCCCCTCTCCCACGACATGAGACCTGTAAATCATGGCACTATCTAGCGACCTCCCTCTTAAGATACGACTTTTTGAAATTAGCTGCATAGCGGCACTGAGAGCCTTTCAAATTATACAAGATACAACTTTTAGATGATCAACATCAGGCAAACCATGAACTGCCAATGTGTACATGTATCACATACTGTCAAATACAGCCCAGCAAACACTTATGTTGAGACACTGTCGGCTTAAGGCTGGTACAACGTTGTAGGAAGTGAGCCAGCATTGACACAACCTTGTTCAATACACTGTGTCCATATGTACTGCTGGGTTCAAATCACTGTACCAGATAGCGATATCCTTCTAAAGATGCGACTTTTTCAAATTAGCTGTTCACAGACAGTGTAACGTCTGCCGGCCCTGCACTGACAAGATACGACTTTTTCATGTTTCTAGCCGACTGGTGAGAATGGCCAGCCAGGAGGCCTATTAGTGTTCGAATGTTAGAGCGGCGCGCCACTGTCAAAACTAAGTCTGGTGATCAGGCATATCGCATTAAACCAATGTTGGATTAACATTGGCCCTGCATCTACGATGTCAGCGGTATTGTGGACGGCAGTGAACAGGTGGTTAGGTGTGTACAATTGAAGGGCTGGGGGCAACAACGTCCAATGCCACATTTTGTGTATTTTCAGTTTTTAGTATCAAAATAATCACAAGCTCCTAGAGCATCAGCTCAGAATGTAATCTAAGCTGCCAGAAGACCCTTTAAAGCCTAGGGCCCATTTTTATACTTTTAGGCAACAATGTCCAATCCCACATGGTCATTGTTGCTTTCATAATTTATACCCTAATCCTCATTTGGAACAGTATCCATTGCGTCATTTATGTAAAGCTGCCGCTGCAATAACATCCAATACCACCAAAAAAGTAATTTGTGCCAGAGCAACAATGTCCAAATCCACATAGGCACTCCTATCTATTTGACAACTACATCCAATGTTTGGGGCAACAATGTCCAAAACCACAGAAAATGTGGTATTGGATATTGTTGCACCAAAGCTTTTGCTAAATTTCCTATGTGAGTTAATATTATCAGAGTGGAGTTGGATGTACCGTTGGTTTAGCCTAATGCATATGGCCTGTATCTAGGCTAAATAGAAATTTAATTGGAAGAGTAAAACCCAATAGAAGACTCAAGCATCATGACGTCCAGAGAAAGAGGACGGCGATGGACTGCGAAGCAAGCCGCCCAGTTTTTTATGAATATAGAAGATGATGATTCTTCTAGTTTTAGTGATGATCAAGAGGATGACGACATAGAGGTCTATATTAATATTAAGCTACCACCTAAAAATGCAAATAAATAGGCCTACAGCATATAATTATAAAAGACCTATGCCTACAAAACAATGAGAAATGTTGCTATTATAGTCACTATATAGGCCTATACTAGAATAGACTAGTGATCACATAACTAATGCATCTACATCGATTAGTCCACCAAGTAGGCCTGGTGGTAGCTTAGCCTACAGTCTATGCAGGCAATAATGTTCTAGGCCTACACCAATGTAGCCTACATAACAAAGAGGTCTGACATATATTATGCCTGCTGCTTAAATATGCAAATACAATTTATGCGGCTATTCATAGACCTAACTACCCATTGAAAACAAAACGTTTGTACAACATTTATGCAACGTCGGCCCAACGTCCAACATGGTAGGCCTATAAATGTCTAAGCACAAATGTGTGTTTACTGGGTAGCCAAAAGGGCCTACATGGCCCACTTTAACCGATAAGTGCACAAAGATGGCCTAATACCCCCATCCATTTTATTCATAGGGTCTACAGTAGGCCTATATGGGCTTTTGGCCTTTCCATTTCTGTGTAACCTGCATTTTTTAGGCCTGAAGAAGAACGTTTATTGAAACAAAATACAATAGACTCTCCCTAAGGTTTACAAAAACCGCTCACGCGAGGGCCACCCTGAGATCAGTAGTGGGGGGGGGGGGGGGCTTAGATATAATAATTATTCTATGTGTAAATATTTTTCTGACATATCGGTAAACATTTTGGGGCTGCACTATAAAAATACACAAATCAATATAAGCAGAAGCACTAAACATATTAATATTGCTATCACACGTCAAGTTTAGAAACAGCAAATCAGAAAACTGAATTCGGAAAAATATGTAGGCTATCAAACTTAACAAGGAATGATAATTAGAGAATAGCAAGTAGCCTAGATATTTAGAAAATTCCGAACAATAGACATATATACAAATGCACACATAAATATAACATAAAACATAAAATATAAATCATATACAAAACATTTATATAAATAATATATAGAAAAATACGCGCCCATGTATTTGTATTTTGTTTCAATAAACGTTCTTCTTCTTCAGCCAGGATGAGCCCATCTCAACTTCCCAACGATGCCGCAAGCATATAGTGACATTTTTGCCATCTGTAATATTTTACCGTTAAAACGCTGAAATACTTTTATACGAACCTTCAATTTGAAGTCTATAAATGTCTTAGTTAGCTATTTCCGCTACATTTAAAAGGGCCTACATGTACCTATCTTATGGGTCGCCTGCCACTAGAAGTTGAAAAAATTACACCAGTAAAAGTCATAGACGAGACACTACCAGATTTTAATCCTGGGGAATTGACTGCCTTACAAGATTTGGACACAGATGTATTCTTAAGCGAGGATTCAGAATATATACCTGAAAGCGACGACATAGATGATGATACTGAGAGTAATAATCCAAACGAAAAATGTGATGCTGCTTGTGCGATTAAAGAAATAAAAAACAATAGCCACCCAGGGAAAAAAAGTCAAGTCGACGTAAATTACAGTATAAGGAAATCTGGTTGAGAAACAAAAGAAAGGTCATGAGAAACACAGGCAAAACATACACTAATCGAAAAGGTGCTGTAGTTGCAGAACGACGTATGGAACAACCATGTACATGTGAAAAAAAGTGTTTTGAAGTATCAGAAAGAAAATATATGGAGAATATATTCAATGATTTTTGGAACATGGGAGATCATGAGAAGCGAAATGCGTATTTATTGAGACAAGTCCGTGCAAATCCACCCAACAGAAAATATACACACAGTGATATTTCAAGAAAAAAAAGAGCTACAACTAATATGTATGGTCTTCTTTTGGTAAAGAAACAAAACTTTGTAGAACAGCCTTTTTATCTGTGCATGGCCTTCAAAAAAACGAAGGAAGTTTAAAATCTATCCTCAAGCGAATATGTCCTGCATGCATGGAGCATATTGATAAATTTCCAACATATGAAAGTCATTATTCAAGGAATCAGAATCCTAATATGAAATATCTTGGGTCAGAGCTGACAATTTCGCACATGTATTCTCTCTACAAAGAATGGTGTGCTCAACAAAAATTCAACATTGTCTCCAAGGATAAATATTTTGAAGTTTTTGGCACAAACGGAAATTTGGGGTTTTCGCCACCAAAATCAGATACTTGTAAGACATGTGATGGGTTGACTGTGAAAATACAGAATTGTGGACCTGGTGATTCAAATGAAATTTTTTTTTATGAAAATGATCTGAAACTACACAGAGAAGAGGCCAATGAGGGTTATAAAACCATCACTAAAATGTCGAAAATTGCAAAAGAAGATCCACACAAGTTCGATCGTCATTGCAGTAGATTTACAGCAGTCACTACCAAACCCAAAATTATCGGTTGGTCCGGCGTTTTGCAAAAGAAAACTTTGGACATATAACTGCGGTATACATGATTGTGGTATTATGATTTGCGATGTATGTATATTTGGTCGTGGATCTGATGAGATATGCTCATGCCTGTTGCAGTTTTTATTTGCCCCTGATTTACCAAGAGATCTTTGTGTAATTTCAGACTGTTCCAGGCAGAATAAATAATGGAATATCATACACATGTGGCATAATCTTGTAGCAGATAAATTTGATAACATATTTCACATTTTTCCAATAAGTGGACACACAATGCTACCTTGTGACCGCAACTTTGGTAACATTGAAAAACATATCTGCAGTCATGTTCAAGCCATGTATACCCGAGATCAATGGACAGAAGAAATAATAAAATGACGTAGATCGAAACCATTTAAAGTAACCAAGATGATTACTTGATATTGTACAAATATTTTAATTTGCGATGAACTGAATGATCAACAGGTTTATACGTTTATTTGTTTAAAATGGCAGCACAATTCATGTTGCCACGTGTAACAGAGCACACTGTTTAATTGTTATGCTCCTGGGATTATTATTAAAGCTGAATTCAATATCATTATAGATTTGATCAGTTCTATATCAACAAGCTTGTGTGTTATACTCACACTGTTCGAATTTGCAATAAAGTTTTTATTTTAGTGACTGCCATACAAACTACCTGTAGATGAAAACAATCTATTTTCACTATATCTATTAATATTCATTATGCGATGTATTCGAATAATACTTCAGGCTGATAATATTCAGAAATTTGATAGATGGACATAAAAGAGATATCATTTTTACTATTTATATTCTCTTTTAACTGTTAAAAAAAATAAAAAAAATATGCATCTTGTAAAATTGAAACATTACTCGGAGCAAAATGATCCAATCCCTCTTATACAAGGTCAATAGTCAGTTGGGCAAAAATATCCAATACAACATCTAATCAACAAAAGTCGAATAAGTTCTGGGCAACACTATCCAATCCCACAATTTAAAATGCCTACAGGTATTTTTAAAGTTTGTATACAAATAATACCCAACAGAGTGTAAAATGATTAGCATTGCATCCGTACATGTGCTCACCATAACGATTTGAATGGTAAGTACACGAATAAAGTAGAAATAGAAAATGATCCAAAAACACCCTCTATTCTAATGCAGTTTTTACCTGAAATAAAACATCATGAATAACAAAATGTTTTATTAGAACAAAAGATATAAGCAAGCATGTTCATTGTATTCATAACTTAATTCAGCACTCTGTGTTTTCCACACGGGATGGCAAACTTTCAAATGCGATTCACTCAAAATGGTACCTGTGTGGCATTGGACGTTGTTGCTCCCAGCCCTTCAATTATGTGGCTGTGTATACCGACGATGCCGCCGGGTGGGCTCCATGCTGGGCCAGCGGCGTAGGATATCAACCAGCATTGAAATAACATTGACAAAAAGTTTGTGTTTGCCGAGATGGATGGCCCTGGCGTCACAGTGTAGCATGTTTTTAGGGCGTGTCCTTAAGAGTTCAATGTCATTGAAGTGTATAATTCCAGTCATCTACAGGCCCCCTTCCCCTGCTGCCAATTCACTTCTCCAATTGTCATTAGTCATTAGAAAGGCAATGCACAATTTCAGTCATCTACAGGCCCCCTCCCCTGATGCCGATTCACTTTTCTCATTTGTTTAAAGAAAATAAATCCAGAGTGCGATTCAAGCAGACATTCGAAAAATGTGATGGCAGGTTCTGCTCAGAGTAATATCACTCTCAGCATGGTGAGAAAAGGGCCTGGATTGTCACCCACGGCAGGCGCGACCCGCAAACACAACACAATGTCGTTGTAATGTTGGGCCACCGTTTGCGACGCTGGCCCAACATTACAACGTGTTTGCTGATAAACGCTAACACGTTACCTAGATGCTGACTCTGGAGTCCATAAGTGCTACAAAACCATTGTTGAACATTATGAAGAAATAAAGCACTATAAACATGATATATATCAGATTCCCACGCACTGCAAATAAATAACAATATTTTGTATAGGAATCAAATATGTTGTATTCAGTAGATCACGCTGAAGAGTTTTATATTTAAATGCCAATTGATTGCGAGCAGCACTCTAATGGTTAATCCCCCAGACACGCTAACGGGTTGCTCCGTGCAGGAGCATATCTCAGTGAACTATCAATGTTGGCCCACCCTCTGCTTGCTGGGCCCAATTTAAATTAACATTTCATCAACGTCTCGACTTGTATGAGTAGGCAATGACACCTGTAGCTCAATTTCTAGGACGAGCAATTACCATGTTAACCATAAACAATATCAAATTCTAGCAGAAATTCACATTATATTCTGAGGTATTTATTGCTAATTGAAGCATACATTTAATCCAGTGATAACACTTAAAACAATTTTTCATAAATTACTCAATCATCACAGGGAATAAATACAAGCTTCATCAAAGTGTGTCCTGACTATTTAAATATTTAAACCCTTTTTTTCACTCGAATAATCCAGTTTTAAATCCCATTGGCATGATATATTTTAAATAATCTATTTAGACTGGGCAGCACTCAGCCAACATGAGACATTGAGCCAATGTTATGCCAGCGTCGAAGACGGTGGGCTAACATTAAAAAAACATTGACACAATGTCTCATGTTCATGATGTTGGCTGGGAACGTCACCTTAGAATTATTACCTGATAATGACACAGTTGAGGACACAAAGGGCCAACATTAGCTGTATGTGTAAACATATGGCTTCCGGGACAATTCGTTCACAAATATCACACTTTTCTCTGCCAGATTATATAAAAGCTGTTGGACATGACTTTTCATCATTCATTACATTCCTAGCAATCATGCAGTTACAAAACGTACGCAAACGTGAACAATTGTAACTTGAGGATAGAATGACAGTGATTAAACATTCTGAGGGTGGCATGACAGCCATAGCCATTTCTGACCTTGTAGGATGTGGTAAAACTCAAATTCAAAACATCATAAAAAAGAAAGATGAGATAAAAGCTTTGTGGAATAGCGGAGAAGGCCGAGCTAGTCAGAAATTTGTCTCTAAAGTGAGAAAAGTTACTTATGACAAAATTGATGAAATGGTGTGGGAATGGTTTCTCAAGGCCAGGTCCAAAAATCTACCGATTACTGGCAAGATGATACAAGAGGAAGTCCTGTTGTTAAGTCTAAAACTAGGCTATGACGACTTCATGGGATCTAATGGGTGGCTGCACAGATGGCAACAACGTCATCATGTGAAAATGGCTGTTATATCTGGTGAAGCAGCTGACGTGAATCCAACGACAGTTGATGACTGGCATAAATGTCTCCCTGATATATGTGCTGGATATACCAACAAGGATATCTTTAATTCAGATGAAACAGGACTATTTTTTCGTGCTCTCCCAACCAGATCCATGGTGGCCAAGGGCGATGATTGTAAGGGAGGTCGCATTGCTAAGGATCGAATTACAGTGCTACTCTGCTGCTCCGCCACTGGCGAGAAACTTTAACCCCTTGTGATTGGACGCAGCCTCAACCCTCGCTGCTTCAGAGGCCGTGCATCACCAGTGCCTGTGATTTATAAAGCCAATCGTAAAGCCTGGATGACCAGTGATATGTTCACGACCTGGCTCCATTTGGTGAACAATAAAATAAAAATCCAGGACAGGAAGATCTTGCTGCTCTTGGATAACTGTTCTGCACATCCTGCTTTAGATCTGTAACACGTGAAATTAGTGTTCCTCCCTCCATGCACAACCTCCCATCTTCAACCACTAGATGCTGGGATAATACAAGCTGTAAAAATGGTGTACATAAAAAAGCTACTGCGTCATCTTGTGCTCTCCATGGATGACGCGAACTGTGCATCAGACCTAGCTAAGTTTGTTAATGTGCTGGATGCTATTGTCTGGCTTCGACATGCATGGGACTGTTCAAGAGAAGAGACAATTGTCAAATGTTTCAGTAAGTGTGGCGTAGCTACTTCAATTAAGACATCAGATACAACTGATTTTGATGCCGACGCATTGGATGACGACAGTCAGGCTATTCTTGGCTCCACCACCCTTGCAGAATATGTAAACATGGACAGCGACTTAGCCACAACAGAAACTATTGATCCAAACTGGAGAGACAATCTGCTCGCTAAGGCCGCCGGTGATATAGCATCTGATACACTGAGTGAAGAGGAGGATGGAGAGGAAGCAACTGATCCCCTGGTCCAGCTGTCACATCAGCCAACCAATTAGCAGGCTATTTCAGAGAGGGAGTTGCATTTTCTCTAGAACATGACAACCCTGAATTGTTCGACCTTATGACTAAAGCCACGTCATTGATAGAACAACAAAAGTGGCAATCTATTAAATCAGCCAAACAGACATCAATTAAGGATTTTATTCGACCCACATGCTCATCAGTATCTAACTATGTGTTTTATGAATAAACATTCCTCCTGGAATAACACATTTACGTTTCTCTTTTTTATCTGTCACCAAACCGATGCCTGTCTAATGTAACTTACCATTGATGACAGTTGCCCAGCATTAGAACACTGCACCGACGTCCCGCACCGACCACGTGCATACAGTAAAGATACTGTCTGTCCATGACACCGACCCCGCCTGTTTGGTCTTGAATATTTCAATGGGAAAACATCCATCACATATTTTTAAAAATTCTTATCAGGCAATGTAATATCGATCAATCCAGGTGTTACGCGTTCAGCTAGAGTGTAATGTGTGTGACATATTAACAGAGTCATAGCGTGTACAGTGTCAGCCTTGATCACAGCTATTCACACCTGATATCGGCACTTGGATTAAGTAGGTTGCAGTGTTACCGTTAGAACATGTATGCAATTAACACAGGCTGTCAACTACGTTGATCGTGTCACAACGATAATGGAGGTGTTTAGAGGGTGCTGTCATAAACATCAAATTCGGCCCATTTTACGTTTTTTTAGATTTTTTTCACCCCTCTCAGATACGACTACCCCTTTGATGCGACTTTGGTTGTCTGGCAGTATGAAAGTCGTATCAGAGGGGGACTACTGTATTACCAAATTTTGATGATAGCCAAAATGAACAAAACTGAAATATCCGCTAGAATTCTGAAACGTAAAAAGTTTTTATTATCGGAATCACACCAAAAACAAATCAGTACATGTGCAGAGTAAGGTTTTCCCGTTAAACAAAACATAAAACAAATTCAGGTAGCGGTTCAATCTCTAGAGAGCAACATAGGATTTTAGCGGCCATCTTGGATTTGCTGAACAAGCTGAAAAACGCAAAAAAGTTTATCAGGCAAATTCCTTAGGGCTAATATGCATACTGCAAATATTTAGAAATACTCTAAGCAGGGGTGTATAGCTAATTAACAAATTTTGATGATAACCAGAATGAACAAAAAGTTCTGAAAAATCCGCTAAAATTCTGAAACGTAAAAAAATCATAGTTTTTATTATCAGAATCACACAAAAAACTAATCAGCACATGTGCAGAGTAGGGTCTTCCTTTAAACCAAACTTGAAACAAATCCATAAAGCGGTTCACGCTCTAGAGTTCTAACGACATATGATTTTGGCGGCCATCTTGGATTCTGTTGAAGAAGCTGAAAATTGCCGAAAAAAATTACAGGGCAAATTTCCTAGGGCCAATATGCATACTGCAAATATTTAGAAATAATCCGAGTAGGGTTGTATGGCTATATTACCAAATTTTGATGATGGCCAAAATGAGCAAAACAGAAATATCCGCTAAAATACTAAAACGTAAAAAAATCAAAGTTTTTATTATCAGAATCACACAAAAAGCTTTTCAGCTCACGGCCAGAGTAAGGTCTTTCATTTAAACCAAACATGAAACAAATCGATGAAGCGGTTCAAGCTCTAGCGTGCGCCATAGGATTTTGGCGGCCATCTTGGATTTTGTTGAAGAAAGTGAAAAACGCAAAAAAAAAATTTACCAGACAAATTCCCCGTGGCCAGTATGCATACTGAAAATATTTGGAAATAATCCGAGTAGGGGTTTTCGAGTGAGAGCAGAAACAAGTGGCGACGGCGGCGGCGGGCGGACTCTGCAAAAACAATAAGTCTCCACCACCACATAGTGAGTGGGTGGAGACTTAATAATTTATATTCTCAGTATTATACGATACATACCTCTTTCCTAATTATTTTTTCGGCATCTTCCTGGGTCTCAAATGTCACAAACCCATAACTGAGTAGGAAAAGCAGTCGACATTGAATTAAAATTTACACAGTATATTTTACAAATCAAATTTTATATTTTATATTTTTATTTTCACAAATAAATGTGATTTGTTTTCTGCACAAAAATATCAATCCTTTTGTGGTCCTAATTTGACGAAAAGAAATTAAAAATTCTGCCAAATTTTCTGAAAAATTGATGCAGGCTAGGAATTAATACTACCATGCAGTATTTTTAATATTGAGTATATCAGATAAGCGGCTTTGAAGTTATCAGGGTGACAAGGTCCTAATTTGACAAAAGAAAGATTAAAGATGGCCACGATGACCCGAATATTTTCCCGAATTTTCTGAAAAATTAATGCAGCCTGGGAATTAATACGTTTATCCAGTATGTTGAACACCAAATTAATTGAAAAAGCAGTTTTGTAAATATCAGGGTGACATGGTATGGATGAGAGGCGCCCGCACCGACAGCGGACAAAACAGTACAAAAAATAAAAGCCTCCCCCTGGTAGGGAGGAGCCTTAATTCATGATTATAAGATACGAGTAATTTAAATTTAAAAACTTTTTTCTTACCCCTTTGAAACACCAGCCCTGTCAGATATTATCTTGCAGTCTTTAACAGCGCCGAACTGGTCAAAGTAAGTCTTCAATTCTCCATCAGTTGTCTGTAACAAAAACAACATAATTATATATATATACAAGATTAATTTTTGGTTCTCATAGAAATGTTGTCTGTCAGTCACTTTTAGGGCCATTAATAAAATATAATACTTACATTAGCTGCAATACCTCCGACAAATATACGATTTGGAATGAGAGTGCCATACTTCGGTGGTTGTGTTGGAATACCAGGTGTTCCAGATGGTGTGAGAGTTGACCCGGGTGAAACTTCCCCTGAAGAACTCTAGATAGGACAATAAGAAAAAAATTGAATGTCTGTTTACACATATTGTACATGGTTCTCACATTTTCTCAAATACAAAATTCAAAAAATTATTTTTTAAGTACCAGGGTTCCCGTCAGGAATATTTGAGTGGGGGGGGGGGGGGCTGGGCTCGAAATTAGACTAAATTTCCACTTGTCCAGTCGGACAAACATCTAAAAAATCGACTAGTCCTTCCCAAAAATATAACTTGTCCTTCTTAACCCTTGTAGTGCTGACTATATTTTACTGTAATAGGGCCCATGGCTGAGTATTCTTGGAGAAAATTATTAGAAACGAGCGTTTTCAGTAAAAAACCTTTCAAACACAAAATTTTCAACAGTTATATGGCATGTTGCATACCAAAATAAGCAGCGTTGGCGCTGGCCGCTCGCCACGTCGCCAAATGCGAAGATATTTGCCATGTGGCGAAAGATTTGTGATGTCTTTAGCCACAGCGGCGAAGACAAAAACGAGATGCTTCCACAATACTTATGAATTTTGAGCCGTTTTCGCGGTAAAAATCCCGGGAAAAACGACTGCATTTACCATCGTTTTTTCTGACATAAACATGAGTTTATTTGATTTTTCAAATTCTCAATCGATCTTGCTAGCATCTTTCAATTTTGCCGATCTATAAATATAGCAATAATAGCCTATAATATAGACTATATTGAACACAAACTATGTTTACATTCTTAACAAAAAACAAAATGGCGGACGATGACGGCGTAGGCCTATTCCTGTGACCTGTCCACTTGCTAATATTATGTTGTTTTATACACACTGAATACTGATAATGTGATGTTTATCATGTCACTGTATCACAACCTTTGCTGTTATTATGTATCTGCATTCAATAATTTGTGTTCTACATTTTATTACAATCTGACCATTGGAATTGATTAATCGCTTCACCTATCACTGACACTGTGTCAGTGACCTAGCCTATTAGCTTCAACAGACAAAATAACTTGTGGTAGAACAGAACATTCATGAATAAGCAATCATTCGAATACAGAGCTAGTTTAATTAACACCACGCTGGGACATTTTTGTACAAAACTAAGCAATTAGTCTGGTCGGCCGCTCAGCACATTCCCTTTGCCTGATACTCCATTAAAGACGAATGCGTAGTCATCAAGCAAAATGATTATTTGTCAAGAACAGGAAACGTTTAACACAGGCTGAGATGGTCACTGACTCCACACTGCTGCTGCAGTCATGACATCCTTGCCTACCTGGCTACCACTGTTACTTGATTTCTCCAAGCTGGATCTTCTTGTCAAGACAAGACAAAAAACCTTTTTTTTCTTCTTTTTTTTGTGTGGGGGGGGGGGGGGGGCTTCAATTACATGGTCCTTCAAAATAGGTTAGGTATGAGGGGACTTTTTCTTAATTTCACTTTAAAAAACCCCACCAAATTGCCCCTCCAAGGCTGTTCATACAAAATTACACACTCCTAAAAAAATTGTGAGGGGACGTTCTCAAATAAAATCATTTAATTTTTTTTTTTTATTTATCATAAAAATCTAGGGTCAGGGATTCAAATGGTCGTAAACCAAAAATATTGGCTGACAACCCGAAATGTAGGGCACGGTTGTCCACTGGATAATTTTTATTTCAAACATAATTTCGAATGCAGCAACCTTCCTAAACTGTCATGCATTTTGATTACCATGATTACAGTTGAATAATAGAAGAAGACAAGCTACTATTAATTTGCAAACGTTCGTCAGTGCAAAATTAATAGGCCTACTAGACCAGTATCAATTATCACCAATATTTTGGATACTGGGTAGACTACATGATTACATTGTGGCTACAAGAAAGAAAATGTGGCTAAAACTTTTCAGAGGTTTTAGCCACAGTGGCTAAGACATTTTTCATCCTACCGCCAACACTGAATAAGCATAAATATTTGTACTACATTTCTAACACATTTTTTGTATGTCAGGGGTAAAATCAGGGGCAAATCATTGATGGCCAGCAAGGCCACTAACTATGAAATCTTAGTGGCCCTGCTAAAAATATAGTAGCCCTGTTTTGCAATATAATGTAGTTGCATCGGTAACTCCAGTAAAAATTTCAACATCACTTTTCGACAGGGCTCCGATCGTAACCTGGTGATAAGCTGCATGGGGCTGAAAGCAAATTTTGGTAGGTCCTACTCAGGCATTAAAATTAGGAAAAAAATCTTTTATCGGACAACAGGCCTGGTAAACTTCATGTTTTATCTGAACTGTGTTTTTTTCACGGGCCTGCATAATTTCTATATACCCAGCTAACACGAGACATTCAGACAATGTTGTTTTATTGTTGGGCCAGCGTCGTAGAAAAGTGGAACAACATTAAAACAACACTGGCTCAATGTATCGTGTTAGCGGGGTATATAGCCTAGGATTAGCTTTATTGTGCATGTGGTTTTGGCTTAGCCCTAGCTGATGAGGTCACCGGTCACAGCCTGGCTGACCAGCTGCCTACTAGTATTGAAAAAACACGCGAGGCACCACTATGGTGTTTGCTCGCCCTCGCCCGACTGTCAAGTGGTGTACAAGCAATTTGTAACGCCGAAAAAGTGTCTGCCCGCCACTTTAAATAAGTTTTAAAGGTCACGTTAGGAAAATATAAACAATTGTTTGAATTTCTGGAGTCTATAAACAACATCCAGCTCCCCGTCTGGAAACGAAGTGCCAGACAGGTGCCCCATCTAGCATAGCCCCCCACACACATAGGACACATGCATGCTCCGCATGAATATTTCAGCTAAGGATTGCACCCATTCAGAAACATGTACATGACAAGTGTGAGTCATTATTTTAGCATTTCTAGTTACAATTAATAAAAAAGATGGGATTGGCCTAGTTGGTTTATAGTTAATTCACACCATTTGTGTATAATCACTGCATATTTTGTGTAGATCTACGGGTACTGTTAGTGTTAAGCCCAGATCTGATTATGTGCGTGTACCACCCACCACTAGTCGACCAAATGGTGATTTATACTGGGCCAGTAGGTATGACGATGGCCCAGCATTAAAACAACACTGAGCAAACATCTCGTATTTGCTGGGGATCCCGTTCGATATATATAGACTGGCGCGTGCAGAGCGCGCTGGTCTGAAATAGTACGAGCGCTGCATGGATATGGAACGGAATGAGTGTCATTATTGCTCTATAAGAAATGTTATGGTTTTACATTCGAAAATTTATTATCAAAACCAGAAGTTGTAATAACCCATTATATTTGTTTTCAATGAATAAGCTATGTTCTACATTGCATAACACATCTAAAACACTATTTTTTAACACAATTTTATATTCTCCACTTATGAAATAAAAATTATTGACTCTGGTATCATTCCATACATCATACAGAGATTGGGCAGGTGCCCCAAAAGACCGGCTGAGAAGGCGACGCTGCCACAACACACTATCAATCTAACGCTGACACAACACTGGGCCAGTCTTGGCAACGTTCATCCACCATTCAGCCACTTCCAATGACCCGTGTTGACTTGCTGGCCTCTATCAAGGCCACACAAACAGAGTTTAAAACACTTGACTGTGGATGTCGCCGACACAGTGCTTGTTTAATGTTCGGCCAGCGTTGTAGACGGTGGGCCAGCATTTCAGGGCCTATTCTACTGTCGCCAGCAGGACTGCTAACTATGACAGCATTGTCGCCCTTACTTAATCATAGGCGCCACAGCGATCGCCAATTTGTACCCCTGGTATGTCTGTCTGTTTATACCTGTATTCACCTTATTTTATTCATAAAATTAGAGAAAACAGCAAAAAAATTAAATCACCTTATTTTATTGTCATATTTCTTCCACAAACAATTGACAAAATTAATGTTAGCATTATAAGTAAGCTAACAGTATTGTTTTCAACTATATTTTATATTATTTAGATCCTATGCATGCTTAGGTCAAGAAACCAACTAGTTCTAGCCTCGGATGTAGGATTGTAACCAAGGTTACTTGAAGCCAGTGTTATGGAAG
Source organism: Flabesymbios commensalis (assembly GCA_964017125.1). Taxonomy (NCBI): domain Eukaryota; kingdom Metazoa; phylum Annelida; class Polychaeta; order Terebellida; family Flabelligeridae; genus Flabesymbios; species Flabesymbios commensalis. The sequence continues at coordinate 18,267,752 of OZ024910.1, forward strand.
TAATTCGTGGTATGTCGGCCAGTGATGAATAAAATTGCATAAATGTAATTAGTATTTTAAAATGACTAGTATAATAATCACCAGTGGAAAAAGTGATGACCCATCCAGCCCTTTGTAATCGCACACACAGTCATCTTATCTAAAGACTATAGATACAGTGTACAGCGCATGCTGTGATTCGGGAGTCCTCGGTCGATCTCGGCAAGCTCGGGCTCATTTACATAAATGTCCGTGCATGCGCAGTGACCCCACGCGTTCTTCCGTCATAGTGTTCATTTAGGGTCGAACCTTGCACTTTAGGTTAATATTGAAAATAAACCAAAGTGGTCGAACTTAGGGAGGGGTTGGTTGAACTTGGGCAAAATACAAAAATATGTGAAAATGTATGGTCCCTGAATCCCATGCATGAAGGGGAGAAAAAAAATGAATGATACAACAGTCATTAGACAATACTTCAGGGGGGACAGACTTTTATTTTCTTAAACAGTACAGAAACTGGCAGGAATACAGATATTTCCTTAAGTTAGGCACTACCATATGACGTCATAAAGGACATATTTTTTCTGCCTATTTTTAACATTGCGTTTTGCGACCCAAGTCTCCTAAACGTATTGCATGATATTTCAGCTTGGTGTGGGACGAGATATTTGCGATGGTAAAATATTTTTATTTGTTTGTGCTCCGAACATCAGTGGGAAGTCCCGCTATGTTTTCGGCGGGTTTCGGTCAATTTTTGAGGATTTGGTGGGTCTGGCAAGAGACCTTGTGTATTAAAAAGTGAAAATTTCAATATTCTGTTATGATATTGTAGACATTTGTACATATAGCCATGTAAAGTACTGATAAATGTATGTGATTGCAAAGTTTTATGCAAATTTGGTGAAGCGCGAATGAGCGCCGGGCATTTGAATCGGCTAATATCGGCAAAACAGACGTTGTTTTCTCGGAAAACACGCTGCCGCAGAAAATTTAACGACGTCATGCAAACAAATGCGTTTGTGGCGTTGCGCTGAACAGCTAAGAGCATGCTCTTCATTATCGTCATCCCGTCTTGCTAGGCGTAATAATTCATGAACTAATTATTAACTGTATATTATATTATGTGCGTCGAAACGTATTCTGGATATAACGTAAAATGGATGAATCACGGGGATAGTGGTATTTTATATCATTCAAAGAAACAAGTCGCCAGCAGATGAAGAATTTTCCGCATGGTTTGTGTGCTACACTCACACACGCTGTTCCAGGCTGTTGAATCCCTCCCGCTGTTTCATTCACGAACAGTATGGTATTCGACGAGATTTTCGGCGGGTATGGTGACGCTAAATGTATGCGCCGGTAGCGTCTATGCCCGCTGTTCCCTAGATAACACACACCCCACCCGTACAGTACACAATGTGTTTAACTACGAGGGAAGCTGACAGCAAATGTATTGACCGGCGATCAACACTGATCATGACTGATCAAGACTGTGTGTTTCAACGTAGGCCTACTGTCACTGACTGTAGGCATGACTAACAGATATTTTTAACCCTTGAAGTGCTAAATTAAATAATTTTTCAAGCGGGTGAATATTAATAATATGTGTTTGCAGAAAACACTGGTCACTGACAATACTGCAGTGAAACTGTATCACTGCTGTCTGATTTAATTTGTGCTCCTAGCAATTCAATACCAAATGCTCGAATGATCCCTTTCTCAAGTTAAATAATTCTACAATTTTCTGCATGATATGATAAATCACAAAAATTACCTGGTTGAGCCACCATCCGTGCTTCTACACCAGCGGTTAGCGGCAGACCCCTGTGCCAATAGTGTTTTAATGTTGCAGCTTGACCAAAATTTGGTCACTGCTACATCAAAACGGTTTTGAGAAAACAGGGGCTGATTCAGGCTTTGAAAAAAAGAGGGTGTGGGGGTTCGGGGGCTCACCCACAGAGAGTTATGGGGCATATTCAGCTCAATTTAGGTTTTATTTTATAAAGAGTTTGTATAAAAAAGGTGTGGGCCTTGCACCACCCCCCCCCCCCTCTCTCGATCAGCGCCTGAGCAACCATCAATTCTGTAATTTAGATGTGCCTGTTGTATGGTATTTATACTGTATTTTATTGTACTTGGAATATATCTGTCAAATATGGAAAGATAAAAAGTGGTACTTTATTTAAAACTGTATGCTTTAAACTTGCATAGACTAAATCTAAGACAAAATCGTTTTTAAAATGTTTGAATAGGCCTACCTTATTTTTCCATTTTCATGATGAGAATGTAAATTATAGGTAATTCTTCTCAGTAAGATGTGGAAATATACAAACCATGGTAATATGTGACTAAATTGTCATTTTTCAGTTATCTGCTGGACTAATTTGCAGCTTGGACCAGCACAACACCATTTACTTTAGGCCATGCACTGCCTAGCTATTACATTGTATTGATTAGATGCATGATGATGTATGCAGGGCTAGAAATTAAACTTTTTTGAGAGGTGCCAACAGGGCACTCATTTACAAAATTTTAGGTGCCGGCCCGAAATTTTAGGTGCCCTGTATTTGAAAATAACATAAAAATTCAGGAACACTTTTTTACAAGAATATTAATTGATTTTGACTATTAAAAGTCTGCACATAAAAGACACCCAAAAAAACATCATCTAAATAATATTTGTTTCAGATATCATAGGCTAACTCAATTCAAGAGTTTCAGTGGTGTAGATTTGCAGGCCTAAGCCTATCAACTTCTGATAAAAAAAAACAATAATATGGCCGTTTTTTGGGTGCCAGCAGGGCACGCATGCCAATATTTTTGCATGCCCGCAGCACTCTTAGGGTGCCACGGGCACGCGGGAACCCTTTAATTTCGAGCCCTGGTATGGATGGTTATTACAGTACAAATGACGAAGCATGTAGGCCTACTAGCATAATTGTAATTTATTATGTGTAATGCAAGTGCTGGCCACATCTCCAAATAAGTCAATCTACATAAATGTAGCTGTTCTTTGGTCCATTTCAGTCATTTCAGTGAAGGGTTACATAGGGGTGATTTGATGGGATATTACCCCTTTAACCCCTAGTGTACTCCTTTAAGCACTTGCGGTGTGTTTGTTGTACCCGGTACCTCAGTGTTGGTGTCTAGATCGATTCTGATCACATGTACTCATCTTAAATGTACAGAATTGGGGCAAAAAAACACAAAAATAAGCCATTTTCACCCTTTTTGAGCTGATATGACCTTGTTGTGACCTTGAAATGACCTTGGTGTAACAGCCTTATGAAGCCCAACCCCAATCCATGTCACCATGTGTACATGTACTTGGGTTAGGATTCATTAGGTGTAATGCAAGTGCTGGCCGTATCTCCAAATAAGGCGATCTACCTGTTTTTTTTATTTTGGTCCATTTCCGTCATTTCAGAGAAGGGTGACATTTAGGGTGATTTGATGGGGTATTACCCCTTTAACCCCTATATTACCCCTTTAACCACTTGGGGTGTGTTTGTTGTACCTCAGTGTTGGTGTCTAGGTCGGTTCTGATCATCATACTCGTCTTAAATGTACAAAAATGGGGCAAAAAACACAAAAATAAGCTATTTTCACCCCTTTTGAGCCCGATATGACCTTGTTGTGACCTTGAAATGACCTTACAATGACCTTGGTGTAACAGCCTTATGAAGCCCAACCCCAATCCATGTCACCATGTGTAGGCCTATTTGGGTTAGGATTCATTAGGTGTAATGCATTAGTGCTGGCCATATCTCCAAATATAAGTCATCTACCTGTTATTTGGTCCATTACAGTCATTTCAGAGAAGGGTGACATATAGAGTGATTTGATAGGGTATTATCCCCTTTAACCCCTATATAACCCCTTAAACCACTTGGGGTGTGATTGTTGTACCTCATTGTTGGGTGTCTAGGTCAGCTCTGACCATCATACTCATTTTATGTACAGAATTGGGGCAAAAAACACAAAAATAAGCTATTTTCACCCCTTTTGAGCTGATATGACCTTTTTTGCGACCTTGAAACGACCTTACAATTACCTTGGTGTAACAGCCTTATGAAGCCCAACCCCAATCCATGTCACCATGTGTACTCGGGTTGAGATTCATTAGTGTAGCCTAATGCAAGTGCTGGCCACATCTCCAAATAAGTCAATCTACCTGTTTAGGCCTAAAAAAAAATATTGTTTGTTTCCGATTTCCGACCGACCCTATCAAAACATGTGCGACCCAAATTTATTTTATGGATTTAAAAAAAAAAAAAAAAAAAAAAAAAAATTTTTTTTTTTTTTTTTAGGAAATTCATAAGTTAAGGGATGACTTACTTGCTGTAGTCAAAGTAACTAAAAAAACGTTACGAAAAGGAAAGGGGGGGTCAAAAAATGTCCAGAAAACAAAAAATCATTATATAATGTACAGATAAGACATGCAGGGAAGTGAATTTGGCGCCAAATAAAATAAAAAATAATTCTTACCTACCGATTGGTTGAAGTGACAAAAAATAAAATTAAAAAAAAATAAAATAAATTCCCTACCTACCCACTGGTTAAAATGACAACAAATCGGAAACAAACATATATTTTTTTTTGGCCTTAATATTTGGTCCATTTCTGTCATTTCAGAGAAGGGTGACATTTAGGATTATTTGATGGGGTATTACCCCTTTAACCCCTATATTACCCCTTTAATGACTTGGGGTGTGTTTGTTGTACCTCAGTGTTGGTGTCCAGGTCAGTTCTGACCATCACACACATTTTAAATGATTAGAATTGGAGCAAAAAACACAAAAATAAGTTATTTTTACACTTTTTAAGCTGATTTGACCTTGCTGTGACCTTCAAATGACCTTGCAATGACCTTGGGGTAGGCCTAACAGCCTTATGAAGCCAAACCCCAATCCATGTCACCATGTGTAATTGGGTTAACTTAGGATTCATTAAAGTACTGGCCATATCAAATATGTCTAACTACCTGTTATTTGGTACATTTCTGTCATTTCAGAGAAGGGTGACAAAAGGGTGATTTAATGGGGTTTTGTGACCTTTGACCTCAAACCTCAAGGTCAATGTAAACATAATTGTTAACACACAGTAATTTGCGTGTAGCAGAGTCCAACGAACTGAAAAATATATGGTTTGTATTGTAAAATTTCAAAATTTTGCTTGCCAGAGATTAAAATATTCAGTTTTTGAACATATTTTACAGTAATTTCCCTATGTAAATGGACGCAAAAACCTCTTACTTGTTTGTATGGCCAAATTGGCAGAAAAAAAAAACGTTTTTTTGGTTACTAAAACTTCAATATCTCAAAAACTATTGAAGGTATTTGAAAAATTTAAGAAGTTTTTTCTTACTTTAAGTCTGGTCTACAACATAGGCCAGTAAAATTATAATTATTAGCAAATTAATTTTTTGTGGTAGTGCCTACTTAAGTGGTCGAACTTAGGGCAGTTTGCTCTACACACGTAACACAACTTCACAAGCAGTACTTAACTGTTAACACGTTAACATCTAACATGCAGAGCCTAGGCTCAGCCGTAGGGCCTACAGTACAGTTACAGTAACTGAGTAAGTTAACGTTACTGTTGTTACTGTCTGTAGACCCTATGACTTTGTATGTTGTTAGTTTTTTGTGGTTAGATCAACAACTTCTGGACAGTTCAACACTGTCTAACGTTAGGCCTATAATTATAAACATCTTTTTAATATGTTTTAGACTTTTACTTTAGTTTTATAGGGTCTAGTCTATAATATAGATCGTGTGATTTAAGACGAGGAACTCACCATTATTATTACACTAACTAAGGTCAAATACAACTCAGTTGTAAATGTAGAGAAATAATCGCGGACCAGCCGCTGAGGATACGAGATGGTAATATTGGCTCAAGCGCATGGCTCAAGCGTATACCAACTCTTGATACACACTCACATGGCCAGAAAGAGGTCGTCTGCTGACGGGAAAGTCCAACAAAGTTTTGTATGGGAAGTACAAGATCACTGGAAATAGTAGAGGGCTAACATATATTGACAAGTATTCAAAATGTATCACAAATTCAATTAGGAATACTGTTTAAGCTCTATTAATATAATTTATTGTATATTAGCTGTCCTCTTTAACCTCTAACAACTTGAAAATAGATTACCGAGAAGAATTTCTCCCCGCTTCTCAAGAGTCCCATTTCCCAGACTGGTATGCCTGTCAATCACCAGGAAGGCGTGTTTTCCCGCCATCCACGTGGTCGGATGTTTACAAAATATCAGCCATAGGCCTACAGTATACTATAAACACTATCCATGTGCTGATGTGTACGCATCAAAAATGATATAATTCCACTAAATGATTTACATGATTTAGATTCTAACACATTTCACCATTTACTGCAAATAATATTTGTAATCAATTGTTAGCAAATAGGGTTCAATCATTTGAGTGCGGTTATGCGAAAATACAGCCCTCGTCCTATCAATAAGGTATTACAGGGGTGGGCAGGCGAAATGAGTCCTGTCTCCACAAATGGCTACTTTTAGGTGCTCTGAATGGTCATTTTTTATTATGCACATTAGTCTACAGATATTTTGCTTCTGTCGCCACATGTGGCGATGTGGCGACCACTTGCCCACCTCTGTATTATTATTTAGAGAACATCACCTTATTCCTTTGACATGTGACGACGTTGGCCCAATGTTGGGTTAATGCTGTGCCATCGTCATACATTATAATTATACCCGCCGTGGGCGACATATTGGACAAATCCAAGATGACCAAATGGGGGCATGTCATAACTTTTAAACTAATAGACGTAGGAGCACATTTAATACCACTTTTCTATGGTTTTCAACTATGTAGAATTCATTTGTGATGAATTCGAGTTGATCTGGGAATAATTTCAAGCACAAATATATATCTAAATGGTATTTTCGCCTAGAAAAGGGACATTTTAAATACATTATATAATAGTGCATTCTAGTACTTAGCAGTGTCAGGCATTAACAATGACCTAACCATAATATTTTGAACCAGAGCCAGCCTTTGGAGCTCCAGTGTGTCAACCATATTGAAATATTTCAAGATGGCCGCCATTCCAATTGTTGACATGTCATAACTTTTAAACTAATAGACGTATGGACACATTTAATACCACTTTTCTATGGTTTTCGACTTTTGTGATGATTTGGAGTTAATCTGGAAATAACTAAAAGCACAAATGAATATACATATAAATACATATAACCCTTTTCTGGTTACAAGCCATGGGCTTGTTGATCTTGATACATGTGATGTAATGGGAAATGTAGTAGCTATGTCTCTATCCAAAATCATAAGATAAACCGTTTGTTCACGTTTAGCAATCGACCAGATACACGAAAGAAAGGAGAAAAAGTTAGAATGTTAAAACAGAACACCACTCTCATCACCCAACTTCTTATATCTCCTCAGTCGAGACCAGAAGCAGATATGGTAGTTTTTTTAAATATGAAAACCAACGAGAACCCCCTTCTCTATCGGATTGTGGTTAGCTTGGAGTGGGAAACAAGTCAGATATATAATAATACTGGCTTGTATCAAAGCTCCAACAACCCGCGTTTGCATAGGAAGGCAAGTTTTACTTATGTTTTTGATATGGCTGATATCATTCATATGGTGCGCCCAGAGTATATATCTCTAAAATGTTGTTCCTTTCCTAGAGAATCAACTGACGTAGGCCTATACAGTGGAGCGTGTCGATGCAATCTGGAACATAGGCCTATACTCCACAAAAACCTCAAATCACTGACTCAGAAGAGACGTGGAACGTAGGCCTACACGACTTGAACCGAACAGTGATGGCAGCATACCTCTTCCCAAAAGAGACCGGTAATCATATCTGAAAAATGTAGATACCTGTTATAAAATAGAGCTTTTTCTCCTGCATAAGTGAACGAATGGCCAGGGATGGTGCTGACAAACAGATTGTTAAATTTTGATATGGAAACACTAGAGCCCTGCAACCACACACAGGCTGACACACGTAGGCTACACGTATATTTCTGCACCTGGTCCATACAGCTTAATTATCAGGGTCACAAAAAAGCTTTTGTACGAACAGTTGACAGTGCCATTGTTGTTCTAGCTCTGAGTTTGTTTGAAAAGGTGAGGCTTGCAGAATTATGGATTGGGTTTGGTAGTGGCAAAAGCTATTCCTGTGCATATTCAACAGCTCGGCCCATCAAAGTCATTAGCGTTACCATTGTTTCACTCATTAACAGGTTGTGATACAGCCTACCACATTTTAAGCTGTGGCAAGAAGAGTGGCTGGAATGTATGGCAAAATACTCCTGTCAGAGATATTGATTGCCCTTACTAACGATCCGGAATGTTTTACTATGGAAAGTGTCCAGAGCGCATTGAATGATTTGTTGTGTTGATGTAGGCCTACATATTCCTCTTCATCTGTTAATGATGCCAGATATAATTTATTCTTCATTGGCAGTCGCCCATTACAGAATATCTCACCCAGGGTCGAGGGTCGTGGGTCGAGGGTCGAGGGTCGTGGGTCGAGGGGCGAGAGGGTCGAGGGGGTTTTCAAGATATCCCCGCGCGGGTGATTGGCCGCGCGGGTAGAAAATCGATTTTTTCCGCACCGCATGGCAAAAACGCATGGAGAATTCCAGAAAATGACGTCACACAGATGGGCTTTCCCGTGTATCGCCACGTGTTTTGCAAAATTTGTGAGGATAAACCTAACTTGGACATATAATCACCTGATAATCTGCAAATATGGCAAGCGAAACCTCATCTTTAACACCATTAGGCCTAAAGGTGGACAAGAAATGTGTGTCAGAAAATTTCTAAGAAACTAGACGTAGAAAGAATGACAGGTAGGACTATTTATAGGCCCCTATAGCCTACCCTAGTGGGCAGCGGGTCGAAATTAACGCTATAGCCTACTGTGGCTGAAGTGCTACTCTCGCTACAAGCCTATTGCAGATAATCTGATACAGTATCCAGACAGGGGTGGATCCAGTATTGAAAAATATATATTTTGGCGAATTTAGCGGACTTTTAAAACTATTTGGCAGAAATAAAAGAACGTGCACCCACAATATCAGACACTTGCATGTGCCCCAGTTATGGCCGCCTCGAGCACTATCATCATCATCGCCAACAACATCACCATCAATGGCATCATCAACAACCGCTATTGGCATCATCACCACTAGGCCTACCATCACCACCACCATCGTCATCACCACCACAACAAACATCATCAACAGTAACAACACCAGCATCACCACCAGATTACATCACAACCACCACTATCATCATCACCACCACCAGCAGCAGCAGCACAACCACCACCACCAGCACAATCATCACTACCATAATCATAGGGCTATTCATCACCACCACCACCATCATCACCACCAGCACAACCACCATCACATCACCACCATCGTCATCATCACCATCACAACCACCATCATCATCACCATCATCACCATCAACACCAACAACACTACCACCGACACCGCCAACAACACCATCACTACCACCATCATCACCAGCCACCAACACTACCACCACCACCAACATCATCATCACCACTACCACCAGCACCATTTTTACGTCTGCAATTTAATTGCAGAATTTTTACGTCTGCAATTTAATTGCAGAAGTGTGATCAGATATCATTGTAAAAAGCTCAAACCACCTTCACCACCACCAACACAATCACCATCACCACCACAATCACCACCACCATCACCACTACTACACTACCAACAAAAACAACACCATCATCACCATTACCACCAGCACCACCACCACCATCACTACCACCATTATCATCATCACCACCTGGTCCATCACCAAGGAGATTATTATCCGCGCGGATTTAGGCCTATATATAAAAAACGCACCAATGGAAACAGACGACCCACGCGGGTACCCGCACAGGACCCACGTGGGTGGACCCGCGCGGCTAAAAAACCTTAGGCCTACCTATGGAAACGTAGCCTAATAGGCGGCCCAGTCATCTTGTCATGCCGGGTAGTGTTTCTGGTGCAGGGTAAAAAGGTGAGTAGGCCTACAGGAGAGTCTTAGTTTTGGTTGGAGATATGGGTGAGATGTTACAGCCACAACTCCGTTTATAATTTTGTACAGCATAATCAGTCTTGAAATGGTTCTTCTTTCTTCTAAGGTTTTCCAATTTAGAAAATTTAGCATATATCTGTCACGCTGCTGGTGTTATGATATCTGTAGAGACAGTATCTGGCTGCTCTGCGTTGGACAGATTCAAGCTTCCGTACTCCAGTCCCTCCCCCCTCCCTTGAGTATGTGGATCCTACACAAAGGTGCAGTAGGCCTACTCAAGGGTTATGCCTTTGTTTTTATATAAGCCCTAGGGGTCTGTCTTGTGCGAACATACCTCTTTGCAAAACCTAGGGTTTTATTGACTTTGGCTCTAATGTTGGCAATGTGAGTGTTCCATTTTAGATCGTTGGTAATTGTAATTCCTGAATATTTTGCAGATTTTACATTTTTTAGAGCTTGTACATGAAGAATATGATTGGTTACTATTGAATAACGTTTGTTTGTAACTGTCAACACTTCACATTTGCTATCATTGAATTCCATTATATAGCCAAGTCTTTTCCCAATTTGATAATTTACCTGGGTCTTCCTGGAGTGTCTGACAGTCTGAAGGGTCCGAAATGGTACGCTAAACGATAGCATCGTCAGCAAAAAACACGCACTCCAGATGAAATTTCATTTGGTAATACCCCAGTCACACGGGCACACTTTAATTGGGATTGAATTCGGGATAGACTCGGTTTATTTATCCCGGGTTTATATCATAAGATATATAGGGGCCTAACTCGGGTCAGTCCACATTTCCTGGTGACACAAACAAATTTTATAGCGGGTTAATCCCCGTAGAGACACGCAGGGATTAGTTCTTGTTCTGGTCACACACATTACATGTTTTGTGGTTAAACTCGGGATAAAATAGTAGGCCTACTGGCGCAGTTGAAGGCCCTATGTTAAAAAAATATTTCTTTTTCAGAATGTCCAATGTTTAAAAGATCCTTATTCAGAAGGTCCGATGTTCAGAAGATCCTATAATCAGTTCACTCCTCTAGGCAGTGTCGCTTAATCACAGATGTACCCAATGATAGATCAGTGTAATAATCAGTAGCTCCTATGTTCAGAAGGTACTTTTTGTTCAGAAGGTTCTTGTTCAGAAGATTCTATGTCCAGAAGGTCTCATGTTCAGAAGTTCCTATATTCAGAAGCTCCTATTTTCAGAATGTCCTGTATTAAAAAAAAAGAGAAACAGCACAAAAAACGCCACAAGAAGAGGCGCAAGATGTGGCGCAAGAACCATCGCAAGAGGCGCGCAAGACGCGGCACGAGGAACAAAAGCAAACAGCGGTGCATAGGAGTAGGCTACGTAAAGCAAGACGCAGCACAAGACGCAGCACCCCCTAGGACATAGAGAAATAAGCGGCACAAAATACGGCGCAAAGACGCAGTGCAAGAAGGGACGAGGCGCAAATCACAGCGCATGACGCAGCGCAATTTGTAACGCAAGACGCAGCACAATACATTGCATTTTTACGTCTGCAATTTAATTGCAGAAGTGTGATCAGATATCATTGTACAAAGCTCAAATATCAATCAGTCAATTATAAAAAAAGACACAGCGCAAAACGCCACGCATGACGACAGAGCTTCGAAACTTGGGTTCGGGGTTTCCAAGTTCCGGGAACTTGGGGGATTTCAGAATTTGAAGTTCCGAGAACGTCGTAACTTTGGAACTCATACGCGTGTATCCCTAGACTAAGTGAATAATAAAGTCATGAAGGAAATAAAAAAGAAACGCGAGATGTTTTTATACCTGAGGCTGAAAGATGGAAATGAGTTCAGCATAAGACCTTCTGAACAAAGGATCTTCTGAATATCTATGATCTTCTGAACATATAGGACCTTCTGAGTAGGCCTAGGCCCTATAAGACCTTCTGAACAAATATTTCTGAGCATAGGACTTTCTTAACATAGGATCTTCTGAATATGAGACCATCTGAAGCAGAACATAAGACATATAGTAAATTGTCCTGGAAGACAAACGCACAGATGTTCACATTAGCATGATTTAATCTTCACCAATCTGCTAATAGCTTCATCCGCCTACTCTACCACTGGTCTTTATTCACAATATAAAAGGTTCTTGACGATTCTTTGGCTTATGTCAAATTTATATGGTTTCAGATGCATGCATACATACATTTGGTAACATTTTTTTCTAATAAAATGTGCTATCCTAAGTGGCCCGGATTCGACGGGTTCTGCAGAGTGTATTTTATGCCATAATAATAAAAGGTAAAGGTGCAGGTTTATAGTCTGATATCAAGTCTGAAGACGTATCATCCGACTTTACATCTTACGCCCTGGTCACCGGACCTGTTTATTCGTGTGCCATTTCAACTTCACGGAGAGCATACAGTCCTGCAGCCGTTTCGGCGAGTTGAACTTAATGTAAGACATAACACTTTATCACAACAAACATACATTGTGTTGCTTTCTGTTATTTAATACTGTAATCTTCAAAATATATTTGTAGGGCCTACTTCATCTTCCTGGAACGCTATTACCAGGTTAAACCCGTGTCTGACTCATTTTGCGGTCAGACGTACAATATATCTCGGGATATAGTATCAGTTACACGCTTTATCCCGGGATAAAACATTTTCCCCATCTCCTGAGTAGGGGCGGGAATTTTCGAAAATATCCCGTGTTATTTCCGCGAATCTGCCCCGCTTACCATGTGAACGATCCCGTGGTAAACACGGGATATATTATTTATCCCGGATTCAATCCACGTTAAACTGCTCGTGTGACTGGGGTATAAGTCATTAATATAGAGGAGAAAGTGGATTGGTCCCAAGACAGAGCCCTGAGGCACACCAGATGTCACTTGTAGGCCCTACATCGAATGATCAAATGTTTGTACAATTCTGCAGTAATTCATATAATTAAAAAAACTTAATTCAAATATATTTAAATAATTAATTTAAAAAAGCATAATTTTGAAAACATGTTCATATTCCCCATGCTTGTGACAAATATGAGCATGTGTTGTGTGGGAATATGAGCATGCGTAATTAATTATCATTTGACAATAGGGTGATATGAGCACTTTTCCATAAAAAAAGGACATTTTCCAAAATGTTTATTTTATGAGTAGTTTACTAAATAGAAGTGGCACTCGTGTACCTTGATATGACTCAAATGTCATTAAGGCAGAGATACATTTTTTTTATCAAATATCAGTGGTTGGAATGTTTTTCTCTCGTTTCACTGTATAACACGTGTAGGATATTATAAGCATACTACTTTTTTCATATATATCTTGTAATAGGGGTATTATGAGCACCATGCTAATAATAGATTGAAACAGGGTGCTCTATTGGGTACTGGCGAACTCGGCCCACGACCATCTCGGACCAGGTGACCTCGGCCCACATTTCGGTGACCTCGGCCCACCTTGGTGACTTCGGTGGATTCACCAAAGTGGTCTAAGTGACCTCGGCCCACTTTTCTTAGGCAGTGTTACTGGGCCGAAGTCACTAAAGTGGGCCGAGGTTACTGGGCCGAGGTCACCAAAGTGGGCCGAGATCGCCACGTTGAAAATATTTTATGTATATATATATATATTTGATGAGGCCCAATAATGACATTTAAAGACGAGAATGTATAATTCATGTATGCATGTTTCTTTTGCATATTAACAGACTATGTTGGGCAAAAGCATACTTATTAACACACTCCTCGATTGTTACTTTTTATTATGCTATAAATATTTATGGAATTAAACTATTATTTGCTAAAAATATAAAATTCAGCATCCGGCATGTTCTGACTCCTTGGATCATATAGATAATATTTCCACTAAAAAAACTTGCTGTAAAAGACATTTTGGGTTTAATACATTATGTCAATGGGAGTGGCAAATAGACTATGATATTTGGACATCATTTTTCTGTACCACCTACAAATGTATTTCTATGTTGTTATTATTATTGTTAAAGCAGCCCCTTGGGATGACATCAATTTTCGTTTTTAATTCCGCACTGAAGTAGTGTATCCCACGGATCATGTTTTTATTTTTTTCAGATTTTTCATATTTTTACAAATAGTTTTAATCAACATTTTTATGAAACCAGAAGTAACACAAACAAACAATTTGTATACCTGAAGGACGATTGAATGTTCTCACAGCATTGGGCTACATGCTGATGGCATCGGCCCAGCGTTGGGTAGACAATCAGTGTTCCAGGTGTGTCCTCCAGTGTCCTGACTATGAGACACCAATTAGCAGCGACTGGTTTGATCTTATCGTCTGATACGTGGGAATATGTGATGTAAAGTGCTTAATATTGCTGACTTGTTTTGTTTACATGACAATATACGACCTGGAAATACAACTATTTCGCTCTTTTTCGGTGCTTTAAAATTGTTTTTTTACTTTTTCGTATTTTTAGTTAAAGGGACCCCTTGGGATGAGACAATGTTGTCAATTTTGAAAATTTAACTTATATGAAGCCATATAGCCTACTGATCTTAACTAAAAATACAAAGAAGTCAAAAAACAATTTTAAAGCACCGAAAAAGAGTGAAATACTTATAATTCCAGGTCGTATATTGTCATGTAAACAAAACAAGTCAGCAATATGCAGCACTTCATACCACATATTCCCACGTCTTGGCCGAGAAGATCAAAGCAATCACCGCTAATTGGTGTCTGATTGGTGTCTTATAGTCAGGACATGAGGTGATACACCTGCAACACTGATTGTCTGCCCAACGCTTGGCCGACGGCATCAACATGTGGCCCAGTGCTGTAGGAACATTCAATCGTCCTTCAGCATGTGTTTAGCTATACAAAAAGTTTGTTTGGGTTTTAAGCGGTTTCATGGAAATATTAATAAGAAATATTTATAAAAATCTAAAAACTCTGAAAAAAATAAAATTATGATCTGGGGGATACACTACTTCATTACAAAACTAAAAACGAAAATTGATGTCATCCCAAGGGGCTGCTTTAACGTATAAATTGGAGCTCACGCCCTAACCCGAAATGCATTAGGCCAACACACGGAAGTGAAATATATCACAATATGATGAAATAAAGTGAATGAACATTTATAAAAGGAGTAGTGATGTAAAGTAAATTGAATGGGACATGCATTTTTTAATATAAATGCTCGAAATCGGAATAAATGAATGAATAGTAATGGCAGGTAATGGATAAGACGATCTGATACACAAACTACATAGCGTGGCTATAGTCAACAGTATTTTGTCAAAATCTGAATCTGAAAAAGTTACATAATATTATTTTTCCTACCACCGTCACCTTCAATCTGTTCGATGCCACCCCACTTTCTGCAGGCCTAAACAGCATTAATACGTAACGTCATAGCAGTATAAGTTGTCGGGAGACAAAGGACGACGGCTAATCCTCTTGACCCTATTAGTCCTGCCGTGTGTCAATTGTCGCGATTTACAAATGTATGTCTTAACGGCTAAGTACACACAATTTGGCTGTAATGTTTCAGTTCAAACGTATAACAGCTATAGTGAATCAACAGGTAATACCTACGCTGTTTTTAAGTTTAACACCTTCAAGGAGCCAAAATAAAAATACTGATTTTTTTTATGATTTTAACCTGATTGTGTCGCTTTAAAACGACTGCTACCTTTATATAAATAGCCTATACATGTAACTATTCCCAAATTACTTTTAATATAGTTTATTGACACGACTCACTTTTATCGTGAGTCTTGAAAATGAAAAATC
This sequence comes from Flabesymbios commensalis, assembly GCA_964017125.1. NCBI lineage: Eukaryota > Metazoa > Annelida > Polychaeta > Terebellida > Flabelligeridae > Flabesymbios > Flabesymbios commensalis. Next base: position 18,283,589 of record OZ024910.1, read on the forward strand.
GTATTAATTGAAATTAAACAATATTTTAGTATTTGAATCAACTATTACTTTTCTAAAAGCATAATATATAATAGCAGCAACCTAATTAATTATCAACCTAATCGTAATTAACTAGAAAATAGTAATTAGTAATAACAACCTTTTTATAGAAACACTTAGACACATAAGCAAGAACGCCCACGGTAGCTAATAAAGCCAACACAAACACTGGTGTCACAGCCTTTAAAGACCAGTCTAAAAAGATAAAGACTTATTTTGCAAGCGAATGAAATGCAATTACAGCAGATTCGGTCTCAAATATATACATGTTTGCTCATCTGTCACAAAAAGGGGTCTGCCAGTAAATATCCAACAATATATATTGCTAATCGTAAAACTTATTACTTTATCTTGACAGCTGTAAAAATCGACATGTTTGCCATCAAATTTAATATCATTCATCGCTTTAATACTGTCAAATTATTATACCGTATGACAATCCTGCTGTGACTGATAAGGCTAAGGTGTATAAAAATGGGCCGAGGTCACTGGACCGAGGTCACCAAAGTGGGCTGAGGTCACCATTTTTTATGAGTGGAGTGAATTAGAGAAAGTGACTGGAGAATCTAATGTTAACAGGCTGGGCTGAGAGGAAAAAAGAGGGCCGAGGTCACTGGGACGAGGTCACCAAAGTGGGTCGAGGTTACTGGGCCGAGATCACCGTGGGCCGAGGTCACATGTATCCATCATATCCCCCTATTTTGTCATAATTGGACTAATTTTTCAAAAAAACTTTCTAAAAATTGAACCAAATCTTACCCAATTCCCGTTGTAATTGATAATATTACAGCCAGTGCTCATATTACCTACTATGCTCATATTACACCATCTCACCCTAATGTGGTAAAAGGCCTATCTAGGCTTTCGAACAGGTGGTCGAGTGGTTGACTCAAGAAAATCTCAAGTAGGGCCTAAGACTTTTAAAACATAACATAGGGTGTAGGCCTATATTTTGAACAGACAGAAAAGCATTATAATACGCTTGTAGATGATATCGTGTCGTTAGGCCTATATGTAGCCTATAGCGGCCTATATAATTAGGCAGCCCTGGCCGAGGCGAGCTGTTTAGCCTACTGTATTCCACACAGTCCGTCGCTGCCGCCTCCTCCGCCGCCGCCGCCACAGTTATTTGTTTAAAAATAGCCACTAATCTACCAGCTTGTGCATCTTCATACTTCAAATAGATCTAGTTATCACATAGGGCCTATCACTGGGGAATTGTTTAGTGATCCCCATATCATCAACTCTTTAATTACTACTGCCACTAACGAAGAAATGCTCGAAATGCTGAGCCATATGTCAGCCAATGACCTGAATAACTTTTGGTAGAAAACAATTTCAAATGCCGTTTAGCGGCCATTTTGAATTAGAATAATTTTGTGATAGGCCTATTTACGTGACTAAAAAAATGCAAAATAGCTGAGCCATGAATCCTAAAAGAAAATGTAAGGTCCCACACAAGGATAACCCATGACAAATTTCACACTAAAAAAATCCACAATGACCGCCAGTCGGCCATTTTTAATTGTTTTTCCCATTTTTATTGGAAATCTTGCATGATAGCTGATCTGTCAACTTTTGCTTCTTCGTACTTCACATAGCCATCACATACAACCGGGGAATTTTTGGTGACATTTTGATTCCTATATAATCAACCCTTTAATTACTTGGGCCAACTAGCAAAGAAATACTCGTTTCAGGAAAATTTTCCAGCAAATCTTTTTATTTGGCAATACATATTTTTCCGGTGGTGAGGTGTGCTTTGAGCTATTCACTCAGACCCCTTTCATCAGGCATCACATAAATGACATTACAGGAGGCTCCAATGCACTCTGGTTCATGGGTATTGGTGAGTTTTCGCAGGTTTGGTCCATTTATCACAAGGCTTGCTGAAAACCAGATGTTTCTGAACCAGGATAGGCCTTTGTGTGATTTCCGGCCCATCGTCGCAAAACATTGGACCAGCGAAAAGTAGGACTTGAACACTGGTGTCAACTTAACAAAATCTAAATTATGAGAATCTCGCTATGCTCAACCTGGAAATAGCGAGACAATAATAATGTTACATAATATTGCTTCGACACTGGGCGAGCAAGTGGAGTATTTTAAAAGACGGACGGACAGACAGACATACATAGGCCTAGGTCACAATAGCCTACTATTTATTGATTCATATACGTACCATTTATATCACGAGACTCCCACTTTATTGTTTATAATCTCTCCGGTTTGAGAATTTGCGGTTATCAATGGTATATTTTGTGCTTTTAGTACTGAAAAAAATATTTTTTAAAGTTGGATATAAAAACAGAAAAGCGCAAGATGTGAAGCCGAAATCGGATGAGTTGGTACTGACTACAGTGACTATTTTTGACTACTAGTATTATATGTCATGAATTCCATCGTTACGGTATCACTGCCGCAGCAAGGTTTTCGAACTTCAATGTATATTTTGAGAATGTAATGCCGATGCGATCACCGAAGAAGAAAAAGTTATAAGCCGATACCAATGCTGTGTATCTAATTGAATTGAAGTCAGTGTGATTGGTGATATATTTTTTATGTAGTCTTAAGTTTAAATGTCGTTACGGTATCACGGCCAATTGGACACCGTTTTGTACTTTGTTATCAAATAATACTGCTCTCGTCGGGAAATAACCCCTTTTTTATATGTTTATAGCGTAGACACATAGTCTGATGAGTAAGATAGAACAAAAACAAAATATTGTGCTATGGGTATGCTCAGAGCAGTGACCGGGCCAATAGGCTCGTTACGGTATCACGCAATATGGACAGTCAGAACAGTTAACATTCAAGTGCTGAATGATTTATTAAGCGTCCCCGATACTATCGGGATGCTTATAGTGTTTATCATTATTCCGTCTCTACCGCCGCCGCCGTGGACGTATGAGCAATTTATCTGTCACTAAGAAGTTAGCTGATAATTTTTTGTTTAATTTTTACAGACATGACCTATATATGCCTGGGCAATTCTTCTCATATATTTTTTGAGGGCACCACGCCATAAGCGGCCATTTTCCAAGATGGCGGCCCAAAAAGCTTGTGGACACAATATCTTATTAACCGTTGAATGGATACCATAACCCTACTCATATATTATAGTGTGGTGCTCTGGGTATTTCTGATGATTTGCCTAACTTTTGGGAAGAATACATTAAAAGCAAGATTGCTGACGGAGGACATTTAAAAAAAATGGCCACTTAAAAAGCTTGTGGGCGCGATATCTTATGAACCGTTGGTTGGATCGCACCAAAATTTGATGTGGTTCTATGGGTATTTCAGATAATTTGATTAACTTTTTGAAAAAAAATAGTTAAAAAACAAGATGGCAGACGGAAGACATTTGAAAGCTTGTGGGCCAAATATCTTACGAACCGTGGGTTGGATCGCACTCCAATTTGATGTGGTGATTCTATGTGTATTTCAGATGATCTGATTACCTTTTGGGAAAAAAATATTAAAAACAAGATGGCTGACGGAGGGCATTTAAAAAAAATGGCAGACCAAAAAAAGCTTATAGTCGCGATATCCTATGAACTGTGGGTTGGATCGCACTGTAATTTGATGTGGTGGTTCTATGTGTATTTCAGATGATCTGATTAACTTTTGGGAATAAATCATTAAAAACAAGATGGCTGACGGAGGACATTTAAAAAAAATAGCCAAACAAAAAAAAGTTTTTAGGCGCAATATCTTATGAACCGTTTGTTGGATCGCACTCTAATTTGATGTGGAGGTTGTATGTGTATTTCAGATGATCTGGTTAACTTTTGGGAAAAAATAATAAAAAACAATATGGATGACGGAGGACATTTTCAAAAAATAGCTGACCAAAAAGCTCATGGATGCGATATCTTATGAATTGTTGGTTGGATTTCGATGTATTTATAATGATCTGATTAACTTTTGGGAATAATTCTTTTAAGACAAGATGGCTGATGTCGGATATTTTGAGACGAAGTTGGGGCGGTGGGTATTGGCGTTGCCTCGGATGTCCGGCCACCCATCTGGCCGGCTGGCCGCGTTTCCGGAGCGGGTCTCGGAAACCAATGGGGGGGATTTCTTTCATATTGCACACACACATCCCTTAGAGGGTGGAGAATTGCCTTTTTGTGGTCTAGGAAATTAGGCCTACTTAAATGGCTGACCATCGGCCATAATTAACTTTGATATGCTTTATATCTATCGAACCATGCCAGATAGCTAGACCATTACAATAAAACAAAATGTGCGGTTTCAGGGTGGGATATTGCTTGAAAAAAATCAACTCGATCAAATCAAAAATGGCTCACTATCGGCCATAATTACCTTTAATATGCTTGATACCTCATAAACCGTGCCAAATAGCTAGACCATTACTATAAAACAAAATGTGCGGTTTCAGGGATATTCCCTGAAAAAAATGAACTCAATCAAATTCAAAATGGCCGATCATCGGTCATAATTAACTTTAATATGCCTGATATCTGACAAAATGAGCCAGACAGCTGCTAGACCAATTACTATGAAAAAAAATGTGTTTTTCAGGGCCGTATAATTATGCCCTGGAAATCTCGATCAAATGCAAAATGGCTCATTACTATATATCAGAATTTGAGAGTTCAGGGAAGGATGCACCCCGAAATGTTTCTCTCGTGCGGGCGGGGCGGGGGATTATGGTGGCCGGCTGGCCTTTTGTTATATGATGTACTCATATCCACCAACAGTTTTTTTATTGAAGTGAATAGCTTAACTAGGTGAGCCATTCGTTATAAAAAGACGATCTCAAACTTCAAGCTAATTGACCAAGTCCATCTTAACAAGTAGGCCCACTTTCATATATGTAGTGATTTTACAGCTTAGTACTTTAAGATTGTTCCAGAACCTGGTCCCTTCAGCACATCCCACTAAACATCTTAAGATTCATCTCGTCTTAACTGTATCTCATTCCTATCACAAGAGTTAAAGGGACTAGCCCAGGTCTAAAATCATCAAACAATCGGTGATTTTATTTTGGCTTCTTAATATGACCATATGATGTAAACATGTTCATAGACTAGAACTGCAAAAGCTTTTAATTTTTGTACTGCGCATTCACCAGTTAGGCTAGATATAGAGACGAACTTCTTGATTTCTAATTATTGACAACCATGTCAAAAATAGGAAATACGGGAATTTCGTCTCTATATCTAGCCTAACTGGTAAATGCGCAGCAGAAAAATTAAAAAAAACTTTTGCAGTTCTAGTCTATGGACATGTTTACATCATATGGTCATATTAAGAAGCCAAAATAAAATCACCGATTTTTGCTGATTTTAGACCTGGGCTAGTCCCTTTAAGATACATCCTTATAATGATAATTCAAAATTAGACTAAGTAACTGTTTAATAATTGCTCAGTTTGTTTCTGAATATATGTGTTGGGCCACCGTTGATTGTGCTTTCTAGTGATATGGACACCTCAGAGGGTTGAATAAACTAAGAATACCACAATAGCAACAGCATAATTTATCAACGTAAAATTACAGTATGGTATATTTTAAATATATATATTCGATGCATCGTGTTTCCGAGACGTTGGTCGAGGCTTGTTTGGCCGTCGGGCCAGTATTAGTTCAACGGCGGAACAGGGATTGACCGGCGTCTCGTGTTTTCTTCTTTAGCCAAAGCCAGCTGGACTCCGGTATACCTTGCTGGTTCGATGCTGGTCCATTGTCGTAGACGGTGGACCAGCATTGAACCGGGAGGTCTTTATATCTCTGCTTGCTTTGTATGTAATATATGGGCGATCAGATTCATGCCAGGCAGGCACGAGAACGTCGGCCCGGTGTTGGGTCGGCGTCTCGTGTTTGCTGGGCAGGAGACCATGATGATGTGAGCTGCTGTTAAATAGACACGACGTATTGGCGTTGGCAGTGCTGATTTGGTGCCGAACCGGCGTCGTAGGCGGTGGACCGGCATTGAATCGGCATAGGGCTTGTTTGCTGGGTGACCAGATGACGAAATATATATATATATATATATATTTCGAGACATTCATACTATCATTTCTGTTACTTTTTATTCGTTTTTTTTTTTATCAGTTGTAATCAGTTTATAAACACTTAAAAATGTTGCACATAAGACATAGCATCGTTTTTTTTTGTTTAGTTCTGTTTTGTTTTGTTTGTTTTGTTTTTCTCACGTCTTATGTATAATCGTGTTCCTTTTTGCTCTGTACTGTGTATTGTATATGTATTATGAATGTTTATGTATATGAAATCCGAAAATAAAAAAAGTTAGAAAAAAATATATATTTGAAATATATTTTAGAATTATATCAAAAGTACAAAGTGACTCAATATATGTTATTTTGATAAATCCAGACAATCATATGGAATGAGTTCTGTGAGAATAATTATACCACAAGAATGTGAACACTTGACCTAGTTCTTCTCTCTCAGAAAATGATACTCGACTCTTCAATAAATAATTACTCCTGAAACGTTTCTTTCATTTGGAATGCTACACATGGCTATTAATTACATAATTATGTAGTAGAAAAGTTCAAACGCACGTCATCTGAAAACTGCCTTCACTTGTTTATGTCTTATGACCATTACGAGGCCAGAACCCATAATTATCTGTGTATGTATCTATCTATTTATTCACCAGCTATTGTATCTGATCATAAAAACATTGCTAAAATCAGAATTGAGCATGTTTTCTTTCAGGAGATGATAGTACTCAGCATCTATCCATCCATTCATCTGTTCATCCATTCATTTATCCATCTATTCATTCATCATCCATTCATCCATCCATCTATTCATTCATCCATCCATCCATCCAACCATCAATCAATCAATCAATCAATCAATCAATCAATCAATCAATCAATCAATCAATCAATCAATCAATCAATCAATCAATCAATCAATCAATCAATCAACATTGATCTATCCATTCATGAATTAATGAATGGATGGATCAATGGGTTGGTTGAGGCAGCCTGAGCCCACATTATGGTCTGTATGTTTACGTTTTATGCTTAAGTTCGCTCAGGTATTGACTGATGTAGATTGAACACACATTGGTGAGTGGTCTGTATGTTTAAGTTTATGTTTATGTCTTCAATAACTCTTTCTGGTAAATATGGTAATGCAACTGAAACGTGAATTGATTTCGTTCTTACACTATAAGAAATAACATTTTTTTATACAATAGAGTCGTTTTCAACTAAAAAATATTTCGTATATTGGGAAGAGCATATCTATGACAATTGGCTATGTGAAATAAAAACGAGTATATTTTAGGTACTCAGAGGAAACCCATGGGGATTTATTTCATATTGCACACTCATCACAAGGGAATGTATATGTGCCTTTTGGAGGTCATGACATTTGACCTACTTTTTTACCTACATATCTGATCGAAAATAGCTTAGACACTGACAATCACGTTTCCGGAGCATATCTAAGAAAGCCATGGTGAGATTACATACATATTGCACACGCACATAATTCAGGGTCCATGCTTGTTGTAATCTACACGTAACTATAAAACATGGCCAAATACAATGGTCTTTGTCACCTACAGAAGTTTTTCTCATATTAAACAGGATTAATATTGTGATCTTTTTATAATATTTCATGCATTAGAGGTGATTTAAAGTTGATTTAGCCAGTAACATACACGTTGTCATGACAACACGTGTTTCAATATGGGTTATGCAGTCGAAGTATGGGTCAACAAAATCATTATCGTTTCCATTACCTAAATATATGTTAGGACGCAGCTTTCTCTCCCATTAGACTGTAAATGGGGCTTTTGGGGCTTGTCCGTTGTATGAGTTCAGAAACAATTTGATATTCACAGAATAGCAGGGAAACTCAGGGATGAAAAATAAATGAAATGAATCGGGCTTTAGGCCACCTTTGTGCACATATAGGCTAAACTGGGCCAGGAGAACCTCCTGAGGATGGTGAGATGACACTGTCCTCCAGACACAGGATTCGAAATTCGAGCCCTGGCGGTCTGAGGTCGAGCACGCTACCTCTCGGTCACGGAGGCTCCCCACAATACTGACTTTCACACGTGGATGGGGAAGAAACATTTTTGTTTCTTTCAAACCGCCGAGACCGGTAACCGAACCCCGAACTCTGGCGTGAAAGGCAGCGGTGCTAACCACTACCCTAGGGCCCCCGCCCTCAGGGATGAATAGCTTTTTAAAAATGTGTATGTCCTACATAAGGTCTACAGCCACTTCCCAATAACTGTGAAACAATCATCCCGGAGGTGTTGTTTGTGCTGTATAGTCAAACACATACCGGCATGTCTGATGTGTCAATGTGATTTATATTAGGCCTATTATGGCATTGTCGTCTTCTTTGACGTCAGACATTTACAAATATGTGATGGGAGATGATCAACGGAGCCATAGTGCAGCAGAAATTCAGTGTTCCGTACATTATAATTACCTGACACGTCATCTTATTCAACCCATTAAGTGATTTAATTGAGAAAGTTTCTCTCACTTGAAGCTGTGTCTTCCTGACGCGATACACAGCTTCACATGAGAGAACAATTGTATTTCTTTTCTTTTTCTATTTCTATTTCTTTTTACAGATTTGTCAAACAGTCATGTTTAAATCTTTCTGTGGATTAAAGACTAAATTCACCTTGAAAATGTATGCCTACTATTGAAATATTTATAAAATGTTAAAAATAATATAGTTGTCATCGACACATAGAGGGTTCAATCGTCGAAGAGGCAGCCTGACCTTTCCTACAGGCAAGTCGTGGCACAAACATGGGGCGCTGAACCCATGTTGGTTTGATGCTGGGCCAGCGTCGCAGATTGTAAGCCAGCATTAAAAAACATGAGTCGAACCTATTCTGTTTGCTGGGATTACAACCTTAATATCACTTGCCACAAATATAATCTAATTATAACCGTAATCTAAAAACAATTCATGGTCATGGTTAGCGCTTAAAAGGTAAATGAATAACAGTAAATGAATAATTGCTAAATGCCCTTAGGACGATAACTGTGGGGGTGGTGGTTAACTGTTATGGGGTGGGTGTGGGGGGTTTGGGTTGGTGGTGACTGTTTCAATGATAACTGTACCACACAGCCTAATCGATCGAGCTAAGAAGAGTGAAATCGTCCGCCACGAGTGAAGATTGAGCCGACACAAGTGAAATATGGCCGAAAACGCATCAGATCTCGGCAGTGGCGGCCAATTTTGTATAAATTCGACACGTTCAAAGTGAGTATCTAATAATTTGTTACCCGCACCGAACTTTCACATGTTTCAAGAGTATATGTCTCATTTTCAAGATTTTAGGGCTTCGCAATTAGCCATACTAGGCAAAATAGTTTGTAGTTATTGCAGCGCACTCTGTAGATATTGAGGCTTTCCAAAGGTCTACGCAATCAATTACGGGTAAATTGACAAAGACAATAGTGTTTTTACAAACACTTATTATCCATCTTGATACTCCAAAAAAATATTATAGCTGGAATCAGTCGTTTTGTTTAAAAACGCGGTTTAATGGGACAGACCTTGCCTGTTTTTCTGATTGTCCTCGGAAGAGTGAAGGTTGAGCCGCGGAAGAGTGAAATTGGGATAAATGTGGTCATTTTGCTTGGGTTCTCAAACGATCACATTTGAAGAACACTATTTAATATTTATTATTTGCCTAAATCGTAATCGAATGACCATTACTGTTATAAAGTCGTTTAACTTGTATATTCTTCGTTAAATAACGAAAATAGGCCTCGCTATAGGCCTACTAATAATTACGTTAAACGTAGTGCATGATTATATATGATTTTTCAGTCAATTCTCCACTAATTTTAATGAAATGTTACCATCACTACTTTCCCATGATCCGGCGTCTACTATAAAAAATGTCATTGCAAATTATAGATATTATAAGTAGTATCAAGTAGCGTAATGATTTAAACACGGTTGGTCACAGCAGCCACTGCGGATTCCATGAGATATGACATTTAATTTGGCAGATTATATCAAGCGTTTGTAGTGAGTTTTGAGCTCACAAAGGTTTAACCGTTCAGTCTGACACTTTGTGCGTATATTGAAATCAATAAAAATCTAGATGAACTAATAATTTGATATGAAATTACTCATCATAAATGATCACAAGAATGTAAACAATTATATATATTTATTTATAAAGCACACGAAAAGAACTGTTTGGTCACTATCCAGTAACTATGTACAAGCGTAATGTTGAACAAGATTATAGACGGTTGACAGCATTGAACCACCATAGAGTCAATGTGTCTGAACATATTGTGACATTAGCCCTATGATAGCTTAATCAGTTGCTGGCATCGTCGACAATGTTCCAACATTGAATCTCCATAAGTTCAATGTCACATGCTTACTCTGTAGGTACGAATTATTAAAAAATCTCAACAAAAGTGGAAATGTATGAAAAGAAACATAAGAAGTGATTCTTTCATGATATTGCTTTAGTAAAGAAAACATATTTAATTTTCGGTTGAATAATAATATTATATTATAATTGTAACATAACAATTGATTCAATTTAATTTATTTAGCGATGTTGTCAATGTTATGGAATACACCTGTAACATGTCCTTATAATTTTGATATGTTTGTAGAATTGCCAGTTATGGCTTCACAAACCAAAAAGTAAAATGCCTGTTGACTCCATGACCAAATGTGTTAATGAAATGGTGCCACAAAACAAAACTATCGTTAAAAAATTACTTTTGCCTGTTATCGACCGATATGTGGCTGAAATACCCAAGATTTCGGATTGCGAGCAGACATTCACAGTAACCGGTGCGACAGAAACAGATGTAGGCCTATCTGAAGATGTACCATGTACATTAATGTCGTATCTGCCAAAAGTGGCAGAAGAACTAAAAAAAAGAATTTAAATTGCTTCTCAAATTAATTGCTGAGGGTAAATACCCTACTAAGAATATAGCGTTCCGTCTCATGCTGGAAACTGCTCGATGGTTCTCCAACCAAAGCACAACACAAATGTATATTACTGGTACGATACACTATCATTTTGGAAAGCGGGGTTAAGGTTAATGAAAGAAAAGTTTATTTTATTCATGTTTAAACAAAAAAATTGGGCCAGGTTGTAGGAGGTGAATGTAAAAGGGGTGAATATAGTCCAACTGTTGCACAAATAGATTTTGCCGTACCATCTCTATCCGTATTGAAGTTATATCATGAAAATATTTTTCCTAACAAAATAGATCCAGGAATCATTGGGAGCACAATCAACCTAATGTCGTCTCGGACAAAGATTTCATAATGTGTTGATGGCAACAAATTGGCACCAGAGGTTAATGAATGTGGTGGAGATATTGACTTGTTTGGGCATAAAACAGGGCCTTCATTTAAAGACCTTAAAAATATAGTAGAAGAAAAAAAATGCGAGATAGATGTAATTACGGCTTATCTGTCTACGCATAATGATTCTATGTCTTTGTCAAAGAGGACAATTTTGATCCCCACCTCATTTTTTTCGTAAAGTGGCATTTCTTCCCCCTTTTATCAGCTACACAATGCATACACCTGTATGAACCCGCACTACGCCGGTTTCTATATGTCTCGTGTAGATGTAGAGCCATTCACAGGCTTACAAAATTTCACTCTTCCGCGGCTCAACCTTAACTCTTCCGATGACGATCAGAAATACAGGCAAGGTTTGTCCTACGAAACTGATTTTTTTTTTTAAACGACTGATTCCAGCTATGTGATTTTTTTAGAGTGTCAAGATGAATAACAATGGCTTGTGAAAATACTATTGTCTTTCTCGATTTGACCGTACTTGATTGCGTAGACCTTTGGAAAACCTCAAAATCTGCTGAGTGCACTGCTATTACTACAAACTATTTTGCCTAGTATGGCTCATTACATCGCCCTAAAAATTAGTCATTATACTCTTGAAATATGAAATGTTAATAATCTTATTAAATTAATAATTAACCATGTAAACCCAGTCTATGAAGTTTCACAAGTCAAGACTCAAGAGGGGTTTCACAAGCAGCTGGCCATGTGCTGACTATTGCGTGGACACGCATTAATATTGCGTGGGCACGCATTATTATTGTGTGGGCACGCATTATTATTGCGTGGCCACGCATTATTATTGCGTGGCCACGCATTATTTTTGCGTGGCCACGCATTAATTTTTTGGGGGACACGCACTGATCATTGCGTGGGTACGCATTAGTCATTGCGTGGGCACGCATTATTATTGCGTGGGTACGCATTATTATTGCGCGGGCACGCATTAATCATTTTAATTTATTTTATTCCTGGCCATTCCTGGCCTCTATGGGCCACCGTAATTACTCGAGTACAGGTAGTACTTATTTCTAGTCATGCAGCTTTCTAATACAAACTAGAAATAAAATACAAAAATGTATACAAGTACACATCAGATGAGGTGGGATTGTCCTTTGTAGTCAATATAGTGTGCTAAATATACCCACTATCATGACTATGGGATATAAATACATATAATGGAGAATGTTCACCAAATACGTTATCATTTATTCAATGAAAGCATCGCTCAGATCCCAAAGTCTACAAATCATATACAAATCACCACACTTCAGGCATACTATGAATTTAATGGAACTCCTGAATTCACAAGTGTCCTTGGGTAAACACATCGCAAGACCAATAGACATTTTATCAAATACACGAATACTAGGGCCTGGCTGTTATCCCTTCGGTTCCAACATTTTGTGACTGTAACCATGATGGATGTTGATGCAATTAAACTGTACCAACTTACTAACAAGCCTGATGATACCACAAAATTCCAGTGTACAATCCCAGCATGACCTCCTTACGATTTTGTAGCATACTCACTGCAGTCGGTTTAAAGTTTGTGCTTAATAAGGGGGCCACCATTAAATCTCAAGGGGGGGGGGGGGCTGGAGTACTTTTGAAATAAATAATTTCGGGTGGATAAATAATAAATAATTTACTTCAGAAACTGTTCTACATAAGCATGTAGTAAAATTGAGAAAATTCAGCGCGCCGCCGAGCCAGGTTGAAATATATAATTTGTCCGAGACAAAAACTCCAGCCCCCCCCCCCCCCCCGAAGATTGAATGGTGGCCCCCCTATGCGGTTTTTACCCCTCGCACTCTTTTGGCTACTACACCAACATGGTGCAACAGATTGAATTCACCATTCATACAAACATTCAACCCCTCTCGGCACTTTTTTTTACCCAGGGTCAAGGTCATAGGTCAAAGATCAAGGTCAAAGATTTAAAAAAATTCTTGTTAACGCGATAACTTGAAAAATAATTCTTGGATCTCTCCAATTTTTTACGTGAAGTTACCCATGAGTATGCAGATCACCTGATTAGATTTTCAGCTTTCCACCGATAATCAAAATGGCCGCCACTTGGCGACTCATTTTTTTCCGACTTTATTTTTTTTCATAATTCCCTTGAAACCTGGTATATATAGGTCTGCGAGTCTAATGGCATTGTCCGTTTTCTTGTGCGACTGAAAACGAGGCTATGGCGGCCATCTTTATTTTAAATTTAATAATTTCTTGTTAACGCGATAACTTGAAAAATAATTATTGGATCTCTCCATTTTTAGTTCCCGCCGTCACCGTAGGTGAGAGGGAGCTATGGATTCCGCCTCCGTTCTGTTTTTGCCTCTTCTTTTGTCTATAATTTTGTAAGAAAATAAGCTAGGATAACAATTTTTGTATGTGGGTCACTTCCCGGTGGATAATGGACAGGTTAAAATATTTTTAATCTGAATTCAATACGCAAGGTCGCAGAAGAGAAAATGATGATGTTACGGCGTTGGGCCGTTATGCCGTCCGTGAACAATTCGTTTCCGGAGCATATATCTGAAATATACTTGTCCGATTGTCTTCAAATTTTACACACAACACCTCTAGGGGGTCTAGTTGTGCCTTTTGGGGTATATGAACTTTGACCTACTTTTGGTTCAAAACTATGACCTATTTAGACGTTTTGACGCACACTTCGTTTCCTAAGCAGATCTCGAAAAGTACTTGGCCGATTACAGTCATATTGCACATACATGTTCTCTAAGGTCCCTAGTTGTGCCTTTTCAAGTTTTTGGACCTTGACCTTGAAGTTGACCCTAATTTATAACATTGGTAAATCCGACTGAAAGATTTTGCGGAATATCATGAAAACCGCTCAAGATAGCTACTCCATTACTATCAAACAAATTGTGAGGTTCCAGGAGAGGATGCATCTTTCTAGTCGATAAAAATAAAAATGGCCGCCTATCGGCCAATATTCACCTCGACAAGCCTGATATTTCGGAATATCATGAAAACCGCTCAAGATAACTACACCATTACTATAATACAAATTGTAAGGTTTCAGGAGAGGATGCATTTTGAAAAATTTCAACTCGATCAAATTGAAAATGGTCGCCAACCGGCCATTATTCACTTTCACATGGCCGTTATTTGGTAAACCGTGCTAGATGGCTAGTCCATTACTATAACCATTACATCATAAACTGAACTATGATGATATTGTGACTTAACCTCTTTAATCTTAACATTCGCGGCACAGCATGACATAAATATTGATTTTAATGTAATTTCATATAACTGTAAGGGAATTAAATCATCTTATGGTGTAATTGACAATTTTCTGCAAGGTTCAGAATGTGATATAATTTTTGTATCTGAACATTGGTTAACTGAAAACGAGATCGCATCATTTAGACAACGTTTCACTTTGAACAACCGCTGGATGCATATGAAATCCAGTATTAATCCAGAAGAAATCCTAGTGGGTCGTCCTCATGGAGGGATTGGATTCATCGCTAAACGCCGCGGAGACGTTGTATATAGACCAATTATAATTGACCCAAATAGAATAGCCGGTGTTCAGCTCATTTCTAATGGACAACTGTGTATGGGGTGTATATGCCACATGTATATGCCATATGGTCATAGTGATAAAATTGAACTCTATAGTGAGACTCTTGATATTTTACAATCCACAATTGATAACATGGAACCATCGCCTCTGATGATAGTAGGTGATATGAATGCTGCTCTTCCTAAGGCACCTGAAATAAACAGACATTGGTACAGACAGCATCCCTATAATAAACACAGTTACATTTTATATGACTTTTTAAGAAACAATGAATTAATGGTCATCAGGATGTTTCTTACACATATTTTAATATAAATACACGCTCTTATATAGATCATGTTTTTACATCGGCACGTGTCAATGACATGGTGACACACTGCCACATCATGCACGATTTGCCAGCTAACGTTAGCGACCATTTTCCATTGCATTCAACTCTTCAATTGTCTATCTATGGGTCAAAAGTACCTGATAATGTATGTGGTAATAATCTCCCAAACTATCCCAGAATGAACTGGGCAGATACACGATCGTGTTTGCGGTATAAGGAGTACATTAATGATCATTCAGAATCTCTACCTGAAGTGAGCGTTGACTCTGTGCAGACACATGACGAGGCAAGTAGAATAGTCGAGTGTATGGCTACAGGAATGGTTAACGTGATGCACGAGTGCTGCAACAAAGTTATTATAAAGAAACAGTCTGTTTATAAAGGTCGATTTAAACCTAATAATTGGTGGAATAACGATTGTCTTGTTACACGAGACAGACAACGTTTTGGGTATGGTATGATCGTGAATGTCATGTGTATCTTTGTTATATAGCAGCAAAATAATGTATCGGTCAGCCTGCAACTTAGCTATGAAATCTAATATGAATGGTATTGCACATGAATTAAATCAGTTACACAGAAATAAACATATCAAGAAATTTTGGAATTTAATTCGTAAGACAAACGGCAGAGCTCATCCAACGAGGAGATTGCAAGACTTGAAGAGCATTTTAAAAATAAGTTTTCAGATACATGTGATAAAAGTGAGGTGGTCTCTCTCGCTGAGCGAGAAGTTCAAAATAAATATGAGACTGATGGTAAAGTACTATATTGCAAAGCTAAACTCAGGATCCGCACCTGGGATAGACGGTGTAATGACTGAGCATTTCAAATATGCAACAGAATCTAGCATTGTGAATCGTCTAAGTAGTATGTTAACTTTATGTCTCAAGTTTGGAATAGTACCAAAATCTTTTTCATCAGGGTTACTTGTACCCCTAAAAACCAACACTTGACCCATCTGTACCAAAGAAGTATAGGCCAGTGACTATGTCACGTACATTTTCGAAAATTATTGAGTTATATATACACTTGATGCTTCGGCGGGTCATCAATTTAGTGATTTGCAGTTTGGTTTCGTGCCTGGTAGAGGCACAAATATGGCCACCGCATTAGCGAATGATGTAATTTCATACTGTAGTAAACGAGGGTCTGTTGTATATATGCATGTTCTCTTGACGCGGAGGGTGCATTTGATGCCGTCCCTCACTCGATTTTATTTTATAAGGCATCCCTGATCCCTGTTGGTTACTTTTGGGTAATTGGTATAAATCGATAACGGTTCACATAAAACACAAATGTGAGTTGAGTATTCCGATCAAAGTATGTAAAGGTACACGCCAAGGTGGCTTATCTTCTCCATTTCTTTTTAACCTTTTCTACCAAGAAATGGTCGAGTCATTTTGCTAACCAGTCTGACTGCTACTGGTCTGCAGACAATGATTAACGTCGCAGATAAATACATTACTGACCACGGTCTAAGGTTTAATCCGTCGAAGACTGAATGTACAATATTTGGTAAATGTCATTTAGATCCACCACCTGAATGGAGACTGGGTGACACACATCTTGTACAGACCAGTATTGTTAACTATTTGGGTGTGACGTTATCACACTATAAACCTTATGAACATGTTGATAAACGAATAATTGCATGTAGAAGAGCATATTTTGCTTTGCAGGGAGCTGGTTTCACCAACACAGTAACCGACGTTGATGCCCTTAGTTATATATGGAAGGCGGCGATACGTCCTATCTTAACCTACGGTATCAATTGCATTAACATTTCAGCAGGCGACCTTGAAAAAATGGAAAAAATACAAAGCAGACTCCTCAAGGCAGGAATAGGAATTCACAAATTTTGTAGAAGTTCACCGATTTTAATGACACTGAATGTCTCAAAAATTGACAATGTAATTGAAACCAGCTCATTGAAGCTGATAAGTGCTACTATATTCTCTAACTCTTCACGTGCCAAGACATTTTACTGTTATTTATTAAAGAAACATTGCTGTGATAAATTACGTAATCATACTGATCTGATAGCCAGGGTGAGAACTATATGCAGTAAACACAATGTATCAATCTTTAAGTATATTTTAGATACGTCATATGCTCACAATGTACAAGTTTCCATCAAATCATCCACTACGCCGGAAGACGGATTATGTGATAGTGTTAGGCAAGTACTGCTTAGCCGCAATCCGTATGACCGGTATATTTTAGGCTTGCTGCTAAAGTCGTTTTAATACTGTTATTAATGCTGTTACTTTACAACTGAAATAATTTTATGTAAGTATTGTTCTCTTCTTTGGAAGGCTGAATAAAAATTTATTATTATTATTATTATTATAAAACAAAATGTGTGATTTCAGGAGAGGATGCATCTTGAAAAAATTCGACTCGATCAAATTCAAAATGGCCGCTTATCGGCCATTATTTACTTTCACATAGCCGTTATTTGGTAAACCGTAGCCTAATAGATGGCTAGGCCATTATTCACTTTCACATGGCCGATATTTGGTAAACCGTGCTAGATGGCTAGACCATTACTATAAAACGAAATGTGAGATTTCAGATGAGGATGCATCTTTAAAAAATTGGACTTGATCAAATTCAAAATGGCCGCTTTTTTGGCCATTATTCATTCTCACATGGCCGATATTTGGTAAACCGTGCTAAATGGCTGGACCATTACTATAAAACAAAAAGTGAGTTTTCGTGGGAGGATGCACCCTGAAAATTTTTAACTTACGAATTAAAAATGGCTGACAATCAGCATTATTTACCTCGATAGGTCTGATATCAGGTAAACCGTGCTAGATAGCTAGACCATTACTATAAAACAAAATATGACGTTTCGAGAGAGGATGCCTTTTAAAAACTTTCGACTCAATCGAATTCAAAATGGCCGCCTATCGGCCACTATTTACTTTAGGGGCGGACCATTTAATACCGGGAGGGGGGGGGGGGTATGGTTTTTCTCCCTAATCAAATTATTTTTTTCCTTCCAACAAGAAAACATAACATTTTTTTTCTCCCCGAGCAAAAACAAACAATTTTTTTCCTGAGATATCACAGACAAACATTTTTTTCTAGGACTTGTTTTTAAGATCCATTCAACTGCGAAACGGACATGCGTGGGACGGTCACGTGTAGGCCTACAGTAGCCGATAGAGTACAGGTTGACGGCATTAATGTCAGCAGCTTAACTGATTACAAGATACTATTCAAACGAGACATAGACCCAATGCTGTTTTAATGTTAGACCAACGTCTGCGATGCTAGCCCAACGTTGCACCAACATTGGCGGAGTGTACAAATGTTTAGGAAAAAGTTGTCCTGTCAATACACATTATTGGGGCGGCTGTTTCGCAATCCCCGCAGTAATAAAGTCACCAAGCTAAGAGCTATTAAAGAGCTTTGGTGGAATTATTAACTCATAGATGTCACTTTATATCGACTTGCTATGATTTGGACTATGATTTGGACACTTGCTCTTAATGTGGCAGTGGGTATAAAACGCATATCTTAGTATTTTTATGATATAGGGCCTAGGCCTACCCACGGGCAATTTTGCATTCTGGGGGACCCATGTCCTGCAAGCTTTAACAGTTGACTAGACCTTTATGTGTTATTTCCCATGCTCATTCCAGTGTGCCGGTATAATACCTATACACATTAGACGTTTGACCGAGCGTAGCGAGGGAAGTTTTGCCTTTCTTTTGCATTTTCCGACAGTTTTGGAAAGATCTGCTGGCTGCCAGCAATCTATTTTTTTCTTAAAAATAAATGAGCAAATTATTTTTTTCCCACACTCTATAGAGCAAACTATTTTTTTTTGCCAATGTCGTGAACAAATTATTTTTTTACGAAAAAACCATACCCCCCCCCCCCCCCTGGTATTAAATGGTCCGCCCCTTAACATTGCTGATATTTGGTAAACCGTGTTAGATAGCTGGACCATTACTATAAAACAAAATGTGAGATTTCAGGAGAGGATGCATCTTGAAAAAATTGTCCCGATCAAATTCAAAATGGCCGCCTATCGGCCATTATTCACTTTCACATAGCCGTTATTTGGTAAACCGTAGCCTATTAGATGGCTAGACCATTACTATAAAACAAAATGTGAGATTTCAGGAGAGAATGTATCTTGAAAAAAATTGGCTTGATCAAATTCAAAATGGCCGCCTATCGGCCATTATTCACTTTCACATGGCCGATATTTGGTAAACCATGCTTGATGGCTAGACCATTACTATAGAACGCAATGTGAGATTTCAGCTGAGGATGCATCTTGAAAAAATTGACTTGATCAAATTCAAAATGGACGCCTCTAGGCCATTATTCACTTTCACATGGCCGTTATTTGATACGCCGTGCTAGATGACTAGACCATCACTATAAAACAAAATGTGAGATTTCAGGAGTGGATGCATCTTGAAAAATTTAGACTCGATCAAATTCAAAATGGCCGCCTATTGGCCATTATTCACTTTCACATGGCCGATATTTGGTAAACCGTGCTAGATGGCTAGACCATTACTATAGAATGAAATGTGAGATTTCAGCTCAGGATGCATCTGGAAAAATTCCGCCTCGATCAAATTCAAAATGGCCCCCTTATCAGCCATTATTTACTTTCACATGCCAAATATTTTGCCAACTGTGTTAGATGCTATTTTTATGTGAAATAGCATCTATGAGTATGGAGAGTATGAGTATGGAGATGACCTGATTACAATTTCAACGAGGCTGCGGCGGCCATTTTGGTTTTTCAATTTTAATAAATCGTTCTTTTCTAAAACTAATTGCCTTGAAACCTGGCATATATAGAGTCACTGCATCAGCCCAGGGGTATTTGAGTGCTTGCACGGTATTTTTCAACAGTCGTCTGCACTTTGTGTGAACATTGCGACAGGCGGCAGCCTTAACCTTTTGGCTGCTGCCTCTATGCAGGATGTGTAGGCTATCACTGCAGCAGCTGGCAAGTTTAACCCTTTCACCACCATATTTTTTCTAAGTAAGGTTTGTTAACATCCGGCAAGCCATAGATAAATTGTATTCAAATTTGGAAAAAAAGTGCAATAACAGATATATCACAGGCCCATGTATGATTGTGTGCTTTTATTGGTCACTTATCTGTGTTTATCTGGTAACTATAGCAACCGAATTAAATAAAAGCAGGGCCAAATCAGCCTAAAATGGGTGAAAATAGCTATACCACAACACCAAATAGGTTACAGGGGGTAATATAAGGGCTGGAGGAGTAATACCCCATCAAATCACCCTTGTGTTATCCCTTTCTCATATGGCAGGAAAGGACCAAATAATACAATGAATATCATGTTTGGACCAATGGCCAGTACTTCAAATACTATATTGAATGAATCCCAACCCAAGTACACATGGTGACATGGGTTGGGGTTGGGATTGACAGGGGTGTTACCCCAAGGTAATAACAAGGTCATATCAAGGTCACAAGAAGGTCAAATCAGCTTAAACAGATCGCGACCATCCCTCCTTCTCAAAAACCAAATTGCCCAAACATAGCTCTAAATTACCCAAATATTGTTATGTTCTTGGGTGGTACCCTGGAACCTTTGAGAAGATTAAAAAAAATCTTTCTTTGACGCTTAAATTTGTGTAGCCGAGTTTTATTGGACTTTTTCATTATACTACCCATTATACTAGCCACACAAGCCCGGACAGTAGCCACACAAGCACAGACACTATGCTGTGTTCTAATTGGATGCTAAAAAAATATACTGGGATTATAAGTTGATTGAGAAACCATCATTTGTAATAAGCTTATTCATTGCATCGAAAATTGTGTACATTAATATATCAAAATGTTACACGAATGTTCATTCACTATATACACAGTTAACTAAAATGGAACTGACAAATTTGCATCTGTTTTGTTTTTACACACTTCTTCATTATACTAGCAACACAAGCCTGGACAGTAGCCACACAAGTACAAACAGTAGCCACACAAGCACGGACACTATGCTGTATTCTACATCTCGTAGGGCTTACTGATTTAACTGTGTAATATTGCAAAATAGGATAGCGAATTACGACAGTGAATCGTATAAATCTATTGACTTGGTTTGTTAATTTTTCATATCGTAAGGCCTACTGATTTTTGTGTCAAAAACTGTGTCACGAAAAATTTTCATAAAAATTTAGGTTTTGAAAATGTTAACAAGCTTGGTTAAAATGCTTCCAGAAATCATTTGAGGTGCTCTAAAAACCCACTCAAACCGAAAAATATGTATATTTCTTATATGTGTTGATCACCCAACAATGCATTTTTTTTATTTTGTCTTCATGAAATAAAGATGAGTGTTATTACTAATTAGTAGGGCCTATCCTTGCACTTGAGTTTGTGGGATAAATAAAAATCGGTAAAAAGAATTAACGTACCATTGAAGCACTTATCAACGGTTTGGATATCGGCACAAGGGGTGGGTAATCCCTTCACCGTCGTCATTATAGGTCGAGGGATAGGACCCCGTGCAAACACATTCATCCTAACTGTATTTCCAACAAAGAATTCGGCAGCCCATTTCTTAAATGTCATTGAAGCTCCACGACTGTATGGTAACTGTATAGGGTATGGCTATGTTGATACATTGTACGTGGCATCCAAAGGGCATCGCAAACACATTTATAACACACTGCCCTAGACCTATGGGGTAGGCCTACTACATGTAGACAATCACATGCTGGTGGTTTGTGTGCTCTCTATATATAAATCCATTTATTGCTGATGTTTTTATTATGAACATAGCTGCCATACAGGAAACGATTAAAGACTCATAACACCTACCTTGAAGTTTAATATTTATATATCTGCATATCAGGATGTAACTACACATAGGCTTATATATATGCATAGGTCATTATCGAATTGCGGTTAATTTTCGCATTATTAGAAAAAAAAATCTTATTTAAGACAATTATTGTGCTTATAAAGGCCGGTAGTGTCGACTTCTATACAATCGGACTAAAAGAAAACGTAAAACTTGTTGAAAATATCAAAGTTCATATGATACTTTTTAGAGCGGCACATTATTTTACAGTAAACGAATCGGCCCTGTGTGTAGCCCTGTAATTCCATAATAAATCAACATAAAATATAAACAAAAGTCATCAATCATTGTCAATCCAGTCAGCTAGAAAAATCGCCATCTTTATGGGTGAGCTAAAACAAAAATAATTACACATGCTATGGCATGCAAAATAGGCATAGGAACAATTTTCAACCTTTTTACGGAGCACTCATATATTCCTCGATATTATGATATATATATCATTACTATAAAATTACCAATAAATACAAAATGACACATGAACACCTTAGTATATATTTAAGCCTTACAACACTGAATTATTTGTGATATTCATTGAGACTAAAGGAATATTTTCAATTAAAAATCATCATAACTATCTTAGGTAGCTTTTTGTGGTTCACTTGAATATCTATGCTATAGGTCTACGGCCATAATGAATATTTTAATTCTTTCAGTGCGGCGATCGTCTTTATACCGCAGAATCTGACGTCTAGAGACGTCAGATTCTGACGTATAAAGACGGTCCTCGCACTAAAATGGTGAATGCCCAGAATTCAATACCGGCAGTCTTTCTTACTGGCAATGTTTTCATCTTTCCAATGGCGCCTGACGTGAAGCCTTATACTGTGGAAATTGCGTTCAAAGACGTTTATTGGTGTTTCATATCGTGCTCTATTCTGAACAGAAATTTGTGAAAATTGAGCTTCTAAGTCTGTCATGTCCTATGTTGTTTACAAAATAGCCAAAACCAAACGTAAATTACAGCATAAATGTATAGATGAATTACCTACACTATAAAGTACAATTAACACGCAATATTTGTAACTGTAGTGTTCCAATAATTCTGTTCAAATAACCAGATAACACGCGGCCAATTTCTTAAACTGTAAGGGTTAGCCTAATAATAATCTTCGTAAATATCTATAAAATATATATCAAACCTTTAATTGTATTACGTTTTCAGCAGCAAATGTTATTTATAGAGCACTATGATATAGGCCTACACATATTTAAAAATAGAAACTTGAAAATTCTAAATAAAAATAAGGCTGAATGCATGTTTTTCAGTTAAATTTACATCACTTGCCGACCAGAATAGAGCTTCCAAAAGGTAGTATCGTAATGTCTCAGTGATAGTGAAACTATGGTATGCAATTATTTTACTCTGAAGCTTTCCATTTCACCCAAATTAATTAGGTTTTGGTCATTTTGAAAATATCATTGTTCATATAAAATGTAGTGGTAGGACCAAACTATTTGATAGAAGTAGATAAAGCCAACGTATTACGACCTCATAGTCAAAAAGGCACTACAAGTGTTAGCTGAAAGCATATAAAAGACATATGAGTGTTTTTCAAAACTAGTCGATTTAATTTGAAGATAATTATGTTTTACTACATATATATGCTACATTTATAACATAACTAAACTTCTATCACAACTATTGAGAGTGAATAACTATTAACCCTTAAAACGGTGATATATTTTTGTATAAACTATGGAAACCAAAGGGTTTTTTTAATTTGAAATCATTATAAATGTCTTAGGCTGCCTTTCCATTGACGCGATTAAATGGCCGCGCGGGGGAACGCTCGCGTTTCGCCGCGTGGCAGAAACCTTTCCATTGGCGCGTCGAAACGCATCCAAACGCACAAGAACGCGCAGGAGATGTGGTGACATTGTTCCAGACTGTCCCTGGTACTTGTAGGCCTATCCATGAAGTCCAATTTTCGCGCAATGCAATTATAACGGGTCATTCTACAATAAACGTAGGCCAACATTTACATGCCGAAATAGGTCTTTCTAATGCTTCAGACATTCATTACGCGCACCCTTTTAAAACCGCATGTATTCAAATTAAGTGTGGCTTATAACTAGACTCTGGAGAGGGAGATCAAGACTATAGGCGTGCATGTTTTGTGATAGGGTCTACATTATGATGATAATGTAAATATATATATCACTGTACTCTCCCAGTAAACACAATAAAATTGTATAGGCCTAATATGTATGCAACGTCGGCCCAACGTCTTTGACGTTCCTTCAACATTGTATAAATGTTATAGAGGCCTACTGGGCTAGCGTTCAGTGTCGCAGCAACATATGAGACAAGTATGAGACGTTGCAGAGCCAATTTTGAATAAAATTTATGCTCGGCCAGCATCGCAGACAATGATCCAGCATTGAATCAGCATTGGTTCAACGTCTCGTGTTTGATGGGCTGCCAGACATGACGAAAAACAACCACCCAAAACGCGTGAATGGAAAAGCAGCCTTAGTTAGCTCTTTCTGCTTCATTTGAATTCCCCTGTTATGGGTCTACGGCCATTAGAAATATTTTAGCGCGGGGACCGTCTGTATCTGACGTATAAAGACGGTCCCCGCGCTGAAAGGGTTAAGCATGAAGAACCATAATTTACAATTCCCACTACTAGGTCATGGTCAGATGAGATGATGCTCCACAGCAGTGGCGGATCCAGGGGCTGAAGAAACGGGGTGGACGCCGGTTTAATTTTTTTGCCAAATTAGTGGACTTTTTAGAGAATTTGGCAAATAGAATCTCCCACTGCACAGACCTATTTAAATGCTAAGACTGGAGATGGAATGTATGATTATAGAGACTAGTGAAACCTTTTGCAGATGACTAAACATGGGAATTATGCTCTGAAAAGTATATGGCTTGTGTAGGCCTACCTCCACTGGATTTTGAAGTCAGCAGTAGACCCCAGTTGACTGAAGTCATGCCAAAAATGAAGTGGACACAGCACCATCTGAATAAGTTAACTATCTTTAAGAGTTACATTTATTTGTTATCTGGTTATATATAGTCTGGTGGCAGAATCCAAAAAGTGTTCTAGAAATAGGCTTAGGGGTAACACTCTGTTACCATGTGGAAACATTTTTTGTTGTTGTCTATTAGGGTGTACAATGTAGGAGTTACACAAGTGTGATAGCTCATCACTCATATTCTGTGCATCATGCGCATGCTTATTTTATATGTTTCTATGTTTTTACTCTCACACATAATTGTTTTTTTAACAGACTGCTCATGATGCTTTTTGATTTTCATGTTTATATGTCATTGTCAAAAAATGACCTTTTCTGTCACACTTCTGTTATATTCACATTACAGTAAAAACGAGCTGCAGGCGAGTTAGATTTATTGTATATAAGTAAAATTTTGTTGATAATCATAAATCTTATTATCGTTAGCATGTTTACCGGTATAATTATAGTACCAGAAAATATATAAAAACGGCGGAATCCTGAATTTGAAATGAAATGAATCGGGCTTTAGGCCACCTTTGTGCACATATAGGCTAAACTGGGCCAGGAGAACCTCCTGAGGATGGTGAGATGATTGAGATGACACTGTCCTCCAGACACAGGATTCGAAATTCGATCCCTGGCGATCTGAGGTCGAGCACGCTACCTCTTGGTCACGGAGGCTCCCCACAATACTGACTTTCACACGTGGATGGGGAAGAAACATTTTTGTTTCTTTCAAACCGCCGAGACCGGGAACCGAACCCCGAACTCTGGCGTGAAAGGCAGCGGTGCTAACTACCACCCTAGGGCCCCCGCCCCCTGAATTTAAAGGTCAAATAAAATAAAAAAAATCCAAAGTAACTAGAAATGATTTTTTTATAATACAAATTTTGCAGAAGCCATGAAAAAATTGTGCTTTCATGTGAAACAAACCATATAAAATACGGGGTTTTTTTACATTTCGGCGGTGAAGGTCACCAAATAGCGAATTTTATATGACAGATTTGCGCTCAGCACACCGAAATTATGTAAATCCAAGTGGATAAAAAATTATATACTAGTAGGATGCCGAGCAAAGTTCAATGTTTCAAATTTCACCGCAGAATAAATGCACACATATATTTAATTGAGGCTACTATATTCTTTCATCAACCATAATATATGACATTTATAAATATAAGCAACACTCCTTTTTAAGCATGCTCATATCTGGTCATGGGTTTATATGTATCTATGTGAATAATTGGTTTAAAAGTTATCGCGAAAAGATCAATTTCCGGCAATGGCTGTTTAATTATCATTATAATTAATTATTTTTAACAATTTATGTTTTCAGTTATACCCCATCTTAATCCTTGGCCACGACAATGTGGGAATAGACACCATATAAATGTGTCTATGACAATTAGTTTTAAAGTTATTGAAGAAATCTTTTTTGGCGGCAATGCCTGACTAATTTGCATAATAATCAATGAAACAGCAACTTCCGGCATGCGCAATGGAAACCGCACTTTTCTGAGCCCATGTGTAGCCTAAATAAAGGTTCTTAGAAAAATGGTCTCCGTGTGGTAACAAAAAGTACCACCCACTGTGAATATTTGTTATTTTGCCACCAGACTACTAGCATTAAACACACAGTGACAGCTATTCCTACCCTGTGTAATATAGTGCAAGAGCATTAGTGAAAAAAACACAGGAACCTGGAATAAAATTGCAGAAAGCTGATTTTTTCAGGAATGATACCTGGACATCTCCCCAGACGAATTCCGAAGATGCCCCAAAAATCCCCCTTGTGCATTTTTTTAATTCAAGATGGCCGCCACCATGTAACGCCATTTTCGAAAAACAGGGGTATACCCTAATTCTTCACCTTTGTAGTTAGGAAAAAAATATTTTGGTGTCTTTACTTATGTTTTAAGGCACAAAGAGTTGATACAGATGATCAGAAATGATATCAGCACTTTTCTCAATACCAAAAATACAAGATGGCCGCCATATTGTTCTGATTATGTTGAGCGATCTCTTAAAAAACACGAAAATATGAGATATCTATCTCGTTGTTGAACCTAAAATGTATTTTTTGGCCAAACCCATGGAATCTAACACTTATTTAGATCACCATTATTTTTTTATATTGAATTTATCAACATAAATCCCACATAGTAGTTAATTCAAAATAACACCAGGTAACGCCATTTAAAAAAAAGGGCTATACCCCAATCCCCCACTTTTGAAGTTAAAACAATGATTTTCGTGTCTCTACCTATGTTTTAAAGTACAAGGAGGTTATCCAGATGATCAGAAATAATATCAGTACTTTTCTTAATACCACAAATTCAAGATGGCCGCCATAATATTTTGTTAAGCGATCTCTTAAAAAACCCGAAAATATGCGATAACTATCTCGTTGTTGAAACTAAAATGTATTTTTTAGCCGAACCCATGGAGTCTGGAACTTATTTAGATGACCATATTTTATTATATTGTGTTTATCGACATGAATCCCACATGGTAGTTATAGTTAATTCTACCATGGTGGGTGACGCTTTGGAGTGTTTTCGAACTGCTTTCCCACTAGAAATGTAGATTGAGATTCGTCAAGTTAACAAATTAATCTCAGGTAAATAATGAAATTATTGCGTTTCAATCATCCGAGCTGTCACAGTTTCTACATGTTTGGCCAATACAAAAAGAGCACATCGTTGTACAATATAGTCTAGATTTGTGAGACCCCCCCCCCCTTTGAACAAGCCACTCTGCACCCGCAACTCACTCTTTTTAGAACTCTTTCTGGGGCGATCGCTCTTTCAGTTTGCGTTGGTTACAAACGACCATGATATAAAATCCGTTCCCAGACTGTAGATTCCACACCCTCCTGTACAGCAAAATATGCTCTGTATCATAATGGAGTTTAAACACGAGGCATTCATCCAATGCTGTTTTAATATGGGCTGACCGTCTTCGACGCTGGCACAAAAATTAAACAGAATTGGATTAATGCCCCGTGTTGGCTGGGGCAGTAGGTGACGTTGAAGGGAGGCTTTCTAGCAAAAATCAATTACAAGATAAGGACTTGCGCCTCACACGTTACATGTACATGACATCTTTGATAATCGTCCTGTAACAATGCTCTTTTAAATACTTACTTTTGTCCTTAATCTGCGAATGTCAATATGTTTAATATCATGAAATATATCATTTAAATATCAAGATATTGCATTTTGAATATTAGGATATATATATTTCGTAATGAAGTTATGGCATTGTATGGTGTTGTAATGAGATGATTTTACATCAGAATATCGGAATATGACATTAAATTAATTGATGTCACAGTTTATTGTCAGGATATGATCTCTTTATGTCACGATAATATGAGGACAAGAAACATTAACGTCATGATATGGTTTTGTAATGTCCAAATATTGCTCTTTATTATAGTAAAATGACGTTATGATGTCTGGATACAGCTTTATAAATGCAGGATATGGTGGTTAAGCATCACGGTATGGTATTAAAGTGACAGGATCTTTTAGTGTTTTGTCACGATATTAAATATCATGATATAGCATATTAACATCACAATATGACATTTTAGTGTAAGAGGAAATGAAAGTAAAAGAGGGCAAGGCCACATGCTGTTTAAAGAGCATGTGTCTTAACGCTATCTAATTACTTTCCATTTTATAGAATCTTCCGAAGTGCTTTTGTTGTTGGCAGTTTTGGAGTACCGGTATTTGAGCAATGTAGAGGCCTTTACTTACTGAATTATATTGCGATATATATGTTGAACTGACATGTGCCAGCCTGATATTGGAATTTTCTATGTCGATTCTGTATTACCATATGGTAACGTGTGTCTGTCAATATAATGTTATTGAAATGTTATACCTTGACATGACAATATAATATCCTGACATTAAAATGCCATATCCAGACTTCAAAGTGACAAAGCCTGCCATTCTATGGTCAGATTAAAATATTGTAGTGTCATATTCAGTCATTATAATGTCACATTAGAATGCCGCCAAGCCCGCCATATCTTGATTTGATAATGTCATATCCTATCATAAAAAATTGAATATCTTGACATTCAAATCTTATTGTGTGATATAAAAGGACAAAATTTGGACATTATAATACCAACTCATGACGTTAAAGTGTCATATTCTGATAAATTACAATCCGATATCCTGGCATAAATATACCAGATCCTGACTTCGAACTGTTTCTCATGTTTTCCCTATTTTATTGTCATAATCCGACAAGTCTATTATACAATATTCGATATTAAATAGCATGTTTGTCATTATAATGACACACCATCACATTACAATGCTATATTGTGACCTCAATGTGTCATTTCATCAATGTATAAAGTCACATCATAATATTCAAGTACCATATCCTAATATTCAAATGTCATATCCTGACATTAAAATGTCATAGTGATGTTAAAATGATATATCACGAAATTGTAGTGCATTTCGTGATAATATGATGTATATATTTTTATTTTAATACAGCAACGTGATGTTTAGCCACTATATACTACCTTTATAAAGCTGTATTGAGCCATCATAACGTTATTTTGCTATATTAAACACCAATGTTTGGACATTATATTACATATCATGATATTAAAGTGTCATATCCTGATATCATATTCATATATCCTGATATAAAACTATCATATCCTGACGTTAAACGTGTTCAATCTGGTGTAATATTGTACTTAGCTCTGTTATTATGTACATTCACAATAACAATCACAACTAATACTTAACCAAAATCGAAAAACATTTTATATAGGCCTACCATATAAAATACCTACATTGGAATTAGTCGCTGTGTTTGAAACTGGAATTTCTTACGCTATCTCAAGCTTCAAATGAATGAAAAATACCCTTATATTTAAAGATGAGAGATGTTAGAATTTTTAATCAATGATTTCTGACATATGATATTTTGTAAATTTGATCAATCTTTATCTATATTCCCATATGAAAAAGCAGTTGGACATCGCTTAATCGTGGCACCTGCGCTAAAAGAGCTAACCAATATGGCAGCCATGTTGGATTTTGTGTTGATAAGCACATTCTATTTAAAAAATTGGTGATAGAAATATATTCTAGATTCCATGGCCCTGAAAAAAAAGTTTCAACAACATGATGATTATGGCATGTACGTGATTTTTTGAGGGGGGGGGGGGAGCGCTTCACATAATGGTCGCCATCTTGGATTTGTGGAGATAAGAAAAGGAATGATATCATCTCTGATCCTGTTGATGAGCTTTTTGTGTAGAGGCACCAAAATTTTTTTTTTTTAACTGTAAAAGTGAGGAATTGTGGTACATTCCTGTTTTTTTGGAAAAATGACGTTATATGGTGTTACATAACATTAAACTACCGGTATGTGGGATTTATGTTGATAAATTCAATATAATAAAATATTGGTGATCTAAATAAGTGCTAGACTCCATGGGTTTAGACAAAAAATACATTTTAGGCTCAACAACGAGATAGTTACCTCATATTTTCGTATTTTTAAGAGATCGCTCAACATACTCACTATATCAATATGGCGGCCATCTTGGATTTTGAGAAAAGTACTGATATCATTTCAGATCATCTGGATGAACTCTTTGTGTCCTCAAACATAAGTAGAGACACCTAAATATTTTTTTCGAACTGCAAAAGTGAGGAATTATGGTATACCCCTATTTTTTCGATAATGGCGTTACATGGTGGCGGCCATCTTGAATTAAAAAAAATGCACAAGGGGGATTTTTGGGGCATCTTCGGAATTCGTCTGGGGAGATGTCCATGTATCATTCCTGAAAAAATCAGCTTTCTGCAATTTTATTCCAGGTTCAACCCTAATGCTCTTGCACTAATAACTGTGTTGTCTGATTAGGTGTGGTTAGGCGATTCAGTATGCCTAGCAGGACTGGGTAACCTACTGACCTCCTTTGTTTTCACCGAGTTGGCTAATACAATGAAGTATGTGGGAGGGTTCTTATATAACCTTGTTTTCACAGAGTGACGTCACTGCGTTTCACAGAATAAAGTATGGGGGAGGGGGTGTTATATAACTTTGTTTTCACCGAGTGACGTCACTGGGTTTCACATATTAGGGTGAGTGCCGGGGCCTACATTGTCACAGTTTAGCCCACACCACGACTACATTTCATACGCACAGACACTATCTAATGAACACCCGACGCCGTTTTATTGCCGGGCCAGCGACACTGACGCTAGCAATAAAACGGTGTCAGGTGAATGTGCCGTGTTTGCCGGTCATAACAGATACGATATCGAGCTTCAGGCTATGTCACGTGTGGTGCACTCATTGATTTATTTAGTCGGCAGGTTAGTTGCTGTGTACGCTGGCCATCGGTGACAGTGACACACGCAGTCCATACAGGTGAGTTCTTGTTATACTTTAACTAGATTATTCCGATACTTGCTTCAGCTATTCACTGACATAATTCTGCTTGATGCCTGGCGCAAAATAAAACTTCTAATATTTAACCAAGCGCATAAATGCGACGTCTCTGGGTGGGCTTTTTCCACACAAAATTTGTCAAATTTTCAACACGTAGAATCTTAATTAATTCACGGTATTGATATAACTCGTACGGTGCTGAAATTATCCCCTATTAATACAAAAATGGTCTTGTGTTCATGCATTTTGTTATTCGAAAAATGTCTGAAATAAAGAGGGTTGACTCTTTCGCCTGAGATGTCACATCTGTACCTTTAACTATTCTATGATTTTGAACCCTTAATGCCCTATATAATGTTATTGTTGTATAGCCCATATAGAGCAAATGGTTTTTTTCCATGTAAAATCATCATAAAGTCTTAGTTAGCTCTTTCCTACTCATTTGAATACCTATGTTATGGGTCTACTGCCATTATAAATATGTTTACTCTTACAGTAGTGAGATCGACTTTAGACGTCAGAATCTAGGCCTACTGCAAACGTCAGATTCTGACGTCTAAAGTCGCTCCCCGCGCTGTAGGGGTTAATGCACAGTGTAATGTCACGGTGGCTAACTATCAGGTATTGCATGCATCATTATTATGATAATAATCAAGCATTTAATTGGTTGAGTATTCAAAGTAGGCTTATTTATCAGTCTGTACGTACGGTATGGGCCTGTATAGTCAGTGCTATCTAGATCATGCCACTATTTGAAGTGGTGTCCTCTGAATACTGTGTAATGTTTAAATGATGGCCTGGCGTCGGTATGTCATATTTTATACACGTTTTTTCTCCATATATAGGTCTATTATCCATCATGGTTTGGCTGGGATGTGTTCATTTGATATCAACCCTTTACCTACTAGAGACGTGTACAATATAAAATGCCTTATTTGAATTTTGCGTTCGAAATAGTCATTGAAATACGGACACTTGGAGTTTTAGCTTGATATGTTACAATAGTTACCATGGTTACACTGCCGCTATTTGATGGAATTCTGTATTTTTTATTTACAGTGAGGTGGGGATTGTGGTTAGTAATTTCCGGGTTGGTGAATAGTAAACAGTCGCCTCCCAGCAAGCACAAAACATTTGTGTAACATTTGTGCAATGTTGCACCAACGTTGAAGACGTTGGGCCGGCGTTGTATAAATGTCATACAAATGTTTTGTGCTTGCTGGGCTGGTTTCCCTTGGTACCTTATGGTGAACTCCAGGGGTCAGGCAACCCCTTGGGAGAATAACCTGTTAAGAGTCGTTTGATTCTATAATATCTCAATTACGTTCCGCTACATTTGCTGATATATAGCCTACATGATATAGGGCCTAGCCTTCTCCACTCAGCAGGCCGGACATTCTGACCTCAAATATCGCATGAAATTGAAAAGTATAATTAAATTGAAAGGACAGTTGAATTGTACGATATTTACAGAGGATGCGGGGTAGTATCCACAATGGTGAATGCGCATATAAAATATATCCACACAGAGGTGGGCAAGTGGTCGCCACATCGCCAAATGTGGCGACAGTAACAAAATATCTGTAATGTAAATATTTAAAAATGACCATTCAGAGCATCTAAAAGTAGCCATTTGTGGCGACAGGACTCATTTCGCCTGCCCAGCCCTGCCACAATGTAGAACTGAATATACAGACACAGGCCCTATCCCCTGAGCGTGTTGAGCTGCCCTGGCAGAGCTGCAGGCCCTATATATATCATCACCTCGCCGAGCTGGTACCAGAAGGTCGTATATAACTGCAGATACCACCCTTTAATCCCAAAGTGACTATGTTGTAAAGTTCAAATTACCATAAGCCTACATGTTATTGCCGAAGACAAACACTGCTTCTTGTTTATATAATGTCGTGAGCATCCACATTATATATGAGCGTAGCAGTTGATCCATTTGAAGCTGGGGATTGAAGCCAGGAATGCCTGCATCAAATAAACGGGAAGAACAATTTAGAGTTGAAAGGTTAGGCTACCTCCAGCTCGGCCTGCGGAACCAACATTGTATCAACACCTCCTCTCTGGTAGAGTTCTTTACGTGGACAGTTGCCGTTATAACACCTTGTGTGTTCCGGATGATTACACAAACCTGCTTCTCGGAAAATGCAACATTACCCTAATGTTGGCTCAAAGCTGGGCCACCGTCTGCGACGGTGGCCCAACATTGATCCAATGTTGGGTTTATATTTCATGTTTCCTTGGCTCTGCTTTCATGCACACGTGTAGCAGTAAAACGACACCTTTATCTAATGTTGTTTTAAGGCTGGGCCAGCATCGCTGACGGTGGTCCAACATTGATCCAGCATTGGGTTAACGCGTCGTGTTTGTGGGCTGTGTACAGACTGCGTTCAAAGTTATATTTGTCCTGTCTGTCAACGCAGTCAACACGATACATTGACCAATTGCTGGGCTGATGCTGGGCCACCACAGGAGACGGTGGCCCTACATTAAGCAACGTGGGGGTAAAGTTTCCTGCACTAATACTCTGCTAAGTTAACATGGCCAACGTACTTTATGTATAGGCCTACATTTTTATAGGTTCATTGTTTTATGTGCATTCAGGTGAGTTGTATCCCCGGGGT
Organism: Flabesymbios commensalis; assembly: GCA_964017125.1. Lineage (NCBI taxonomy): Eukaryota > Metazoa > Annelida > Polychaeta > Terebellida > Flabelligeridae > Flabesymbios > Flabesymbios commensalis. The sequence goes on from OZ024910.1 coordinate 18,317,799, forward strand.
TGCATCACTAGAAAAATATGTAGCTTATAAATTAACATTCCCTAAAATAGGGAAGCGTTGTCTGTCACTCATGATATTATGCAATGGTTGAGACGTGGCAAACACGAAACAAGGGTCTGATGTTGGGACAATGTTGGCCTAGTGCCACTAACGGTGGGCCATCATTGAGACACCGTTGGATCCATGTCGAATATTTACTTTGATTATTGACATATGGACTGTCGAGTCAGCAGTGAGCATTTATAAATTCAACATGCCACAAAAGTAGTAAATTTATAACATTCGTGCACCTGTTCAATATTTAGAAAAGGTCAAGAAAACTAGAAGTGACATTGCAGGCTTTACACTGCTTTGCAGAGCCAAATACCATCAAAAATGCTCATTTTTGCAGCTGCAACTAGCGCTGTTTGCATTTGTCGGGCATTATATTTTTATAAATGTAGACGAAGGCTATACTTGTTTAATATACACTGTGGCTATGATCTGATATAATAGACCTGTATATACATGTAGGCCTATTTGGAAAGAGGCTCACATTGAATTTATAGTTGAAAATCACAGCGCTAATAGGGCATCATTTTGAGCTATCTATATATTGTCAAAACTCACTCCCATTTCTGATACTATCTGTGAACCACCATGCTCTCTGCCTGCCAGCATCCTAGCTGACGAGGTCACCGGTCACAGCAGTGAGTGAGTGAGTGAGTGAGTGAGTGAGTGAGTGAGTGAGTGAGTGAGTGAGTGAGTGAGTGAGTGAGTGAGTGAGTGAGTGAGTGAGTGAGTGAGTGAGTGAGTGAGTGAGTGAGTGAGTGAGTGAGTGAGTGAGTGATTGAGTGAATATTGCTTTACGTCGCTTGTTGCACAATCATGACAATATTGTGACGGAAGGAAGCCCGAAGCCGGGACTATGCCCTACTCTTAGCGAATGACTTCAAGGGTTATTTACCATGTTTACAGTGCACGGTACCATAGACAGCACTGCACACTCTTTGCCTTTGAACAGATTGGAGCACTGAATATGACATGCACAACCCCGATGTCAAACATCTGACCCGTCCTGGATTTAAACCCAGTATCTCTAAGATTCGAACCGGTCTGAATGAGCCCTCGGAACCGGCCTGCTTTGGGTCAGTCAGGCAAGTCTATAGCAACGGCACAGAATGTGAAGAATATCCCATAAAACATGTTAGTTTGATGTTTGGCCAGCGTCGCAGACAGTGGATCAACATTAAACCAACGTTGGGTCAACGTCTGGTTTTCCAGTCCAAGAACTTTCCACAGTGGAATGTTCCTGCTCTCACGAATATAAAGGTAGGCCTAATGTAGTGCTGCCATACTATATCACCTACACACATGTATCACAAGGGATATACACTGACTATGCCAAGTTGGCTCTTATCTCTGTTCAATACTTCCAAGTAAACAAAAAAACACTTTTATAACATTTATACAATGTTGGGCCAACGTCGAAGACGTCGGGCTGACGTTGTATAAATGTTATACAAATGGTTTGTGTTAACTGGGCTTGTCTGTTGAATAACTTTATATTATATTGCATCCATTCACAGCTGCACATTGTGTCAGCTTTAAAGGGACGAAAAATATTTTTCGGTTGAAAAAACCCATGACAATAATTCACAACACCGCATGGACACGACTCTGCATCTGGAAATTAAGCTCACAGCTGACAAGCCTTGTACAGTGAGAGCCTATTTAGATGTAAGTCATGTCCACGAAAATATGGCGACCACTGCCAAATATCAACTGTGTCGATTTAAATGATGAAACCTTTTTGCTGTCAATCGAAGCAGGGCCGCGGATATATTGTTTGTGATTCACCCTGTAGTGTATGCAAAGAGTCCAGCGAAAATGTGCATGCCAATTATGAAAATAGGGCCTAATGCCCCTCAACAAAATCGTTTGAATAATATCACCCACAAACAAATCCATCATCGCACCACAAATTGTAAGACTCAACTTTTAATAATAGGCCTATCGTATAATTTTTCGTAATTGAAAACTTATAGGTCTACATTGACCTTCTATTCGGGCTATAAGCGTTACGGGCGGTTGATAAAAATTAAACCATGCAGTTGTCTGGTCTCCATGTTGTGGTCTCTGCAAAGTAAGGATTAAAATCCTTTCTGAGAAGTGTCATCCATGTTCAGTGTGATATATATATAACTATATAGAACAGGATTTCCCAAACTCCGAGGCCCGGCTTTGGTCTGTTTGAGTGCAATAGACAAAAAATCTTAATATTTTGCAAGCATAAACAGTGTATCGGTCTCCCTCATGGACCAGAATCCTAAATGTCCAGGATATAACCAAGGGAAGAACCAAGGAGACATGTTAAAATATATCTTCAACGTGTATTCCTTCCACCACCATGGCTGGCCAACATTTATTCAATACTTGTGGAGTGTCTCCAAAGACCCTGTACAATAAGATGATCAACTTACAGATTTCACCATACAAATGCGTGTAATACATTGTGCAGTGCTGTCCCCTTTTAACGGGAGTTGGAACTACGCTTTAGCAAGTGTATCATCATATAAAACAAGTGATAATTTCACCACTTTAGCCTCCAAATAAAAAATAATGTTTTTCTAGGTTTGACAGTTATGACAATATCTCTGCAATATTTATTTTTGGAATGAAAATAACTGCTAATATAGCAGAAAAGTCATGCTGTATTATCATAACATTTTAGAAATTAAAATGTCTTCATTTAAATAACAGAAGAGCTGTGTACAGAAAGTACACAAATATGTGGGCACAGAACGGGAGGAGGTGACGATATGTCGTCAAGCATAACGACCACAAAGGAGATCGGGGCAAAACGTTGGTAACAACCATAACTTGGCAGACGTGTATTTTGATTCAAACTTTTATTATATAAAAACACAAACCAAGATAACCAAGATAAGGGCACAAAAGCAATATTATAAAATGATAATATGTGAGCCTTCTCTCTCGGACCACTGCCATCAATGTCACTGAGGACCGGAGCGTTAGCAGTATATACTGATATCTTGAAAACAAGACACGTTCATTTTTATGACACAATTTATAATAATTTTCTATTTATCTTTTCGTTACTGGTTTTAAGGTGTTCATTGTTTTCCCGCAGTACGTGGTGTAGCCAAATGGGGACATAAATATGTAATATTAACGTGAAACATTCACAACTTGCACGTGATTTATTGTCTTTGATGATGGTTATAATTTGATCTCTGTTGTGACTCCTATGTAGAATGTGTTCAGGTATATTTCCGAAAATTCGTTCATTTGAACCAATTAATTGTATTAAGTTTTGAAGTGTATTAGTGGCATCAAAATTACTTTACATTGATCACATGCAGATCGCGACACTTTGCGACAAAGATATCCTCTGATATATCATATTATGCAAGAAAATTATCCTCCTCAATGGTAATACCCGTTTGTGGCGTGAATGATTTCAGCATTGAATGAGCTAATTCTGTGACAGAATCAGGAGTAACAGTAACATGCTTTATATCAACAAAATATTTCTGTTCAGGTATATTCCGAATGATAAACATGATAAATGATCCGTGTCATTAGACTCTAATATATAGTAATATTATTTTTATAGTATATATATTATTTCCATTGCCCTTATCTTAGTTTTCATTGCCCGTATCTACCCTTGCACCCATGTCACCTGCCAGCAGATACGAGAAGATAAACCAATGATGGGGTAATGCTGGTCCAGCACTGCAAATCTTGGACCAGCATTACTCTAGAATTGAGTCGACGTCTCGAGCTAGCTGGGCGTCACCTGTTGTTTGTAAACAATGAATATGCATACTTGTTTATACGGGCGCATCAACCCCTGACGTACCAAAGGGAAGAAGACAATTAAAAAGTATTGATAACTAAATAAAAAAAATTATTGGATAAAAAAAAGTAGTAAATCTTCGCTAATACTTATTTTTAATAGGATCAATGTCATAATTACTCGTCGTAATATGGTAAAATCATACTTGATAGATGGTAAAAGCATTAGTTCCAACTCCCAATACAGGGGGACAGCACTGAGAGCGATTTCACGTTTTGGGGAGAGTTGACTGTCTTATTGTACAGGGTCTTTGGTGTCTCTACGATGTACCTCGTACAGAGGATGTAGGCCTACCCACCAAATTCCGGTTCAATGTTGGGCCCGCGTTGCAGCCCATTGCTGGTTCAATGCCGGTCAATCATCTACGATGCTGGCCCAACACTAATCAACACTGGGTCTGCTGTATACTTTGCGCCGGCACATCAGCAAACACGTGGCATTTACCCAATGCTTTTTGCTTTCGATCCCGGCGCCAGAAGCACTTCCCAGATAACACGATACATTGGTCCAATGTTGATGTTGTGCTGGGCCGCCGTCCGCGCCACTGGGCCAACATTATTCCAACCAGAGTCTTTGACGGTGGCTCGCCATTGAAACTCCATTGAGTGGTTGTACTAGGCCTACCGTTACCGTGTTTGCTGACTGCGGCATAGCAATGCGGGTGACGCTTTCGACCCCAGCGCCAGAAACTCTTCCCAGATAACACAATACATTGGCCCAATGTTGATGTAGTGCTGGGCCACCGTCTGCGCCGCTAGGTCAACATTTTTCCAACCAAAACCCTTTAAGCTTTACTCACGAATATAATCGTGAATTTATTTTTTCTGAACACTATTTAAACACGCAAGTTCTTAACCTAGGGACATCAAACGTTATATTTGACATGTTCATAAGGACTGTTTTACTGAAATGTCAACCGTTTCCCACACACGGTACCCCTCTCCCCCCCTAAGCAGGACACAAACTCTGGCGCAATAACTTAATAGGCTCCTGGCCCCTGGCTAGGCCTAATTATATAGGTCTGATATAATATAGGCTATAGGGGTCTATGCGCTACCGCATAATATTAAAATGATATTGCTAAGCATGTGTAACATGACACCTCTGATACAGGGTGTATATCACCTGTAGGCCTACAGCAAAATGCAAAACGCCTGATAATGTATATCAAGTGGGCTTGTAATCAACCCTTCGAGGCCGGGGGTGCAGACAAACATTCTCGTTTCCATCAAGACGTGGAATATACACATGTAGCAAACAATACAATTCCCGGATACAATTCATCCATTGCTGTTTGAATATTGTACCAGGGTATCCGACATTGAGCCAGCATTGAAACTACACTGTGTCAACCATGCCTCGCGTTATAATTTTGTTAGGAAGAATAATGTGGCGTATGGTGCACATTGAATATATCGCAAACACTACTGAACGTCGGTTTAAAGTTGGGTCAGTGTCGCAGACAGTGTAGGCCTACCAATATCAAGCGAGCATTGGTGTACCAAAGGTCCGTATTTTCTGGTATAGGGTAGGGTGGGGCAAAACACCCCTGGGGGTAAAAGACCCCCCTCTCTCTCATTCACACACTGATCATATGAGATAATCTATTTTTTATTCAAAGTATAGGCGACACTACCCTGATGACATCGCAAGGCTCTGACACAGTGACCTCCATTTTTAAATGTTATAGTTCTAATACGATCAAAAGTTTACGTCTGCTGAAAATAGCCTAGTTTTCGTAGGCCTTTAAAATATTCGTCTCAATTTCATGACATCCGAGTTTTTTGGTAGGCAGCGCGAGTGTCGTTTTTACACAGCTGGCTGTGGAAACAAAATGGCGGTCAGTGTGACTGGGCCTCGCGCAGTAAATGAGTTAAGCGGCCCAGTCACACCGGGTGAGGCGACACTCCCTCACGAATTGGGTTGCGCAATTTTTCTCCACATTTGTTGAATGGCGCGATATACACAAGATAAAAGAAAATATTTTTTTTAAATCACTTTTTGTGAAAAAAGACCACCAACGAAAAAATGTTGTCGAATATTATTTAGATGTGGTATTTTTTTTCGTATATCCAGTTCAAATAGGGATGAGGCTTATTTGTTTTATGAGAACTCCATTTAATGGGACACAAACGAGGTTTATTGCTGAAAGTGCAGAAATAAATAAAATGCCATTAGGGGGCAAAACGCCCCGTCAAAGTGGGGGTGAAACGCCGCGTGGGACGTATTGCCCCCAGTAAGGGCGTTCTACCCCAATACTAGGGAACTTTACATCCTACTTGAGGCTTTCCTTACGAATATGTTTTTATTTCCTAGTAAGACAGCTCTAGGTGATAGCATATTATTGCGGGGAATCCCCTGTAGGGGTATTTACTGTGACCACATTTCTGGATATCATGGGCATTTACACGCTATTTCACCACAAACATAAAAACATTTGGACATCACTGTGAGACATATGCCCCTAAATTCATTTTTAAGAATTTCAAGGTCAAATAGGATTTTTCAACTAGGTACAAGTGTAATTTCCAATTTCTATGTGATTTCGACTGGGCAATCTATTTCGGAAATTATTTTGATTATTCAGGGTCATCTTCAAGGTCAAAAAATCAATTTTAGGATAAAGTAAGAGAAAATAGCAATTTTAACAAATAAGGCTAGAAGCATGTGTAGAACCTCTTTTTCGTGGGATTTGACTTGAAAAATCCATTTAGAGTATTATTTTTGTGAGTCAACGTCATCTGCAAGGCCAATTTCAATCAAGGTCATTGAAATGTTAATTCAAAGGTCATAAATGTGAAAATATGATTTTTTAACAAACACAAATGGCAAAAGAAGTGTAGTACGTCTTTTTTATATCATTTTGCCCAAATAATGCATTTCTGCTACAGTTTTGTTGATTAAAGGTCAAGGTCAATGTGTTGAAGGGACACAATCAGGCTATAATCATAAAAAATCGGTGATTATATTTTGGCTTCTTAGTATGACCATATGATGTAAACATGTCCATGGACTAGAACTTTATAATTTTTGTGCTGCGCATTCACCAGTTAGGCTAGATATAGAGACGGAATTCCCGTATATCTTATTTTGGACATCATTTTTTATGATTTTAGCCTGATTGAATCCGTTCAATTTCAAAGTCAAGTAAGAAAAAATGTGATTTTTGACAAATAAAGCTAGGTACAAGTGTAATACCTTTTTTTCGTGTGATTTTGTCTGGAAAATCTCCTGGTATTATTTTGGTGATTAGAAGTTATTCTCCCGGTCGAAAGATCAATTTCTAGGTCAAATATGATTTATCATGCTACAAATCAGAGCATGCATATAATACATTTTTTTGGTGTGATTTTGATTTGATAATATCTAATTCTAGTAGGGTTCTATTGATTAAACATCACCAGAGTGAAATGTTGAGGCGACAGAAAGGCATAACATATCGATGGAGTGGCGTTAAAAGGCGACAGGGAGGCGTTAACTCTTCCTTTACCAATTTTGCATTTATGCGAAAACTACCTTCCTTTACCAAATTCGCATTTATGCGAAATCCACATGTGTACATGCATTAATTGCCATGGAGATATTTCATTACTGCGTGATTGGAAAATTGCCAACCAGAATGGTCAGTGACATGGACGCAATGTTCTCTTGCATTTTTAATTTGTGTGATGTGCGCATGTGCATAGCTATAACCTGTATTGTGCCCAGGGGCTACCTCAGAGGTCCTCCTTAAAAAGAAGTCGGTTTCTGGGGGTAGTTTTATCAAGGGGAAGTCGGTAAAGGAAGAGTTGAAGGACAATAGGAGGCGTTAAAGGGTGGCGATAAAGTGCTATAAAGAGACCCAGAGGCGCTAAAGGGCGACTGGAAGGGTTAAGCGGCAATGATGAAGTGTTAAAAGGCAACAAACAGACATCAAGGGACGAGAAAAAGACGTTAAAATGCGAACGGATGTGATAAAAAGTGGTGGGGAGGCAATAAAGGGCTATAGGACGATATTAGAGGGCTGCAAGGAAGCGGTAAAATGTTAACGGGTAATGGGGAGACATTAAAGGGCGATGTGTAGGTGATTAAGGGTGATGAGAAGGATTAAAGGTGAAGGAATGTCGCTAAAGGGTGACAGAGAAACGTTAATTAACGACAGGGAGATGTCAAAGGTGACAAAAAAGTGTTAAAGATCGAACGAGATGCATTGAAGGGCGATTGAAAGGCATTAAAATGCGCTGCAAATGCGCTAAGCGGCGATGTAAAGGCATTAAAGGCAGAGCGATCATGGGGAGCCGTTAAATAGCGATGACAAGGTGGCAAAGGGCGACCATAAAGCGTTAATGATGATGAAAAGCGTTAATGGGCGATGGGGTGTCGTAAATGTGATGGGTAGGCGATTAAAAGAGAGGAGAAAGCGTTAAGGGCGACGTAGGCTTTAAAGGGAGGGGGAATGATGATGCAGACACGCTAAAGAGCGACGGAAAGGCGCTAAATGACGATCAAAAAATGATAAAGGTAAACGCTGGAGCATTGAAAGGCAATGTGTGGCGTTAAAAGGTGACGCAGAGGCGTTGAATAGGGCTGGGAAGGCGTTAAAAGGTGATGAGAGGCGTTAAAAATTGACTGGGAGGCTTTGGAAATGAAAGGCGATGGAGAGGTGTTAAAGGGCAATGAAGAGGTGTTAAATGCCTGTGAAAAGGCCTCCAATTGCAATGAAGAGATGTTAAAGTAAAAGTTCTACAAAGACGCATAAAGGGCGACAAATAATCGTTGAAGTGCAACAGGAGTGTGTTTACATCGCCCTTTAATGCCTCTTCATCATCCCGTAATGCACTTAACGATTCCTCATGGCCCTAATGCTTCACCACCACATTATAAAGCCCCCGGTCAATCAAGAAAACTTCTATAGCGCTTATAAATCCTGAGCGAACAGAGCTCACAGATCCTTAGTATCATTTAGTGTGATAGTCCAGGCGAAAGCTAGAGCAAAGAGGTGAAATTTAAGTAATTTCACTGCCCTTTAACGCCTTCTCAACGATCGGTAAAACTTTTCCTTTCAGGCTTTGCTCTTTAACATCTCTACATTGCCCTTTAATACCTTCCCTTTGCCTGAGCATGTTTAATCAAAACCAGCAGAATTAGATTATCTTGTGAAAATCACACCCAAACGAGGCAGCATACCTGCTCCAATTTATTGCATATGTGTTGCAAATCATATTTGCCCTTGAATTTCACCTTTTGATCCTGAGGATGACCTGAAATATCAAAATATCTACTGGCTATACTCTAATTATAATTCCCTGTTAAGCTTGATACATATTTTTCCGGGGTTTTTTTGATTTGCTGTCTCTAAACTTGACGGGCATTTCATTTCTAAACTTGACGTGTGATAACAATATTAATATTTTTAGTGCTTCTGCGTATATCTATTTGTGTATTTTTAATAGTGCAACTCCAGAATTTATACCCAGCCGGCACAATGCGTTGGCCTAGTGTTGATCCAATGTTGGTCCACTATCTACGACCCTGGCCCGGCGTTGGATCGACGTGGGGCCAACGTATTGTGACTGCTGGGTACCGATATGTCACAAAAAATATTTACATATACATTATTATTATATACTGATCGCAGGGTGGCCCTCGCGTGAGCGGTTTTTGTAAACCTTAGCGAGGGTCTCCCGCGTTTTCTTCTTCTTCTTCTTCTTCTTCTTCTTCTTTTTCTTCTTCTTCTTCTTCATCTAAAATCTCAAAAATGATTGAAGAAATTGATTTTTCAGCCAAAATCCCACCAAAAGGAGGTATTACACATGTTCCTTTATTTATTTGTTAAAAAAATCATGTTTTCCTTTGCTTGACCTTGAAGTTGACCTTGCTGATGTCCCTTTAATCAACAAAAAAATACCAGATTATTCAGTCTACATCAGATGAGAAAGACTTATTACACTTCTTCCTATTTTATTTTTAGATCAAAGGTTTTGTTCTACATAGTGTTTTTTTACATAGTCGTATATATAGTTTTCATAGTAAGAGGCTCTAAATAAATTATTTTCAAAATATAAATGAGTTCACTCCAGATGCCAGAGGAGCTAGGTAAAGACAGCAAAGTCTGTTACTTTTATATTTCTACAAATGTAATTAAATACCAGGCGCGGATCCAGAGGGGGCGCACGCCCACCCATTTTGCGTCAAATTCTTTAAAAAGTCCCCTAAATTGGCCAGAAAAAACCTTGGGGGCGTGCCCTCGACCCCCTGCGCCCCCTCCTTTATTAAATCCTGGATCCGCCCCTGAATACTATTCTTATTCAGTAATTGTTATTCTAGTGCCTTTTTGGAATATGTGCCAGTGTGGGGTAAAACGACCCGTGAAAATGGGGTGAAGGGCCCCATGGGCGTTTTCCCCCAGGGGAGGGGCGTTCTCTCAACAGTGTGGGGAAAACGCCCCTTTTTGAATAAAACTTGTGACTACCAGCTCTCAGGCAATAAAAGGGAAACTTTCAATATTATAACTCTGGTATATACCATTGATGGGTGGTGTGATGTGACATTAACATAAATACATATTTTCGTAAAATGAAAACTCTTTTTATCGGACACAAAATAGATTAATAATCTTAGGCTAATCCCAAGCTATGTAATTCATGGTTTGTTCGGATCTCGATTTGTTTGTAACAGTCTCTTTTAGCAATGAAATCTCAGAGGCTGGTCCTAGCCAAAAATTAATCCGAAAGAAATATACATTTATATACCAGATTCTATGTCTAGCGAAAAAATTCCACCTCCTCCCGCTTCCATCCGCTGCAAGTTTTTGTTCATTTTTCTTCTGCCCGTTTTCATACCCTCCTCAACAACAGATAATCTTGTTTAATAATGTTATTGATAGATTTTGTCAATATTATGTATTTTGTATGTAATGATACAAGAGTCAAAGCTCATTATTATATTAATGTGAACAATTAGTAGATTGTTATTAATAGGTTTGGTTTTGTGTGAACAATTACTAGATTGTTATTGATAGTTTGGTTGATATTATGTAATTTGTTTGTAATGATACAAGAGTCAAAGTTCACATTTAAATAGTAGATTAGATCAATCAGAGACATGTATAAATATTCATAGTAGATTAGATCAATCAGAGACATGTATAAATAGTCATAGTAGATTTGATCAATTAGAGACATGGATAAATATTCATAGTATATTAGATCAATTAGAGGCATGTATAAATATTCACTGGTTAATATGTTAACTAACTGACTGTCAAGTAAATGTATACCTATTTTGGTCTTAGGGCTCCACTCTGTTCGACCACGTTTACATTAACAACATTTGAAGGGAAGTCCTTTTTATTTGTAGTCGTTTAATTTGATGTTTATTTTTAATAAACAAATTTTCCCCATTTTATGTGTCTGTTTTTTGTACGATAAACTTGCTTAATAACATATTATGACGTACAGGACAAAGTCGGCTTGGGGGGGGGGGGGCGTTCCGCCCCACCCCACCCTATTTCCACGCTGAATGTGAATTTCACTGTTGACAGGCGCTGATCGCCCTCTCTATGCTGGCTCAATGTTGGTTCATCGTCTACGACGTTGGCCCAACATTTAATCATAGCGTGAACGTCTAATGTTTGTTGAAGTAACATTACATGATATCCCAGTCAGCACGACTTATTGAACCTATGTTGGTTTAATGTTGGGCCACCGTCTGCGACGCTGGCCCAGCATTAAACCAGCATTAAATGTATCGTGTTTACTGGATGCATCCAGTCGATCTGTGGACTTCACCAAGGAGGTTATATGATACAAGCTCCTTGGACTTTACCATTGCATAATTATGTTTTGTCCATTGTTTTTTATTTTGCATACCCTTAGTTCTGCTTTAATTAAATAAACTAGTTTAGTTCGTTGAAATAGCTATTCATTCGAGGTTTAAGCTAGCCATGCAGCAAGTTGGTAAACATAGGCAAGTATATGACTGTATGCTTATATTAAAACAATAAACATTATGTTTGTAAAGCCGGGTTCACACTGCTACGATTGTCCACGACACGATTTTCCACTCGGCGGATTGTCCACTCGCGGGAAGTTTTGGAAAAATCGTGAACCAACTTGTCTTTACCTTTGCGAACTTGCGTTACCAGCGCTTTAATACAATATAAAACTGTGACAATATCACTAATAAAGCAGTAAAGTTTATAACAACGGCATTCAGTTCACATCAGTAGAACTCCCTATAGCAAACCGTCGCAAGGATGCCGTGATCATATCGTGTTGGTTTATAATCACTGATAATAGAGCTGTGTCTGTCTGGCGACCAATCTCGTGACCCCCCCCCCTTTAATTTTACAATGCCCCTTCCGAAATCTTGAAAATATAATTTTCTGTATATAAGAATTAGATTAGATGATAATGGTTTTAAAGATAGTCTACCTAGAAATAGTGTATTTGGTATTTAATTAGCTAAAAAAGTCCTCGCGCCTCGCCTCTTCATTATTTTAGATATTTGTGCCTTTTTTATTTTTCGGTGACCCTGCCCTTTTCCTATTCTGGATCCGCCCCTGATGCCTCACGATTTGTTTCAATGCATGCCCTGTAATGTCAGAACCTTCTAAAACTTTTGTAGCAGTATTGGTGTGCCCCGTACTTTAGCCCTTATCCTGCTAAGATGCTGGGTGAAAATTACTCATATTTAGTTACAAACCTTGATATATAAATATATTTTATAAATATATTTTATTCCCAATAACAGTAATTTAATCGGTTTATAAAACAGATTAAAATGACTTTTTCGTGATAAGCAGGCAAAGGGTTAATTCACACATCAACATTTTCTTTATAAAGTTCTCCAGTGAGACGGTCACCTAAAAAGAAGTAAAGCTCCTGATTTATTGAGATGTCTAATTCTCCAAGAAAACGTTATAGCGGAGTTCTGCCCAATCCCCGTCGGACCCCTCATGTCTGCCTTGAATAGACGAGCAGGCTACTTCTACTATAACATTTTGGCTGTTGCTCTGGAGATAGTTCAGGTGCAGCTGGTGGCATCCTCTGTCAGTCCCAAGATAACTTACACAGGGACTGATCCAGAACTTGTAAGAAGGGAGGGGGCACAGAAGCATCAGCCACAGACGCCTTTATTATGCTTGGTTGCGGTTTCGCGCATTTTATCAGTTATTGATGAGGGCACAGGAAGTCACCGGCAAAATTACACTATTCTGTCAGGGGCTCACTACATGAAACCTGTTTTAGCCACTGCAGTACTGCATGGGGCTATAGCAGGGGCTATAGGGTTAACGCAGATATAATATAAAGTGCAACAAAATAAGCCCTGTATTGTGAATTATCATTTAATCTTGATCTTGATCATTTAATATGAAGTCATGAAATTGTACATTTGATTGAGAAATAATGCATTTTTTCTGACATAGTATAGTGACTGCTTAAGAGGATAGACGTTCTCCGTTTACCTACAATCATGCTTAGAAGGCCTACATAACCTAATTCCAGAGATAATATCACCTGTAATATTTCTGTGCCATTCAACGATTACCATTATCTTATGCCCATAGCATATCATGATAATAGGTATAACGGCACGCCTCACATAGTAGGCGTGCCCAGCAACATGATACTTAACTACAACGATAAAACAAAATTAAGCCAGCGTCTGTGACATTGGCCTGGCATTGTGTTAACATTTGGCCACATACTTATGTCTGTGTGCTTGTTGACATAGACCGTTACGTACCAAGGATCCTTGGTTATACCATACTTGGTCAGAATTCTGCAGCCTTACTATCAATAAAAGTACACAATAAATAACACTGTCTAATGACATTGGCGTCCTCACCATAAAACTTGTCTAGCCACTTACTAACAATTTTACTAGCCCGAAAATACGACACCCTGAACCCTGAGGATGTGGCAAACAATTCATGAAACTAGCTGATCTGAGTAAAAAAGTAAAATAAATCCCCAGCATAGCGTCTCCTGGTGATTAGAAGGAGGTGGGTCTATCTGTTAGTTATTAACCCTTAAAGCACGGAATTTTTTTATGAAAATCATGGAAACCAAAGGGTTTTTTCAATTTGAAATTATCATAAATGTCTTAGTTAGCTAAGTTAGATTCATTTGAATACCTATGTTATGGGTCTATAAGGCCATCAGAAAGATTTTTCTCTTACAGTGCGGGGATCGACTTTAGTCGTCAGAATCTGACGTCCACAGACGTCAGATTCTGACGACTGAAGTCGTTCCCCGCGCTGTAAGGGTTAATTCCCGGAGGACGGCGCATACTTATATTATGTTCACTCGTGTGATAAATACAGAAGTCTCCCCACTGGGGGCCCATGACGTTGTATCGACATTAGTAATGTTGATTTAACGTCGTGGGTCAAGATTTGCCAGTACCTACAGTGTGTTTTTGATATTTCGTTAGATCGTCAGAATTCACGATAAGCGGATCCCCACTGACAAAGAAAAAACTTTCTAAATTTTATTACAACGCTGAATAAAAGGTCACACCCGATAGGCCCTACACAATAAGATTACGGTTATTTTTATAGTTCTCGTAAACCTCCAGCTTTTAAAACATACATGTAATAAGAGCAGCACGCCAATGTTTTAACACTGGCTTCATTATTCAAATATATTCTCTAAATATTTCCACCTTATTTTATCAGAAAAAATATTTGGCATACCTATGAGATGCAACATTGGTGTGTTATTTGTTACATAAGGTTATCAGAATAGTTATGACATTGTGTCAGTCTAATATTTAGTGTATGTAAACTAGTAGGGCCTACTTGTGAATTTATTCGTCCTTGTTTAAAGAGCATATTTACACTTTTGAGGGGTGCTTTCTTCTTGCATCTTGGTCTGTCAGATCTAGTTTATAGCTATATTTTGTTGACGACACAGAACATAGTACTGTTTGACAAGTGTGACGTTTGTAATTAATTCAAAGGTTTCAAAGGTTTCGCCAGGACTGTATATACCTTACCTATCTCTCCTGCAATAAACATAGAGTATACTGAGCGGCATACGCCAGACTAACAGCATGTAAGACTATATTATGTTATATTATATAGTCCCCCACTTCTCTATAAATTAATGTTTCCTACAAATTATAAATATGCTACAAATATATTTGTAGGGCTTATTTATCTTGATGCAGCAAACAAAAATTGAAGACCACGCGATAGAATGAATCTACAAGAGTTACAAACACTTTCACGATATTGGGTGTGGTGTCGTGTTCGCAAGCATTGTGTGTGACCTGAAGAGTACAATCTATTGTCTTTGTCAGATACTGGGCAGTGAATACCCCCCATCATACTCATTCCATCATCTCCTCAAGGCATTGGCAACAGAAGCCACGACTAGTTTAACTTGGTTGAATGCGTACATACATTTTGCTGACATTGAGGTTTGGCCATTATTAAATGGCCTGTATATATATATTGCATGTATGTAGGCCTACATAGCATAGGCATACCTGTCACCGGATAGTGATATTTGACCATTATCTCTTAGAATAAAGGTTTTGGCAGGTCATTAAGTTATGGTGAACTTGAGAACAAACAACATACATTTTACTATGCAGAAAAACCCCTTGGACTCATTTCAGCATTCTAACATGTTCAATCAGACATGTAGGCCTATAGGGCCTACATTAATTTTCCTGAACATAGTTTAGTGTATCATTATGTGTATATTACATAGAGGCCTACATAGGCCTATACATGCTTATCAAATTTATGAAAAAATAGACACCTTCCAAAATCAATTATTGATAAACGTAGTAGACCTCTATTTACAGCAACACATTTCATCAATTTGAGTGAAAATTGATTTTGTTTGTATATCAGGTAATTTATTAGCATAAGCTGAACATCATGTAGCCCAGTGAACACAAAACATTTGTATAACATTTATACAATTTTGTACCAACGTCGAAGACGTTGTATAAATGTTATACAAATAAAATGTTTTTGTGTACTGAGAGGTCTTACATCAAAATATATCTGCCCACTTGAGACGAGTGTCTATTTAATTTGTTATGATTTTATTTTCAGGATGCAGGTGGCAGAGTTGGTAGGGCCCCGTGAGCCTCTCAGGCTGACCACCAGAGAGATTCCAGAGACGCCATCAGAAGGCTTCCTTCTGAAGACAGAATACGCCGGGGTCTGTCACTCTGACTGCCACTTTATAGACGAAGATACCTCCCTGGGAAACGGGGAATTCTTCAAATATTCAGATGTACTTGGTAATTATGATAAACATTATTATAATGCACACATCGCATTTATGTATCAGATATCACATTTTGAGTAATAATCATTGACTAAAATAATAGTTCTGATTTATGATTTGAGATATTATCGGCCTACGTTTACTTGATGTACTTGGGTATTTTATCAAATCGGGACCTTTTTATTCACCTTGAGTTGGGAATTAACCTTTTCACTACCATACATGACGGAAATTTCCGTCGTCATTCGTCAATGAACGTAACCATAAAATGACACAAATTTTCGTCAAATATATACTACATTTATGTATTTTTCGTCATTTGAAGCTGGAAATTGCGTTAGCAATTCCAGCTTCAAATGACGAAAAATAGAACTCCTACACCAGTATATCTGGATCCTGGTATGCACCCCGGCCTGGAAGTCAAAGGGTTAACATCTCATTATCGCTGAAAAGGAGAATAAATAGCTGGGTGTTAGGAGGATTAATGAAAGTGGTCTTGTCCATGTATTTTACTATGCAGAAAAACCCCTTGGACTCATTTCAGCATTCTAACATGTTCAATCAGACATGTAGGCCTATAGGGCCTACATTAATTTTCCTGAAAATAAGAATAAATAGCTGGGTGCTAGGAGGATTAATGAAAGTGGTCTTGTCCATGTATTTGTTCACATTCTAACTGCTAAGCAATATACTAATAAAATGCTCTTCACAGGCGCGTAAAATCACGATATTACCGCAATATTTGATATCGACATGCTACTACTGTAATTTAAATCCCAGCACGTCACATAATCTCACGTGACGTTATTTGGCGTCACTCATCTCATATCAAGCACGTCCACCATCATGCCACGTCCACTCATCTGACTCGTATTACGTCACGGCATCCAACATCACAACACTTCACGTTGTCAGCGTCATCTCCAGGTAAATTCTAGGTGATGTCACGTCGCGTCATTCCAGCACGACTCCTCCTAACCCAGTGAGCCTAACATCTACATCCTCTCATTATCACCTCTAGCTGTGAATTCTGGTCACTTCAATCTGTATGAGTAGGCCCTTTAGTCTCCCCTATGTCCTGATTTTATAAAATACACAAGAAAATATGTCAGATTACAGCTCAGAACGACCTTATTGTGATGAATTGTACTATTTTTGCTTCAATTAATTTTATTCATAATATGTCATGTGCATCTCAAAATGGGACAATGTAGCTTTTTACCAGGGCTAGCCTGTGTCGTTGTGGCTAGGCATATCATGGGATTACAAGGGGTTTATTTTCCATTTTACAAAGTGGCGATGAACACGGGTCATATATATATACATAAGCTCTACCATGCAAAGGAAAACAGCAATAACTGCCTATTTTTCAAGTAAGAAGTTATTGGGCGGCATGGTGCGGGGAAACTCTAGCGAGCCCAAATCCTATTCTTCTAAGTCTTCTTTCTTTCTTTATTGGTGTTTCTCAGAGAGTGTCAGATACGGCGTACTATCCCGGCGTACTATCCCGCGACAGAGAGTATAATACTAGGCCATATTGGCTGGTGAAACGAGCGGCAGACTAGGCGTCTGTCTCCTAAAGCGAACTAGACTAGAATGAACGAGAATGGCGCGATTCTCAGCGTGGCACAGGGCTGGGCGGAAGTAGAAACTCATCAGCCTCTGATTCCGCCCGTCCCGAAATCGGCCCAAAACGAATTCGGTCGAGAAGACGATACTGGCCTGTTGCCGTCGCCACACAGTTACTGCTGTTTGCCTTTGCAATCAAGCAACAGTAACCTAACTACTTACTTGAAAGTAAGCAATTTTGATGTTCCCTATTTGCGGATTTCAAAACGTACAAAAACACCTAACAATAATGTATCCCTGTTTCAGGTGAGAAGTTTGCAGGCACCGTACTGGGCCATGAGTTTTCTGGTGTGGTACAGGAGGTGGGGAAGGATGCTCCAGCAGACTGTAACCTGAAGGCAGGCGACAGGGTCGTGGTGTTCACGTTTATTGGCTGTCGTCAGTGCGAAGCTTGTGCTGCCGATGAGAGCAACCTATGCGAAAATAATAAGGGCGGTGTGACTGACATTGGGCAAGGCGCATATGCAGGAGGGTACTCCCAGTTTGTGGCGGTACCAGAGTGTTGTTTAGCAGTGAAAGTGCCAAAGAGCGTGTCTCCAGTGGTGGCTGCTACCATGCCATGCAGCATGTTGACCGCGTATCGCGCTTACATCTCCGCCAGACCAGCTTTACAAGCAGCGGTACGCTTGAGAGGCATGGCAAATCTCCTCGTGGTAGGAGTTGGAGGCCTTGGTATGTGGAGCATTATCATGGCAAAGTCATTATTTTGTGAACAAAATGTTCGAGTGATCGCGGCTGACATTAACAAAGATAAGCTTTTGACGGCCACTGAACTGGATGCTGATGATGTCGTTCATTGGGAGAAAGATGCCGACGTGGAACACCTGGTATCCACGACAACCATGTCCGGGTACAACAAAATGGATGCCGCCATAGATTTCGTGGGTACCGCGCACACCCAAAACGTAGCCATCCAGAGTTTACACAATGGCGGCTCCTTGGTTTCCATTGGGATCCACGGAGGCGCACTGACTATACAGATCCCTGTCATCGTAAGTAAATCCATCAGCATTCTGGGCGTTCGTGTTGGAGGATTGTGCCATCTGCGAGATTTGATGGAATTGGTGGCAGTCCAAAACATCGAGAAACACCCTCCCTTCGAATTGTTTAAACTTGAAGAGATCAACACGGCCCTTCAAAAATTGCGAGAGGGAAAAATAAAAGGCCGTGCTTTAATAACTTACCAAAGTTAAGTTATATGAAACTGTCGAATTATTGAATTGAATTTTCAATTATAATGTATCTATTATCATATTTGACAAGTATTGATTTATTTGCTATCAGACCAATGTGTATGTATACTGTGTGATATATTTTCTCATAGCATAATTTTAAGAGGTATATTTTATGATATCAGATGACTTTACACTTTACAGCTATTTAAGTGTTTACGATTAATCTTCCAAAGAATATATTTTATATATTGTCGTCTTTTAATAGTCAAGGATTACTGGTACTTGAAACTCTTGCCGATGAACACGAAACATTGAGCCTGTATTTCTTCACTGTTACCCCTTAAAACACTAAGTTTAAACAAATTTTTTTCACCCATTTGAAGTAGTGTCTCGCTTCCGCGACGCACAAGTGTTTTAAGTGGGTAAAATGACTCACATATAATTATGTACAATTAGAATAGCCGAACATGGGCCGATCTAGCTAATTTAAAGCTCTTTATCCTGCACTTTTTCTTGTTTGAAGGAGATATAAAACGGCTATAGACGTGATTAAGGGTAACCCTTGCAACGCTGAATTAGTTTTGTATAAGTCTGATAAAACATGGGAACCAAAGGGTTTTTCAATTTGAAATCATCATAAATGTATTATTCAGCTCTTTCCGATTCATTTGAATACCTATGTTATGTGTCTACGGACATTATAAATATGTTAACCCTTTCAGTGCGGGGACCGTCTTTATACGTCACGTATAGAGACGGTCCCCGCACTGAAAGGGTTAAGGTTAAACAAACAGTCACCCCAGCAGACACGGGGTAATTGCTGGGTGCACGGTGTCACGATAGCTCGTCAATGCAACGCACGTGGTTTTACTTTATCACGTTTATTATGCGAAACTACACATTTAACAACGATGGTGCTTCTGCGTGTGTGATCTTCCAAATAATTTCTGTATGATTATCTTCATATTATGTAGATTGTGAAGTAGTTTGTAGTTATATATTTTCTCTGGATTGAGGTTGTACTCTGCTGTGCAAAGCCAAAAGGTGGTATCTGCTTACTTTAGCAGTAAACAGATAATGCCTTTTGGATTTACTGAGCAGTACTGTAAATAGCACTTTTGTCCTATTTGAAATACTCATCTTACCTGAAGTCCCCGATGAGTTATCTAGGTGTACCATAGTACTTTACCATAACTCAACGATGTAGCAATGCTGGGCCAACATCTTCGACGCGTTGGGACAGCGCTGGCCCAGTAGTCTGGACCTGGACACCACATGTATAAATATTTACAAGTAATCACTTGTTCATTACTGCTTTTTTCAGCTGGAAATATTTGCGTTGTTGTCTCTGGCTGATATGATATATTACTTTTGTCAATGTTCCATATATGGTGCCACAAATTATTCCCGTTGATTTTATTGCGGAATAGGCCTACGTCGAATAGACATTTATATGAAATATTAAATTGTATTGAAATTATGTGACACACGATGTTATACACCTGTGAAAGATGTTAAGTGGCCAATTATGAAATTGCTGACACAAAATTACTTATTTCTCTTCGACATTTGGCTGTGAGGCTGAATTATAAAAACACGACATGTCTTATGTAGTCTTCATAGGGTAACGGTAAGAAGACGAACCACTTTTTAAACAGGCGGAGATGGATCTTGACCAATTATTTAGGAGCATGAAATGATTTTTAAACATATTTTAATTTATATTTCACGGCTATTACGTTCGCAACTGTTTTTTTTGTATGGTGAAAGTTTTCGCTTATCACGTTATATTACACATTGCTTAGAGTAGCTTGCACTTTTATTACACGTATGCCTGCCGCGCTGATTATATTAGATAAGTAATATTTAAAGATCTCTGATACAAAGACATACATCATTTTGTATGCACTTTCTTCAGGGATACTTGTTTGTTATATATATTTTTAACATTGTTGTGGACTTATATCATATCCGTGCAATTCCCACGACTGTTAAGTTTGGAAAAAAATGTTTTATTCTTGTTGATTTAAGAGCTTTTATATAAATTGATCAAGCGATGTTAGAAACATAGTACAATTTAAGTTGTAGTCGGCCTATCTGTAAGATAGTGAACGTGGGTTTAGTGCTAGACTATGTATAGTATTCTACCCCCGACCAATGCGAGGTTCACCCTGTCACATGACGAGATCGGCCAATCAAATCTTTCATGTTGTTGTTATTCAAATTAGAGGGTAGAATACCATACCAATGCTTAATAATCAAATCAATATGTTGGTTTTTCTCTGCAAAATTGAATGCTTCTAAAACAGTTTATTAACTTAACTGTTAGCGTGTTGCATTACTCTATTTTCTTTCATTTAGAATGTATTTGTGTTGGCGAAACTTTCAGGCTTTTCTGAACTGTTTTTCCACAAAGAAAATATGTACTGAAATATATTTATTTCCGTTTTATATCTCAAATATTATAGTGCGAGTTATGAATTATGGCAGTTTTGAAAAGTTTCGAATTTAGAACTATGTGTTATTTTTTTGAAGCTGGCAATTGCGACAGCAATGTCGGCTTCAAAAGAATCAAAATACGGAGGAAAGTAGCACTGCTGAGGTAACCCTTTCAGTGCTGGAATATGTTTGTATAAACTATGGAGACCAAAGGGTTTTTCTCAATTTAAAATCATCATAAACGTCTTAGTTATCTCTTTCTGCTTCATTTGAATACCTATGTTATGGATCTAAGGTCCTTACAATTTTTTGGAATTACATTTTTTGGGGACCGTCTTTAGACGTCAAAATCTGACGTCTGAAGACGGTCCCCGCGCTGAAAGGGTTAATAGAACAGTCCACGAAATTTTGAGCATTCACATATCCGTCGCTTCATTGCTCAATATTCACCTTATTTTGTATGTCGGACAAAATTTTTTTTGAGCCCTGCTGTTATTGCTATATCTTATATTGTTACTATTGAACACAATGAACACTATACGTTCAACGGTTGGCCCGATACTGGTTTATAGCTGGTCCAACGCTGCGCCACCAGCCCAACATTAGGCCAGCGATGTTTCCATATATCGAGTTTGCTGTGAAGTTTGTGGTGATACACCGTTATAATGAACTACACGTCTGGTATATTTTGTTTACTGCGGCGGGAAAATATTTTTGGAATTCAGAGGCGACCATCAAATCCGCCGCCTAATGTATTTTTTATTAAACATTGTTGTTGATAATAAACAAATGAATTCGAATGATATGGATTGTGTTGAGTTATATTTCAGCCTGCCCCATGCCCTGTAAAGTCAAAAAGTAGTAACTGCTTACGTTTCAGGTAAGCAAAATTATTATAGTGCAGTAAAAGTAGGCCTAGTGGTTCAAGCCGGAATAAATTGTTGATTGGTATTTTGGGTTTTTAAGACTCACGGGGCGGCCTGCTGAACAAATTCTGAACAACAACCACCTGGTAACCATTTTGATCATAATGCTAATTGGCATAATTTTCCTAATTAATCACAAAAAACTTGAAACCGCTATAATGCCCATGTTTTGCACCCCGTCGAGCTCGTTCCAGTCAATATCGAATACTGCAGACTTTTCTAATTAGCATAAATTAGCATACTTAATGATAAAGCTTCTAAAAATCCCCATAACATTCGAATCAGTTCACTTCAAAAATATATTTTTTGTGCCTGAACCTATGTTTTCCACCCGATTTATTTCCTTAAAACATATTTCGAAAACCCTGGATTCATCTAATTAGTATAAATTAGCATGATTTATTGATGAAGAACAACATTTTTAGCACCGTGTACCAATTGACTTGGCTGGTTGTTTTTTGAGCTTCCATCCACGTATCCCAACCCATGGAAGCTCAGAATGAATACCCAAGTAGTTTATGCTCTCATGACTTAGAAGGGCTGAGCAAATTCTAAGCAGCAGACTCCTGGCAACTGTTTATTTCATGATATGGTAATTTGCATAATCAATGAGGAAATGCAAAAAATACATACAAAAACTACTATATTTTTTTGAGTAATTTACCTGGAAATGTCACACCCCAGCTGTTTTACACCCCGTAGATTTCGTTGATGTAACTTTCGTACTAATTCACTTTTTGAGCCTACACCCACGTAACGTCATATACATAAATGTATATTTTATTTTCAAAATTGACATGTCAGTTCCTTAGCTTCTTTAAATTTAAATGTTTTAAAACAATACATGCAAATGATGGAAGGGAGACTCGAAAAAAGGTTTTGAAAAACCTCTTTCGTGCACACCACCCTAATATTATTAACGGAGATCAGAACTAATAGATACGTATATATTATCGCCGTATTTGAACAGATGTACGTTATCTATATACAATATATTGGATACATCACACATAGGTTGAGTCCATTTTGAGGCGAAGTACACCCTGATATCAAGCCATGTGATATGATGTAGAGGGCGGTTCTCATAGCGTAAACAGACCAGTATCATCACTTTATGGATACTATGTATTGATTAGATGCGCCTATTTCTATATTTTACTGACGAGTAGGCCTATTATTTTTATGAGATTTTCAAAATGTTAGAACCTATCATAATAGAAGAAAGCGACGAAGATCAAACCTGTGAGTATAGAATGAATAATAAAATGTAATTATTCACTCCACTCAGAAATTTGTTCACAATCTATAGTTTGAACTGTGGACTCAACATTTAATATCTTAACAATGCAATATTTTTTTCTCATATTTTTAAAACTCGTTATATATTGCAGGAATTGTATAGGTATCATTTATTTCACCATATTTGCCAGTGATATTCATTTCATAACCTACCCATTATAATTAAAATATAATAATAAAGTCTTCATTTAGCGAGGGTACAGGTATATACAACAACGTACAAAATCAATAAAAATTAAAAACATACATACATGTATGTACCAACCCACTGAGCATAGCTCATCCGCCGTGGGGCCCTCATACATAAACATTAAAAAACATACATCGATATATACATCTATTTAAATAATATAATAATATATACATAACTCGTATGATTCATTCACTTATATAATATAAAATAGTAATAATAGCATATATTTAAATTCGTGTACATTATAATTGAATATACCATCGTTGGCCCACTGTGGACAGTTTGGTTTCATAGTTAGCAAGGCTTACTTGTTGATTGACCCTTTAACCGCCGGTGCCGCATATACTCGGGTTTTCATGTTTTAACACATTACGTACCACATTTTAAATATGTTAAAGATGACATAAACCAGCAAGATTTGAAAAGAGTTGACCTCCATTTTGTCAACTCTGAATAATTTTCACTCACTTGAAGTTGTGGATCGCGTCAGCGAGACACAACTTCAAGCGGGTGAAAATGCAAATTTGGCGGTTAAAGGGCTAAAACGCTAAGCGCGATTTTAAATTATTGATCGATTAAATCACTGTTATTGCTAACAAAATTTACGTTTAAACTTCAAGATTTGCAAATGTGTGGTCTCAAATTAAACCAATATGAGTAATTGCTACCCACTTGAAGTTGCGGATCGCGATGGCGAAACACAACTTCATATGGGTGACGATTTAAGTGAGATAACCTAGCGGTTAAAGGGTTAACCCTTAGCACACTGGTGTCGACTACAGTTGACTATAGTATTGTTTTCTCATGTTTTAATTGGCTTGCATAACCAGGTTTTAAAAATTAAATATGTCTCAAATCTGTGATAATCACATACATTTCAACCTAGATTTTGCAAATTAAACTAATTTTTGATCACTTGAATTTGTGGATCGCGGTAGCGAGACACAACTTCATGTGGCTGGAAATTTAAATTTCTTAGCTCAGTGCTCTAGGGGTTAACATATATTTGCTCAGTGAGACACTGGTGAGTAGTCAAGTACCTAATAATAAATGCCACCAGATGGCAACCAGTGACGGTTCACCTCCACTCGGCCAGCTGACATTCATGAGGCATTGACCCAGAGTTGGTTTTATGTTGGGCCAGCGTCGCAGACGGTGGACCAGCCTTAAACCAACACTTCGTCAACGTCCGTGTTGGCTGGGCCTCATCAGATGACAACAAATAATCAAATAACAATGGTGCCAGATGTTTTTTTTCCAGCTGAGAAGGCATTATTACTGTAAATATACCACCAAACACTCACTGTTTCAAGAAAACACATGTATGTCACCAATAACTTTATATAATGTAATCCTCTTTTGATTATAGCCTAAATGTGAGAATTTCACGTTGATAAGTTTGGCCGAGGTAAATGAGGTCAATGAGTAATGTGTAGTTTCAAGAATGTATTAACCAGTAACCACGAGGCACTGACCAAAGTGTATAGTTGATGCATCTTCTGCGACGCTGGTCCAACAATATATCAGCATTGGTTTAATCAAGTACAATTTTCCTTGATTTAATGCATTGAGCTCGCTGGGAAAACGTGTAGTTAGCTAGTTAAGATTGTTTTCTACTGTACATAGAGAATCTCCTGACGCCCAGTCGATACGATTGTTTAAAGTTGGGACATCGTCTTCGACACTCACCTAAGATTAAACCATGATGGGTCACTATATATCCAGTATAGGCCTAATATATAATGACGTTCACTATGTTGAATTATACTTCCTTGAAGACCTATAAAGCTCTCCATAACCACTGGGCACACGAGGTTGTTGCGACGACTTACGTCGCAACAACGTCGTGTGCCCAGTGGGTATCCATACATATTGACTAATTATACTTTATTTTGCTAATGAATTCTGGATACCAGCTGTATATCAAACAAAGACTATTTGCATTTGTAGGGCGAACAGCAGTAACTGCTTTCTGTCCAAGTAATCAGTTACTGTCGTTTGCCTTTTCACGTGAGCTGTTGGTTATTCTGCTGTACAGGTGAGGATGTGCAATGTGTTGAGGTGGATCCTGGTACTGGAAGCCTGAGGATGTCCACCAAAAACATGCCAGATGTGCCGCAGGAGGGCTTCATAGTGAGAACACATTACGCTGGCATCTCCCAGGCTGATGTACATTACCTCGATAAGTGTACGGAAGAAAAAGATGGTAAATATATCGTCACCTTAGATATGAAAGGGTGTATCTGCCACTTTGTGAAGTGGCAGATACACCCTTTCATATCTAAAGTGACGATATAATGTGGTGGGTAATATAATATGTAGTGGATGTAATTTAGGCCTATTACAGTGCCGTGCAAGGGCAAATAGCGAACTAGCCTATTTACTTTTTAAGTACCCAGCAAACAGGATACATTGTGGCAATGCTGGTTAAATGTTGGACCAGCGTCGCAGACGCTGGATCAACATTAAACCGGCATTTTTACAATATATCATGCTTGCTGGGCCTAAGCATTTTTTTTTACCTTTGTATTGTACTGTGTATTGTTTGATTATGCGCATTCATTCAATTTCTGAATTGTTCAGTAATTTTATTATTTTTTTATTCAACGTATTTTTTGCTGCATATGAAAATAATCGCATAATTAGGAACTGCTGTGGTCAATTCTTCAACCCAGCAAACATGATGTTAAACCAGCGCTGGTCCATTGTCTTCGAAGCTGACCAAGCATTAATCCAACATTTTTTAATATAAGAATGAATTTAAGAAGTCCGTACACGTGATCCGCCTATGCTGACGGCTACTATTTGACGGGTGACAGTCAACTCGTACCCATGTCAGCTCGCCCCATGTCAACTCGTACCCATCTCAACTCGTACCCATGTCAACTCGTACCATCATGTCAACTCGTACCACAACCTGCCTAGTTGGGTACGAGTTGACATCACTTATGGTCCACAAGTGATGTCAACTCGTACCCAACAAGGCAGGTATCAGATGATGGTACGAGCTGGCATCTCTTATCACACAACAGATGTCAGCTCGTACCCATGTCAACTCGTACCACTCATAGATGTCAACTCGTACCATCATCAGATGTCAACTCGTACCAAAGTTAATCCCGGAGGATAATGATTGTAGGTAATATATAAGAGCCTGCTTGGATTGTGATATTTATGTATTACGTGTGTTAGGGCATTTTCAGCTTCCAATTAAATTTAATCTAATGATATCCTCATACAAATGATAACATATACCTACATGTAACTGGACAAAAACATGAAATGAATGGGTTTATAGGCTGTTTTATTATGGCTATGCCATTTAACATGAATTTAATTCTGTATGTGATATCAAGCAAACTGTGATTTTAGCAAATTAACCATCGTTTATATATACCTGTACATATATTCTACCATTTTTATGACAAATAAGACTTTTCTTTATGTCAATAAAATATATATCTGTTACCTTTGTGCACAAATAGTCTGAAATATTGAATCATTACGAGTGAGCGGGGAAGAAACAATTTTGTTTCTTTGAAACTTGAAGGCCAGAGAGGGGTTCGAACCTGCGATCTCCAACTGTACATGGACAGTTTTTTACATATGTTACCTATTTATTCAGTTATCGGGTCACTAAGTATCACAAACATAAAAAATGTAACCAAAACACTTGAGAATTATTAGTGTTTAATGCACTGATATGTTTATGAATTGATACGAATAATATTTTATTAAGCAATGATTTTGTTACAATATTTATTGAACAATTATTGTATTATGTTCAAAGTCAACACGTTTTGACGGGATGACAAAGTGACACTTGTTCAAAGTAGTATAAGTTCAAAGTCAACACGTTTTGACGGGATGACAAAGTGACACTTGTTCAAAGTAGTATAAGTTCAAAGTCAACACGTTTTGACGGGATGACAAAGTGACACTTGTTCAAAGTAGTATAAGTTCAAAGTCAACACGTTTTGACGGGATGACAAAGTGACACTTGTTCAAAGTAGTATAAGTTCAAAGTCAACACGTTTTGACGGGATGACAAAGTGACACTTGTTCAAAGTAGTATAAGTTCAAAGTCAACACGTTTTGACGGGATGACAAAGTAACGAATTTTAACTATGATTGAGGATTTAAAATTAGATTTCAACTATATATGTGGAGCTAATTTCCCGGAGCAAACTATCTGGTTCTAATGTGTCACTTCAAAAGGTATAGCAGCTAAGGTGAATGAACTTTTCATCTTTGTCACTTTATGTCCGTTTTAATTTTTCACTGGCTTGTCTGTAGGATCAGTGAGAAACTGAAATTGAAACGATTTTATGATCAAGTTAATAGACCGTTTGACTTCAGCTTAGCTGTGGGGTGTCAAGGGTCAATTCCTTCACTACAAATTATGCATGTGTTGTTGCTAATTGCAATGATTGCTATGAAAACACACCATTGAATTATAAGCCGTTATTTTTTCACATGTGACTCAACCCTTATCGTAGTAATTGTCACCAGCCCCCCGTCTGCCCATTTAACATTACGTAACGTAATATGTAGGCATAAGCATAACGGCATTGCCACTAATTAGGGCGCTAATCCCTTTGACCCTTCCAGTCCTGGAGTTTATGAAATGTCACATAAAACATAACAAATATAGCTCAAAGTTGCTTTGGATTCATTAATTGTCATATGAGGACCTGTACACAAATTTATGTTTCGTCTGAGAATGATTGAGGTAACATACAATTTGCATTGAAATGATGTAGCAAAAATATCATAATTCATAATAATGTCTGAAGCAATTATTTACGGTGATATGTTTATGCTGGTCTGACATTTAGTGTTGTGATAACAGCCTATTAACCATTACCATTGCCATCTAAATTAATTTTGAAAAGCCCAAGACATCGCACCTCAGTACCGGAGTCATTCGTATCTTTACTATCACAGCTTTAACACAACATGTTAAAATTTAAACTAAAAACATTTTTTTGCCTGGAGGCATCAAATTGTCACCGCTCAGTAACAATTGCCACCACCCTTCCTGACTTGTGATCACTATGACGCAACGCCGTAAATAAACATAACGGCATTGTCTGGGAGGGGGGCAACCGACCATTGCGGCTAATCCCATTTGACATGCCTGGCTCAATAATTTAATTAAGTATTATTTGACCACTAAAATAAAAGTTACAAGTTATGTATAACTTACATTCATTATCCTCCAGAATATTATCCTTGGTACGAGTTGACATTAAATGATAGTACGAGTTGACAACTGTTGTGTGGTAAGAGAAATCAACTCGTACCATGATCTGATACTCACTTGTTGAGTACGAGTTGACATCACTTGTGACAACTTGTGGTACGAGTTGATAATCTATTAGTGGTACGAGTTGACATGGGTACGAGTACCATCATCTGATACTTGCCTTTTTGGGTACATCTATTGGTGGTACGAGTTGACATGGGTACGAGTTGACATGGGTACGAGTTGACATGGGTATGAGTTGACATGGGTACGAGTTGACCGGTATTATATTTGAAAATGGCCACCACTGAATTTCAAATTAAGCATCTTGTTGAGTAATATGTGGCAAATTGAGTCGTAAGTCGCATATTTAGAAATTGGAGATATTTACAGATCTTAGAATCTACACGAAATTAATTTTAAAATGGTATATCATACAACTCTATAGCGTGCTTAGCTCTGAAAATATGACTCTGAAATTGCTTCATTTTGAGAAGATGGCCTTTGAAGTTTAAAAAGGCAATTTGCACACTTTTTTAAAAGAGCACACAATTGGATTAAAAATAAATTAAGTCAAATGATTATTCATTTCCACCCCATTTTTTAAACAATAAACGTATAGTTCTAGCACTTTGTAAACTTTAAAAGTAGATATCTGAGATTTATATCGTCAGGATGGTTACACTGTATCAACCGCTCCTACTTATTATAGCGACTGTTTCCATGCTAATATGTAAATAGAAACAAATAACACTGTTTGCATTTTGGGCCTACTTGAGACCATAATTAAAATATTTTGTTTCAACATCAACTTCCATACCACACAATTTAGGATTCGAAAGTAATCATATGAAAGTAAAAACGTATGCAAAAATTGGAAATAAATCAAATCAAGGTCATTTTAGCATTAGAGAACCATCGTTTGTCAAAGTGCGACTTACGACTCATTTTGTCAGATCGGGTCACATATTTTTTCCTTTTGTGAATACAAGTGTATGAAGAAGAGAAAAGGCAAGAAGGAAAGGGAGACATCGGGGGGGGGGGGGGAACAAGACGAACAACAAGATGAGCCAATTAATATACTTTGATATCATTTATTAAAAAAAATATAATAAAAATAACTACACTTTGTGTATATTTTGTATTCAGTTAGTTATCAGGTTATGTGACAATACACATGACGGGCACTAATTGAACTACGCTGTCATTTAAAAAAAATAAAAATAGAACATGCTTTAGGAATAACCTTAATAATAAAAGTAAATTAGGTAAATCTGGAGTGTTTGAAAATTTGGTTTTATTATTTACGTTATTATTATTTTTAGTAAATTTATTTAATTTTTCAGCTCGTAATTAGGTGTACTAAATATGATTGCAGGAGATGAAATAACCGGCTTCCAGTTTGGCAAGGAAATTGCAGGTACTATTGCGGCGATAGGGATTGATGTGCCACCTGAGAGCCACCTGGTGATTGGAGACTATGTTATGGTGTACCCGTTTCAGGGCTGCTTCCAATGTGAACAATGCTACTCAGAGGACAGTCAGCTGTGTGACATTATTAATCAGCCACAGGACTCAACAACATGGTTCTCAACTCATGTGGCCATATCACATTGGACTTTTGGAATTAAGGTTTTTCACACAAAGTCATCTTTCACAAAATATTAGGCTTTTTTATTAGTTGTGTAACTAGAAAAGTTATTGCTGAAACACAAAATGATGTTTAGCTCTATAAAAACACACCGCTACATTATTTTCTTTGCTCAACCACTACATTGTAAGCCGGGAATGGAGAGTTAGGCCTATTATTGATCAAGTAGAGATCAATTCTCATGGTAGACTCATGGAGCTAAAATCAGTCAGGTGTGACCGAGCTGTTGATTATGTAGGATCCTCATTATAGTCCAGGAGCTAGTTTTCGTAGGGGCTCTATTTAGTTCGTTCAACCGGCGTAGTATCTACTATCTGAATTGACAGAATGGTAGAATGGACCTTCGGCAACAACCCCAGGTAGTATGTACAAACAAATTGTGGTATCAGTTTTTTTGTAAAGCCCATTTTCTAACATAGGGGGTGTTTTTCGCTATGCTCGTCAAAGTGGAGGTCAAGTTCGAAAAATAGCCATATCTTTGCAATGAATGGACCAATTCTTACATGAGCGAACCCAAAAGTTAGATAAGTTATTACTGAGTGTAGTGATACCAAAAGTGCCGTCCATATTCGTTCTTTACATTTTTTATTAGCACATTGCATTAGCTTTTAAACCTGTTAGAGATAAAAAGTGACATTAATCAGCAAGATTTGAAATTTGTTGACCTCCATTTTGTCAAATTTTAATAATTTTCACTCACTTGAAGTTGTGGATCGCGTCAGCGAGAAACAAGTTCAAGTGGGTGAAAATTCCAATTAAATAATTTGGCGGTTAACAGGTTAATATAACAATATTATTCAAAGTGATAGTGCACATAGCTGTGATATAATAGTATACTGAAAATAGTAATGCAAATATTTTGTTTTGCTTATGAGGTATAATAATTAATTTATAACTCATTGTATTTGATCATTATTTCAGATACCAGTTGATATGCCAGAAGATATAGCTTGCATGGTACCAACTGCTGCCCTCACAGCATATTCAGCTTTGCACAGCGCCGCTCCGGCATTGGAGGTAGCTTATAATTCACACAAGTTATTTTATATAAGTGCTATAGGCCTAGTAATTAGCATCTTGATATTTGAAAAAATTATTAGCCATATAATTTTGAGCTCAAAAATATTCTGGAAATATGATCTCGCAACTATAAACTACATAAGAGAATGCATTACTTTAGGCCTATGCGTAAACTTTGTGTATCAGTATAACAGACACTTTTGGAAGAGATTACCATAATTAGCCCTGTAGCATCTAATATTTTCTCATTAATATGCACAATTAGACAAATTGGGAGAAAATTTAAAGCATACTATCTCAGTAATCGATAGATCGATTTTTATTACTTTTTTTGTTTGATAAAGGAATCGCTAAAACGATAATATCTTCTTGAAATGATTGTGATGGTCAAGGTCAATGAGATCAAGAATAAATGCGAGAAAAAGTTGACAATTCCGGACAAAATTAGCTCACTTTAAGTAGGGGAGTAATTGCTAACTAACTTTAAGTATTTCAAAGTACCTCAAATTAGTTAATATGTCACACATATAATACATCATTCCATAGCCTTTAATTTGACGGCTTAACCCTTAATTAGTTAATATGTCACATATATAATACATCATTCCATAGCCTTTAATTTGACGGCTTAACCCTTAATTAGTTAATATGTCACACATATAATACATCATTCCATAGCCTTTAATTTGACGGCTTAACCCTTAATTAGTTAATATGTCACATATATAATACATCATTCCATAACCTTTAATTTGACGGCTTAACCCTTAATTAGTTAATATGTCACACATATAATACATCATTCCATAGCCTTTAATTTGACGGCTTAACCCTTAATTAGTTAATATGTCACATATATAATACATCATTCCATAACCTTTAATTTGACGGCTTAACCCTTAATTAGTTAATATGTCACACATATAATACATCATTCCATAGCCTTTAATTTGACGGCTTAACCCTTAATTAGTTAATATGTCACACATATAATACATCATTCCATAGCCTTTAATTTGACGGCTTAACCCTTAATTAGTTAATATGTCACACATATAATACATCATTCCATAGCCTTTAATTTGACGGCTTAACCCTTAATTAGTTAATATGTCACACATGTAATACATCATTCCATAGCCTTTAATTTGACGGCTTAACCCTTAATTAGTTAATATGTCACACATATAATACATCATTCCATAGCCTTTAATTTGACGGCTTAACCCTTAATTAGTTAATATGTCACACATATAATACATCATTCCATAGCCTTTAATTTGACGGCTTAACCCTTAATTAGGTAATATGTCACACATATAATACATCATTCCATAACCTTTAATTTGAGGGCTTAACCCTTAAAGCGCTAAATTAAACACACTCGGAGTTGTGTACGCAAACCACAACTTTAAGTCTGTGAAAATTTAGGTCAAGCGCTGCTAGAATGTCGGGACAAATTACAAAGCATAACCAATTTACGCAACAGTCCTCACACATTGGCATGGTAAACTCGATTCCCATTCAGGTATTCGTGTACATGTCATGTAGCCCACAATCTCACAAACAGGTGGAGTTGACCAGGTATGACTTCAATGTTGGGCCAGCGCAATGCCTCTGCATGAGATTGTGGGATCAGCGTCTCATCCGCTTCAGGATTGCTCAGGTTTACGACTACTGACGAGTGGCCGTTGCCCGGGCAGCCTCGCTTTGATTAGCTTTGCCGCCAACCGAACACGCATCACTTACACCACAGGCACTGAGCTGGACGGACATTCGGTCTAGACTACAGGGCCCGAGCCGCATGGCATGAGGTCGTTGCGCTCTGCTTGGGATTGTGTGCACAGTTTGATGTCTATAGTATAATAAAGAGAGAATGAACAGAAGATAGAGTTCAGGAAGTTATTCACTTACCGTTGCCAAAACGGCAAATTGAATTATAGTGATCGGATTTTGGTGAGGGCGGTTTGCCGGCGTGCCAACTAGCAATTTCCTCGGATCAGCTTACCCACGATATCGGTCGCCCCATCATCCATACGATATTGGTGACCCCGACGTGATACAGTTCTTCAAATAGAGCGCGATGAGCAAAATAATTGGTATGGTCAAAATGCATACCATTTCAACACCCGTTTGAGTAATGCAGAGTAGCCAATAGGCCAGCAAACTCAAACGTTTCACTTTTAAAATAATTTCAATATAAACATTTCAAAATGGCTACCAGAGGCGACAGTAAAGGTTTTGTGTCAACACCCCTCAAAGAAAAAGGGGCTCGTCATAAAGACTTGTATTTTCCTTTAAGCGACAAAATCCGTCCGAGTTAAAAAACACAGATGCAGAGTTTGAAAGGCTTAAAACAGACTTTTTAAGGATCGCTCGTAACAGACGTCGGAGAGATTTTTCAAGGAGCGAATCCTCCAGAAGCCCATCGCCACTTCAACTTCGGACACAACGACAATCAACAAATCTCCCAAAATTTAAAATTGCAACATTCTACCCAACTGACGTGGAGTTGTTGTTCAACCAAATTGAAACACAATTCGATTTGCATCAGATCACGGACGACGACGAGAGATACAGAATAACCTGTGCTGCGCTTTCTGGCGAGGTAGCGTCTGACGTCAGAGACGTGTTGCCTAAGCCTTTTCTCACACACAAATACGTGAATCTGAAGGGCATTTTGATCTAGTGTAGAGGTTTGACTACCCCATAGAAAGTTAATAAAGTGATCTTGGGAGAGAAAATGGGATCGGATATACCGTCTCAATTCCTCAGACGATTTCACAAGACGGCTGGATTTAGCACTACGGCAGTGGTAGGAAAAGCAGTCATTCGTCAGGCCTTCATTCGGCAGATGCCTACCTCAATAAGAGCTCATTTAGCTTCTCAGCCAGACAGTGCATTACTGGAAAGTTTGGCCGTGTTAGCCGGCCGAGCGTTAGCTTCAGAGAACGACTTAGAGGAAGTCAAACAGGGGGTTGCTGAAATCCAAGTCAGCGAGAGTGGGAAGCTAGTTCGACTGTTGGAAGACCTGTCTCACAGGTACAAAAAAATAGAGACAGCCACAGCCACAGTAGCAAAGAAGAAGAACTACGGACACTCACATAAGCGGAGAATCGTGCTTCAAGACACCGTTCATGCCTAATTCACAGACAAAACCATTTCTACCTAGTAATCAAAATGATAACAGACGCGATTTTTTCACAAACGTTCAGCAAGCTAGCCGTCCTAACGTGCCGCCGCCAAATACACAGCAGAACGGTGCTGTTCAACCGATCGACACAGCTAATGCACCTGTCTGCTATTATCATCAAACATTCGGTGATAAAGCACGCACGTGCAGAGACCCTTGCACGTTTTCTATAAACTAGTCGGCCAGAGCAAGGTATCTGATTGACACGGGCGCAGTCTTGCGCTAACAGGACTACAGACACTGCCAGTCTGCCCCTCGTTGCAGCTAATAACACTACTCTCACTACCTACGGTACTAGTAAACGTATAGTTGACGCTGGTCTCAAACGAGAATACGCTTGGACATTCATAATAGCGGACATTAAACAGCCCATTATAGGAGCAGATTTTCATATACACTACAGCTTACTGGTTGATTTGAAAAGCCGCTGTCTGAGAGACATGAGAACCGGTTCAGCTATACCAGCTAACCTATCATCCATAAAACCTTTATCACTAAATAGAGTCCATACTATTCGTAACAAATACACAAAATTACTCGGTCAGCTCCCCAACTAACTCATCCTACAACGAAGGGCGAGACAGTGAAACACGGTATTACCTATAAAATAGTGACCGAAGGACATCCCGTTTTCGCGCGCCCACGACGACTATAGCACCCGATAAATCAGTCACCGCAAAACGCGAGTTTGATGAAATGATAAAATTAAGCGAATTAAATTTTTTAGGCCATTACGTTTGCTCAGAGGGCATTTCACCATTACCCAGCGCCGTAGACGCAATAGTAAATTTCACTAGACCCGAAAAGCAACGAGCATTGCGAAGATATCTGGGAATGGTAAATTACCATAGATTTATAGCACATTGCGCGGCTAAGTTGACGCCGTTAAACAATTTACTGACCGAAGCTAACGAGGGACATACAAGATTGTCACCTAAGTCTAATTTCGATTTGAAGTGGAATGAGGGCGCAGACTTAGCGTTCATAGAGTCTAAGCAAATACTTGTTAACGCAACCCTTCTGGTATGCCCAGACGCCTCGGCTCAATTGAATATCACGTGTGACGCTAGTGATTTTGCCGTAGGTGGCCGTTATAGTGCTTTCGACCGCGAGCTTTTAGCATTCTATGCCACGATTAGACATTTCAGACATAACTTAGAAGGCCGTAATTTTTTGTGAACACAGATCACAAGCCTTTAACTTATGAAATGACATCGGTCACCGAACGCTCGTCACTGCGACAAACCAGGCATTTGGCCTTCACAGCCGAGTTCACAACAGATATCAGATATGTGAAAGGAGAAACAAATTTCTTTGCTGAAGCTCTGTCGCGACTGTCCATGTCAGCCATAGGCAGTTTTTCAGTAATTAAGAATTGAGTGAAGATCAGGCCTTAGACACAGAATTTACGCGGTTGCGCCATTCGACGTCTTCTACGCTGAATTTCCAATTACTCAAGTCATTTGATAAGTATTTGATTTGGTGCGACGTGTCAGCAGGACACACTCAACCGTATATTACAGCAAAATTTCGGAAAACTGTTTTCACAAATTTACACGGATTAGGTCATCCATCGCATGGGGCTACCAAGCCGTTGATCAATACAAGATTTGTTTGGCACAGCATGAATATAGACATCGCGAAATGGTGCGGTTCTTGTAAAGGTTGCCAGATCGCCAAAATATCTCGTCATAATAAGCCAGTTTTCGGCAAGTTTTCCGAACCAACCGGGAGATTTGACCACGTACATATCGATATAGTCAGACCTCTGCAGTACTCCGACAGTTTTGAATATCTACCGACTTGTGTCGATCTATTTACACATTGGCTGGAAGCCATACCACTAGCAGATATTCGAGCCGAAACGGTTGCCGATACTTTCTTCACTGGTTGGATAGCACGTTTTAGGACCCCCGCCACTATCACCACGGATAGAGGTGCCCAGTTCGAATCAAAATTATGGGATAATTTGTGCAACAAATTCGGGATAGTCAGAAACCGCACAACGAGCTACCACCCTCAGACGAATGGCATGGTCAAGCGTTTCCACCGTCAGCTTAAAGCAGCCATTATGGCACACGAGTCACCGAATCCATGGACGACGACATTACCTGCAGTATTACTAGGCATTCGTTCCGCCGTTAAAGAGTTATTGGGCAGGTCAGCTGATTTACGGTATGACACTCAGATTACCTGGTGAATTTACACAGAAGTACACTGTCGACGCACGTACAGACTTAGACAACTATTCTGACAAGCTACGCGTAGCCATGTCGCGTCTCCGTTTGTGCCCACCGCACGACACACGAAAAACATTTTCCAATATAAGGAACTCGAAACATGCTCGCATGTATTTTTGCAACGAATCGCAATAGCACCGCCTCTGATCACCCCTTACGACTGACCATACAAGGTCATCGTTAGGAACGGCAGAGTCATGAAAATCCTGATGAAAGGCAAGGTGGAAACGGTCTCTCTTGACCGAGTTAAACCTGCACACTTCGAGTGCCTGAAACAGGTACAATTTACTCTGGTGTGCCAACCAGAGTAAATTTGCCTAGACAACTCACACCTTATATAGCGCCGCATTAGCAAACCCCCGCTGTTTCTCGCGCTAACGGGAGCGACGGCGGTTTGAGAACGTATTCATGTGTACCCTTAAACTTACGGGGTAAAACCCCTACTACAACCGACATGCCTAAACCACCGAATGTTAGAAAAAAACTCGAGCATCGCCGATAGCAACAAAATAATATCGGATACTACTTTGAAACAGACTAGAGTTGGACAAAAAATCCATTCTCCCGCATGATTCGTGCAGATGATCCACACCATAGTGGCGCCTAACGACATCTACCGCGGGACCAACTGCCCGTTTTACAATAATCATAATTTGTAAATATAAATTCGCCATACCTGGCATAATTAAAATAAAATATGCGAAATGTAACTTATTTAAATTATTTATGAAGGTAATTTTGTTACTTAGTATCTAATGTATTAATTAAATTTACATAGGTTTGGACGACACACGTAGCGCAGCAGCATAATACATAACATTAAGGAACAATGGTGTTAAGAGGATAGAAACAATGGTGTTGAGAGGATAGGAAAATGGTGTTAAGAGGATGGGAACAATGATATACTAAATGGACTTTAAATCATTATGCTGCGCCCGTGATGTTCACCAACCACCCATGCTGTATTTTCACACCCTGACTGTTTAACTGTTTGGTTAATGTATGTTGGTTTTGTGCACCTTCCAAACGGAACGACGAGCCGACGCTTTCCCCACAAGTTGGTTTGTGTTCATATTATATAAAAAATAGTGGAAAACAAATGTTATGCAATTTACATATACATACATGAGATTTATCTTCATGTGGTGCTAAAGATATTGAAAAAAGTGGGGGGTTTTCTGAATAATTGAAGCA
Source organism: Flabesymbios commensalis (assembly GCA_964017125.1). Lineage (NCBI taxonomy): Eukaryota > Metazoa > Annelida > Polychaeta > Terebellida > Flabelligeridae > Flabesymbios > Flabesymbios commensalis. The sequence continues at coordinate 18,356,107 of OZ024910.1, forward strand.
TTATTATGAAGGACCTTAAATTAATGTTTATCTTTTCCAACCACAGCACGCTCTTTACATGAGAACTACTGCCAGGCTCCTTATCATTGGAGCAGATATTGTCGGGATGTGGTGCACTATTTTAGCAAAGGAAATATTTGATGCCCCGAACATGCTCATTATGTGCGTGGATGAAAACCAAGACAATCTCCAGATTGCCGCAGAGCTCGGTGCTCACGATGTCATACAATGGTCTTCATTTGAATCGGCAAGTAAGGACATGCTCGTTTCCATGGCTACTAAAGACGGACGTCAAAAACTGGCGGCTGTTGTGGATTTGATAGGGAGTTCATCATCTTCTGAGGCAGCTGTTGACGCCTTGCATCACGGAGGGACCTTAGTGACTACGGGTGTAGGACGTGGTGACGTACAGATCCCTATTCCACATATTATATCCCGATCACTAGGTCTCTGTGGTGTGCGTGCTGGAGGACTCCGTCAACTCAAACAATTAGTAGAGAGCATTGTGAACAAAAATATCTACTCTCACCCTCCTGTAGAGTTTTGTCGACTTGAGAAAATGAATGCTGCGATAAATAGTATCAGGAAGGGTAAAGTTAAGGGGAGAGCTGTTGTTAAATTTGTATTGTGAAAACGGATTAGTGCATTTCTTTGATTTATAACTTATATTGCCTAGATAATTTGATGTAGGCCCTAATTGTAAGGGCCTATTTTAACTAGATGTAATTTGTACTGAATCCATATCAGATTTGCGAGACTTGGAATATATATCTGCAATATTTTTAATCTCAAATATATTTTGAATAACTTTGCATTCCAGTACATTTATTTAAAATTACCACTTGTGTAAATATTTGTATGCAAGATAAAACAACTTTAGTTCTCTTTTACTTGAGAAGATTATAATTTATCATCAGAAACAACGGATATTTTATGATAATGTAAATTATTATCAATTAAGAGGCTGCTACTAGACCTTGGTAGAATATTGGTATATTGGTACTTTATGTAGAAGTGTATAGGAATGTGTATTTGCGGGCTGCTAGACTTTTTATATGTGGTGTGTCTGGTGTTCACATTTGTGTATAGGCGACAGCCAACACATACTGGTAACTAAAAGGTTTGTCGACAAAGAATTAATTTGTTTTAAACAATTGTGTTGTTGTCATGTTGGAAAAGTGATTATAATAATAATAACATGTCATAAGTCAAGCGCTGTGCTGTTTGAGCAGCCCTTCACCAATGTCGAATAGCCCTTCAACGTCAGCAGCATCTGTTGACTTTGAAGGACTAGTAGACATTGATGGCGGGACGCTAAAGCAGCACAACGCCCTCCTAAATCATGTTATATTATATTATGTTGAGAGCCATAATGGCTGTTTAAATCCCCAGGAGATCTGTTATTCTATTTTGACGTATGTTAAATTTATATTACCCTTTTCACTTGATTGACGTATACCTATTCAGTATTTTATCCATATTTCAACACTAATATATTATGATAGTTATTGAAATTCATTCGGCATTTGTTGATCGATCAATTGATTTGTGCATTAAGTATAAATTATAGTTTTTATTTGACTGAATCAGGCAGTGTGTGCAGCTGTTATATAATTATAAAAATATCTTTGCGAAAATAAAATGATTATTTTTTATGATAAAATCAGGGATAGTATATCACCACCTTGGTATTAAAGGGTTAAATCATTTTCTGTGAAGTGACAGATACAACCCTTTAACCCTTTAACCGCCGGTGTCGCATATATTCGGGTTTTCATTTTTATTAGTACATTTGTACCACTTTTTGAACATGTTAAAGTCAAAATATGACATCAATCAGCAATATTTGCAAACAGTTGACCGTCATTTTGTCAAATCTGAATAATTTTCACTCACTTGAAGTTGTGGATCGCGTAAGCGAGACGCAATTTCAAGTGGGTGAAAATTAAGATTGAATAATTTGGCAGTTAAAGGGTTAATGGTAATAGGAACCTTTAATACAATACTGAATGTTTACCACATTGAAAGTGTATAAAATTTGAACGTGTTTAAACTAATCTAAAAATCAAGTAAACCAAGCAACCATCCACCATTTCTACAATCATTTTATTGAATCATTTGGCTAGGCCCCTTCATGAATATGCAACGTTTGCGACAACACAGTCAGTAACACTGGTGCTGATTGTCAACACAAATTGTAATTGTATATACCAATATGTATAAATAACATAGTTTAACTATGTCATGAATGTATACAGCCATATTTGTCACATACAAAATCGAGTACACTCTCTGCTGTATAGACTTGAACAACAACCACACCGTATCCCACCATGCAAGGTGCACATCAGCATCATTTACTTACTATATAATATTAAGTGGCATATTTTCACGCTGAGTCGTGTATTGATTATTATTTTATTCGCAATAACGAAGTAACATATTGCACGATATTTGTATAATTAGTAGAAGCCGGTCAGCCAATTACCCAGCAAACATGAGATGTTGGCCCGACGTTGGTTCATTGTTGGTCCAGCGTCTGCGACGCTGGCCCAACAGTAAACCAACGCTGGGCCAACATCTCATGCTCGCTGGATAACGATAGTCAGTCCCTTCCTTGAATTGAGTGTGCAAGCTCTACTATTGTTAATGGAGGTCGACTGATTAGCTTAGGCAGGTTTACAGTCAACATTCAAAAGTTTAAAATCTTTCAGTCGTAACGTTTTAACCTCTAACCCTTTAAGTGCAAAGCACGACTCAGCTCGTCTTCGATATCATATCCAGGCAGTACCAGGTTTCGTGGAATAATTTGATGCACAATTAGTAGGAATTGTAAATGGTCGGGTTCAAATTAGATAGTTATGTGTTTTTTTACCCACTTAAAGTTGTGGATCGCGGTAGCCAGGCACAGCTTTAAGTGGGTGAAAAAATAAATTGAAGAACCTAGCGTATAAAGGGTTTAAACCGTCATAATGCCTCAAAGCACTATTTCGCAACCCTGAGAACTGACTTAATTTCTTTGCTGATCTCATATTTGAAGCATGAAGACAGACGGCGGGATTCATGTCCTGGTGTGAGGCTTGGTATTGAAGGGTTGTAATGACTAGTTTTCAAAGTAGTAAATACGACCCATTAGTACCAAGGTGATAATAATATTTTTAAACACTGCGAAAAAAGTCTCTGCTTCAACAGTACACAAAATCATTTTTTTCTCTTGTAAATAAATGTACAAAATTAATGTTGCTACTAATATAATTGAATTGGTGAAAAGTATAGAACATCTCGTTAAAATAAACGTCTGATATATTTCTAACAAATGTGAGCTTCGACAACGAGAGCCCTTGTCGATTATAATAGGTTAATTAAAAAAACATGGTGTAATTCTGTTGATTTTTACAGTGTATTTGATGCTGATGCACTAATATATCTCGTATAACACAATCGAGTTAACTTCGTTTTGTATGGATTCGGGGGATTATTGCGCAGTATAATTACATTTCCAAATTGGTGGTGGCTTGTGTATTGAATATACAGTAGTTTTTGTTTTATTATAAGCCCTCATAGATGATAAGTATTTAATACAATAAAACTAGATATTATTCAAATTAAAATTATCGTCATATAGTGGCCTAATATCTCCAGTTTGACAAGTTGTCCCTTCGGTATAAAAGGGTGTATTTGCCACTTTGTAAAGTGACAGATACACCCTTTCATATCTAAGGTGGCGAAGTAGCTTTAAAGGGAACATGCTTACCTAAGTTACCTTATTTTAGTAGCCTGAGAGCTTCCATGACCGTATATGTATCTATACGTTGTTTTATACATGAATAGTTAATCGGAATTTGCTAGAGATTACGTTGCACATAATTAGTCATCAATATCTAGACATACATTGATTTTAGTTCTGGATCAGCGTATTTTCCAACCACATGCCACTGGGATTGCTGACGCAATCCCAGTGGCATGTGGTTGGAAAATAGTGAAGAGCACTGCAGCAGTTAAAGGGTTAGTATTTTCGCTTCTCCACCTAAAACAACCAACCCTCGTGTGCCGAGTGCAATGCAATTAATTTACTTCTAATTGATATGAAGCTCATACACATTAAATGAACACAATCATAGATATTCACCAACAGGCTATACAGCTCACATTATTATCAACAGGAACAGTTGAATCACGCGAGTGATTCATAGGTTGGTAATTGCGAGTTTTCAATACTGTAACTGATAAAAACAAACAAACAAACAAACAAACAAGCAGAAGAATCGTGGTAAATAAACCGTTGTCATTTTTCGTTATATTGTACCCAATTACTCCGTATACTTGTATATTTAATTATGAAATTTAGGCCTAGAGTTGACTAATATCAACCGCGAGTTTAGTGGCCTTCCAAATGTTTAGGAGACATATGTTCAAATGACAATGGTTTATTTACGATTCGTATTCCTTTTTTCTATGCCAGACTCAAATTGTGAAAATGTAGAAAAATACGTACAATTACATTTCATATTATGGACAAAACCGCTAATACTCAAGTTATTTAAACACACACTGAATGCCACCCTTGAGAAATCCATTTAACAACATTTCCATCAGTTTTGGTCCGTAAGTTTTGCAATCAATTATTTTATTCGCGTCTTCAACGTTAACAATGGGTTAACCCTCTGGGTGCTGGAAAACAGAAATCAAATAATTACAATGAGTTCACAATTGTATGGATGTATGTGCAATCCGTAATGTAGATCTGATGTTAAACGCTCACACACTAACCCTGATCCGGATAAGTTAATTTATTCCAATTTTCACCCACTTGAAGTTGTGTCTCGCTACCGCGATCCACAACTTCAAGTGGGTGAAAATTACTTACATTTGTTTAATTTGCAACAAAAAAATGAAAATCTTGATGTTTAAACACACATTTCATCCCCCATAACAGTGATTTAATCGGCTAATAAAACTGATTAAAAACGACTATAATCGTTCCTAACGCTGTAAGGGTTACGCGAAGTAGTCAATTATTGAGGTTGTATATCATATAAACGCCGAAGGTTAAAAAAGGCTAATACGACACTTTAATCCCCAGGATACGATATCACATTTTTTCATAGAAATTAAATTCTGGACATATCACTGTTTTCTACAAGAATTTTCCGAAAATAATTTTAACTGCAGCATACAGAGGGTTAAAATAAGCGCATTACTTATACCGACATGTAGGGATCAAAGGGTGTTACCACGAGGCATTCATGACCCTTTCGTCCCTGAAAACGACAACATGTGGAACGCACGTGGAATGATTGCAGCTATAGCAGTACATGACTAAAATATCTACACGATCTTTGTTAACACATGGCATTAATAGCAGGCGATACTATAATAATATAATATTAATAGTAACAAACATCATCATTCTCATCATCGTCATCACCAAGCAGACACGTACATAAACACAGATTTGTAGATGTAAAATATGTTGCCGATTGCAACCAGCCACTTCTTAACCTCTCTAACCACTGGTGACGCATATGGGCATTGGCAAATTGTTTTAATTTTACACCAGATCTTAGTTTCCCTTACAATTTCGATAAATACAAAACATAATCTGAATCATCAACATTTCTTTTGCTTTCCGCTCAGCTAAACTCTGGCTGCGACGGGGTCAGAGGTGATCAAGGGAGAAATCGAAACAACTACTGTGTAATATTGAACACAAATCCTATATAGATATAGGTAAGGGGTTGAGATTTGTGAGTTAACTTAAGGAGCAATATTTAGACAAGATATAGCTCTTTTATCCCAGCTATTTTCTATTTTCATTTTCATACTAAACGCTCCTGAATCATACAAGATTAACCCTTATCCTTCTAGGTTTATTTAATTACATTTTCACCCACTTGAAGTTGTGTCTCGCTACCGCGATCCACAACTTCAAGTGGGTGAAAAAAACTGATATTTGTTTAAATTGAGATCAATCCTTTGATGTTTAAACACACATTTTGCTCGCAATATCAGTGATTTATCGACTAATAAAACAGATTAAAAAAGACAATAAACGTGATCAGGAGAATAAGGGATAATGTATTTGCAAAGTTGATATAATAGCTGTGTGAAGAGCTAGAAGTCAATAACGATGCCTGGTGTTGAAAGATTTCTTAAAAATCACCCGGTTGGAGTTGTGGATCGCGTTAGCGATGCACAATTTCAAGCGGGTGAAATTTTTAGTGAACTTATAAGCCTAAAGGATTATTATAAGTGAGACGCGAGAATGCTGCATCGACGCACGGCTTTAATAGGCAGGTCTTAACAGGACTCACGTTTTCATAAAAAAACCTCTACAATGATACCGGGGGGTTACGCATACAAATACTCCATACATTAAAATACAATGGCGTTAATAGTCAGAAATTTAACAACCAAGACTGCCACAACAAACAGCTAGGTCCACACACACAGCGCTCGTCTCATTACTAATAATTGTTCTTGAGTCAATTAATAATCAATTACTAATATTATTTTTTTCTAAAAAAACATTAATTATACTCTTCTTCGTCAGTGTAGCGGCGGTAAAAAGCAGTCACACAAATGTATGCAACGATTAAAGGGGTTCACCACTAGCACAGTTTATCGGACCGATAATTTGCAGCTATAACAACGTACAAATAGGTTCCCACTTTGTTTGCCACATGAGAGTGGCGTATCCCTTTAATTTCTCTAGTCGTACCTTTCATCAATACAGACCCTTGATTAAGGTCAAACTGCTGAACTCCTCGGAAGTAAATTAAAGTACCTGTTACATGGCATCATTTTCATCAAGGTTATGAAATTTCCTAGTGATCATAATTGTTTACATTCATTATTCAACAATAAACAATAAAGCTATGTTGGTTGACTTGTGAATACATGCTGTGTCTTCTGTAAGCCTCTGGTCCAATCTAAATCTACACTAGCAGATCCCAACCATCTCGCACGACATGCATTTATAACACTTCACATACAAAACACCCAGCAAAGACGAAATGCTGAGCCTTTTCTTAGCTTATTGGTGGTCCAACATCGCAGAAGGTGGCCCAACAATAAGCCAACCTAGGCAGAGGATCCCTGGTTCGTGGGACATGCAGGTCCACGATATTCCTTCAGTGAACGAATATTTGGCAATTTCATAAAGATGACGCCGATGGTTTCAAACTTATCTCCCACTACCGCGTGTGACGAGCAACGCACCTGACAAATTTGGAAACATTGATCACAGGGCATTCCCATTTATTATACAGGAATCGCATGTGTATTTTCCTTTCACAACAATAACAATAATCTGTGAATATTGACAAGTGTATCGTGGATGACACACATTGAAGTTTTTGTTGTTGCATGGGAGGGCAGGACCACACGATTCAACACTCATGTGTGCACTTTTTTTCCGAGACATCGCAGGTAAGTCGTCGCTAGCGCGCAAGCACAACACAAAAACAATCTATTTTTGCAGCTGCCATGACCGATGCTTGATTACGTCACTTTGTATTCCCCATTTAGGTGGGACACATAATTATGGGTACTGGCGACGACGCAGCTGATTTAACTTAAATCATTCTGTACAAAAAGTAGCATTCTGCTTATCTACATTGAAAAATACGTCCATCCTTTATTCTCTCCAAAGGTCTTTAAGAAAATGGCAACGGATGGAGACTTATACAAAATCGAAGAGGGAATTTGTTTTTGTGCCGTAGCGTGGTGTGGCTTACGCCTAGAAAAATGAACTGTGAAAGCTCTTACAAAACTATTGATTATCAGCCATGGAACACTGGTCAAGGGCGATATTTTAATTTGTCACGAAGTTGACGATCTACGTTATGGAGTTGACTGTACTGATGCAACCGGTGTACACTGAGAGCTCCACAACGCATAGGTTGTATCTAGGCGAACATTCTGACATGACCTAATTGCTAGTTTTTTGTAGATGCCTCCTCAAAACAAGACGGGTTGGCTCAAAATTGGACCACCGTCTGCGACGGTGGCCCAACTTTGAGCCAACGTGTCCTGTATCTCGGGGAGGCAGGACGAGGCTATTATGGCCAGCTGCAGTTGCCGTTGTTGGTCTCATTGCAGGTTTGACTGGGCTGCGTACCATCTCTGCTGGGCCTCAGTGGAATTTCATGACACGAATTGTTCAGGTGCACTTCCTTATTGAAGTTTTCCGCGTTCTCCTCCTCCGGGGACTTGTGTGGTTTGGTGCCGTCTCCGTGCGCCGCCCTCGCCAGCCTTCTCTGCCTGGCCGCCTCCTCATCCTTAGCCTGCTCAGGATCCAGTACAAAATAAGGTGGATCGTCCCCGCTTTTGGAGGACGACGGCGGTGATGCGGCGAGAACCACCTCACTTGAGAGTGGTACGGTGTGCACCACGGCCGGGCAGCCCCCACTGGCGCCCCCCGGACCTGTGCCCCCTCTGGTGGTCACCTTAACCATCGGTTTGTGACTCGTCTCACGACCTGAGTTAGTCCGGTGAACCAACATTTTGGCTTTGGCTGGATCGTCGTCGGAGTCGGACTGCACGGACTCGGCAATATTTGGCAACGATGGCAGAGGTCGGCTCTCCATGCGACGCAGGTGGTACACGTTCTCTCTGAGCTGTGCGCTGGGAGGTGGCTTGGTTCGAGGCCGGGTGCTGGTGTCTTTCACCTCCACAAACACCCTCTCCCGCATGGCCTCGTCATAATCAGCTTCCTGGCGTGCGGCGCGCACATAGTACGTGGTCTCCATACGAGGTACAGGCTCATGCTGCTGTCTGAAAAAACAACACAAATAACATGATTTAATACGTCAAGAATCCTTCTAGGATTTTTTATATTTTTTAGGGCCTAATTATAAAAGACACATTTTAAAATACACGTGTTGAAACATGGTCATAGGCATATAGATTTGATTAGTCAATCAAAAAATAATTCATGCTACTGATAAATCATTTTAAGTAGCAATAAGTGTGTTATTTGTTCTAGTATTTTTTACTCGTTCCTGTATCGTATGCTTGCCTGAAGTGAACATATTAAACAGTACTAGTTGAACATAAACATGGTCACTTCATGCAAGCATAAGATACAGGAGCACGTCAAAATTTGAAACATTCTTAGCGAAAATTAGAACGTATGTCATCACAGTCATATTAATATGGTGGTGACATAAACATTTCAAAATTCAATAAGAAAATTATTGTAAATCTAATCTAAATTCATACAACAGAAATTCATTCTACAGGCAGCATGTGCATTATAATTCATTTTTTTCTCCAAATTAAATTGTGGATCGCAGAGGCGAGACACGACTTCAAGTCGTTGAAATTATAATTTGATATTTACAATTTCAGGTACTGATTATGCGGAACTAAATCCCGGTTAACACAAGACATTCAACCAATGTTGTTTTGAGATTGGTCTAGCGTCGTAGACATTAAAACAACGTCGGCTTCATGTGTCGTGTTTTCTATATTACCTTACTCATTCATTATATTGTTATAATGTGACAATAGGCTACCTGAAGATATGGAGTGTAATCCCGGTTATAACAAGAGGCCAACCGGCCACCATAATCCCCCGCCCCGCCCGCGTTATAGACATTTTTAAGGGTGTATCTTTCCCTGAACTTTCATATTCTGTTTCACAATAATGGTCTACCTATCTAGCACAGTTTGCCATGTATATTACAGATATTAAAGTCAATGATCATGGTCGTAAGTCGGCCATTTTTAAATTTGATCAAGTTGAAATTTTTCAAAACATTTTCCTACCTGAAACCGCACATTTTGTTTTATAATAATGGTCTGGCTATCTGGCACGGTTTGCCAGATATCAGGCATACAGTATTAAAGTTAATTAGGGCCGATTGTCGGACATTTTGAATTTGATGAAGTTGAATCTTGTCGGGGCATATCCCTACCTGAAACCGCACATTTTGTTTTAGAGTAAATGGTCTAGCTATCTGGCACCGGGCATCAGCAATATTTAGAAAAATTAGCTATTTTGATCGAGAGAATGTAGGTCAAAAATAGGAAAAAGGTCATAAACCCAAAAAGGCACATCTACACCCCATAAGGAATGTGTGTGCGAAATATGAAAAAAATCCCCCATGGGTTTACGAGATCTGCTACGGAAACAAAATGCGGACAGACGTGGCCGGGATATCCTTAACCACCCGCAACAAACAACGTCGTTGGGCGGGGATACAAATACGTTAGACTATTGGGTTATAGAGGGGCGCCACAGTTAGCAATATTATTGGCCATACCAAATGTGAAATTTTCTCGCTTTTGAAATATTCAATATAATTGTGTATGATTTTCAGATCTGTTGGGTTTTCATTAGAAAATATGTTTGCCAAATTTCATGATTATCAGTTGATAAGCGACTGTAAGGAAACAAAAATCATGCGCTACTGCTAATTGGGTTTTTAGGCATAATTGGTTTTGCGAAAAATGCAAGCGGCTTACTTACCTTTTCAAACAAACAATACCGATGGTGAGAATAAGGACACCGATAACCAGGGCGATTCCTATAACTATAGCGATAAGTACACCTGCAATACAATACAAATAGTATCAGAGGGACTGTAGACGCCGTAAAATTTAATACCGCCCCCTTAGTATTAGAGGGTCGTATCTGCCACTTACAAAGTAACAGGGGCCGTATTCTCGTACAAGTTACGATATATCGTAGGCTTATGATTGGTCGAGATGGCCATCTCGACCAATCATAAGCCTACGATGTATCGTAACTTGTACGAGAATACGGCCCCAGATACAACAGTTTAATACCGATGAGGATATCTATGTTATTTCACGTGAATTAACTTTTATGTAAAACCCATCTGATACGTAAAACCCATCTTATACAAATAATATTATGCACACATAAAAAAAATAAAATAAGGGGTATTGCATCACAAAAATTATTTATACTTGCGCATAGATCTTGATTAATTTGTATAGGTCAAGATTATGTGAAATAAATATGTATAATATATAGGCCTACCAATACACGTTAAAAAAATACTTACCTAACGGTAACGATATTACTTCAGTTGGTGGAGCAATTTCACCTGCAACATAGATTATAAAGAAATCTTTACATCAACATAAGCAACGCAAATATTAAACAAAAACTTTAATGGTTTTACCATAAATAACTGCCTTATCGATTATTCCGACTGTAAAAAAACACATGCATCTTTATATGACAAGCTAGCCAACACAGATCTGAGGCTACGGTGAACGAATGTTTTTTTAATGTTGGTCCAGCGTCGCAGACGGTGGGCCATTATATACAACATAATATTATCATTATATACAACATTATATAACTCTATGGGGGTAATTGTTGGTGCGTAATTTGTGAAATTTCGGAAATATCAAAACATGTATCACAAATATTACAGGTACAGGTAATGTTATAACGTGGAAATCGTCAAAATGATTCACACAATACATACACACACACTTCACAAAATTAATTATGCAATAAAATTCGCGTGTACATTTTTCAGAATTTAATTATCGCAGTAGGCCTCAACAAGAGGCTTTGTCCTAATATTGGTTTAATGTTGGGCCATCGTCTGCGACGCTGGCCCAACATTAAACCAACAATAGGATAACGCCTGGCGTGTGCTGGGTAGAGTATTACTCACGTCCAGGACAAGTACCGACTGTTCCATCCCATTCTGTGTCCTTGCACTCTAGCCTGTACTCCTCCGGACCATGTATGCACGACACAATAACTAGGTCACCTTCTCGTTTGATCTCAGAGTTTGACGGGGGGTCGGTGAGATCTGCGCATCCTATGGCTAAAATATACAAAATCAACATCAAAGCTAGGTGATGTAAATAATGGTTCAAAAATGACTTATTTTTCTCTAAAAACTCTCAAATATACATGTGTACAAATTGTAAATTCTAACTGGTCTGATATATCTGTCATTTACCTTGACAAAAATGAAAAGTATTTAACAGTAATGCAGCACTTGAAGTTGAAAAAACAATTGATCATATTTATCACGCATTTATTGCATCTAGACCACTGGACGTATGGCCGTCACGAGTGGATCTATTGTCCGTCAAGCACGGGTTGTTGACCCAATATAAAAATGTAAGTTATTCAGTGGATTTTGACAAACATTTCAATAACTTGAATAAAAGAAGAAAATATGCGAAAATATTACAAAGCTTCATTTTGTGATATTTTTTTAATATCACCAAAATCAGTGGTTACAGTATAGTGATATTATCACTCAAAATGATAATCTACAATCAAAATTAATTTGATATGATGGAAGAAAAGAAAAGGATATGGAGCTCTGGTAAAAATAACTTTTTCATGATTTTTCTCGTCAGATATACATGTCCAGAAAAGAGCAAAATCGTTTGGTTATATAAAAGTGTACAAAAGCAGATATGTGTTATATCAGAAATCTCTCTTTATCTATTTCTGGTTATATACATGTAAGCCGGTCAATGACCTTAGATAAAAGGACGGCCATCATAATCGTTTATGTGAGGCTGCAACCCACACTGCGGAACACATACTTCGATCGAACTTACCCTTGTAATGAATGAGAAACTGTCCTCTTTCGGCGTAGACTTGAGGACTGACGAAGTTGATTTCCAGCTGATTGGAGATGGATTTATAGACGTGTTTAACACGTTGTCTGTCTGAGCAAACCTGTTCATTCTCTGTGGCTGATGACTCGCTGATCTGCAACAAAACATCAAGATTATTGTAATTCTAAAATGAAAACGGTAGCAAATTTCAATAACAAAAAAAATCGGCCAAACTAACTTTATTGTTATTCATGTTTTGCTACTAACTGTCAGAAGACACAACGCTGGATAGTGAACCACTGCAATTTGAGTGTATAAATTGACAGGCATCATTGACTAAATATCTAAAAACCAAAAACCAGTATCTGCTCATTTGTGAAGTAAGCAGTTACTGCCTTTTGGCTTTGCGCGGTAAATGTATGTTAAATGTATGTGCACATTATTACATCAGAAACACCATATAGAACATCATTAACATCAACAAGGTTTTTATCAACGTTGGCACAGCGGTGGATCATCGTCGTGAACATTAACAAAAAAATAATCAGTTAATTTAATCACCAAATGTCACCTGGACAAGCAATTTTAGAAAACACTAGACTTTGACGCAATACTGATTTAATGTTGGGACAAAGTATCTGTGAATGTCGCTGAATTTCAGAAAACGTGTAGCATTGGACAATTTAATAATGCTGAGTAATTTTAAAGGTTGGACTATCGTGTGTGACGTTGGCCACAACCACCCACAGAAAACACGAGACGACGGCCCAATGCTGGTTCAATGTTTGGCCAGCTGGTCCAACATTGAGCCAGCATTGTGCCGGCGTCTGTGAACATGCGCCTTACCTGGGCTAGCCTGACGCAGCCGCCGCTGCTGGCGTACGGGGACGTGCTGAAGTCATACAGTGTAATATTGATCCTCTGCCCGGGACGCACCTAATAACACCAGAGGAATATTGACCGTCAAAAATCCCCGAGCCATATCTGGCCCGCACAGAGAATAACATTTCCGGGAAATCCCGAAGAGTAATTGATGAGTAATGGCTGATCGCTGGAATTGTTACAGACAATGAAAGTGGTGTATTCATTGTCAAAGTACTTTTTTATCGGGACATTTTTTCTTTTTTGTTTTATGTATTAATAACATTAATATATTTTTTGGGATTAAATAAACATAATATATAATGATGGAAGGTCAATCAGGTTATAATCTAAAAAAAATAATGTTGAGTTCTTATAGCACATACAAAACTGCAGTGCGCTATCAACTCCTTTTTTGGAGCACACAGTTCTGCGGCCATTTCGGCGATAGAAACGTATCGCACACATTGCTATCGCTGTCCTACAGGGTAACTATTTACACCTGAGTGAAGCGAAGCACAAGAGGGATAAGTGCCTTGCCCACGGACACAACATCAAAACAACGATGTCCAAGGGTTGAGAGGGGAGACACAAGATAGTTCGAGGGTCGATGGTCTCTGTCAATGCCACGTATTCAAAATCAAAATATTAAAATGTTAAATTATAGTCATACTTTGCCTTCTGCATTGGCCTACTGTGACAATATGGCGACAAGAAGACGCCCGAAGTCATAGCTACGCTTAGCCCTTTAACCGCCGGTGCCGCATATATTCGGGTTTTCATTTTTTATTAGCACATTAAGTACAACCTTTTAAACATGTTAAAGATAAAATGTAACATAAATCAGCAATATTTGAAAACAGTTGACCTCCATTTTGTCAAATCTGAATAATTTTCACTCACTTGAAGTTGTGGATCGCGTCAGCGAGACACAACTTCAAGTGGGTGAAAATTCAGATTGAATTATTTGGCGGTTAAAGGGTTAAAATTAATTTTTGAATAACTTCAGAGGGTAATCTATAAAATAGTGGACAGCGAAATATGATTAAGGAAGCACTGGCCACGTCCTTGAACAGCTTGCAACATATCGATCTATGTCCTAAGGGGAAGCAGTAGTAAACTCCCAGCAATCACGAACCCAATGTCGGATTAATGTTCACAATAGGCATCCGCCAAAATTTGGCTGAGGCCTGAAAATCGAATTAAATAACTGCTAGTAGTTAATGGGATTGGAGCTGTGCAGCGCCGCTACAACTTGCTGAAAATGATTGGTATTCCATCCTTGTCCTTCTGAACCATTACTAATGGTCCAGAAGGACAAGGATGGCATACCAATCACATATGGCAGTTAAGCATTTCAATCAGGTTGATTAAATATTAACCATTTAAGCGCTGAATTAATTTGTAAAACACATCGCAACCAAAGATTTTTTTTTCAATTTGAAATCATCATAAATGTCCTAGTCAGCTTATTTCGATTCATTTGAATACCTATGTTATGGGTCTACGACCATTATGAATATTTTTATTCTTACAGTGAGGGGATCGACTTTAATTGGCAGAATCTGACGTCTACAGACGTCAGATTCTGACGACTAAAGTGGATCTTTGCACTATAAGAGTTAAGTTTACACAGCAGATAGATCGATTGATAGATATATAATATGTTTCACCCCTTTATTGATTTTATCCCTCCGGAAGTTGAGTGTCCGGCGGGCAAAAAATACGGTTTGTTTGTTTGTTGGTAAGGTTAAGGTGTTACCTCAATAAGCCAGGGACAATGTGCGGTGCCACATTCCACGGCAGTATGCGTCCTCACCACACTGGCCAGGAAAGCCTCAGGCTTGGAGAGACGAACAAAATTGTCTGTCTTACATGCTCGACATGTGCTGTTCTCCACTGCAAATAAAGATAAAACCCATAATGAGTTAGCTATTCAATAAGCTAAACTGAAGTATATCATTGCCCGGTATTTGACAGAATTCGTGTTGTTCTTCGCTCCCATGAAGGTTTGTTCAATATGTTATTTGGTCACATTTTTATTAGAGCTATTAGTAGAAAAGACAACATACAATCGAGTCTTGTCAAGTTTTTCCAACTTTGTTCTTTAGCATGTGAGTAACCAGGCTACAACTACATGACAAAATTGTCAACCCTAAAAAGAGTTCATAATAAGTCCTTAGTTGTGTCACATAAATTTTGATAATGGCAGTTGAGATCACAGGTCTGAGCAATATTATTCATGCTCAGTTACACACTTGACATTAACGTAAAAATAAAAAGTCAGGTACTATCACACGTCTAAGCCATGCAATATCATTATATGCAAAAACGTTCTTTGTAGGTCACGTGATATCAAACACCTGGGCTTTGTAATGTCACCTACAGCTAAATTATATTATGTGGACTTGGTATTTGAACGAAGATAATGGTACCCACTCACAAATACAGGTTGTTAAAGGTTCAAAATATTATAAGATCCTTTCCATAAAATGCTTCATGGAAGGATGTTCACTATGTTGGTTAGAGGTATTATGTCCTCATGCGGTGAAAAATACCATGTTTTATTGATATTATGCGTCTAGTGGATAAAAGATTATGTATTGTTACTTACCTTCTACACATTTGTACGTGACATTCAAGTAGTTCTTGAATTCCTTGGGACAAGGTTTGGTATCCTCCAGATAGCTAGAGGCCACGGGTACATCACATCCCACACGAGCAGAACAGCGCTTGTCAAGCTGCAACATAATGGTGGAAATGATACATAATACTCTCCAATTAAATACGACCCGGCATACACAAAACATTTGTATAACATTTATACAATGTTGGACCAACTTCGAAGACGTTGGGCCGGCGTTGTATAAATGTTATACAAATGTTTTGTATTTGTTGGGTAGTCTCTATAGATTTATCCAATGTGTCTGTGTGGATCTCAAATGGAGTGTACAACAAACGCCAGAAATTGAGCTATTGTTGGTTTAATATTGGGCCAGTGTCGTAGACGATGGGCCAGCATTAAACCAACAATAGCTCAGCTTATCCTGCTTGCTAAGTATTATTATTGGTCTATTTGTTAAAAGTGAGTGTATTTTCCTTTATTTTGAAGCTGACAAAGACGTCAACAGTTGCAAATACCAGTTGATATCAAATAACAGTTGCAAATGAATGAAAAATGTCATGAAATAAAGTAACACGCAGAGTTACAAAAAGCGAATAAAAATGTGCAAAAAAGCGATTAGACATAATTTGTCAGGTTTAATACAGCTTAATTTTAATAACAATAGACCTTAGTTTTATTAATAAATTAAACTACATCTCAGTTGATACTGCTTTTAAGATAATACATGGCTTTCAAATTGACAGTATTTTTCTTTAATTTACTGCTATTAATTCAGTAATCAAATCAAACTCCTTGTGCTTAGAAGTTCTTCCTTCGAGGGATGATGGACCAGGTATAGCATGCAAAAATGTCCCGTGTCACCTGTTTATTTTTTTACATTTTAATTTAAATTCGAGCAGTAGGCCTATTAAGCTCATCTTGGCTATTTATTATCGACGTCGGAAATCATAAACAACCCAGCAAACACACAAAAAATTGTATAACATATGTACAAAGTCGGCCCGACATCTTCGACGTTGGTCCAACATAGCACACATTTTATACAAATATTTTGTGTTTACTGGGAAGCACTCGACGGGGTGTATTGGGTATAGACACAACTCAAACGTCAGTAGGCCTACTCACCAGATCAATGACAGACGCGTTACACCCGAGATTTCCGTAGTCGACCTCCACACAACGACCTCGGCGTAAACGTCCAAATCTTGCTTCCGTTAAGACGACCACCTGGTTCGGAGGACAGCTTGGTGTGAAGGTCTCAGTTTGGCATAATTCTTGAGGTGCTACAAAACAAGACGACAGGTTTAACATATACGTCTCATCAACTTTACAAAACTCGTAATTGGCATAAATGTAATATTATACCAGGTATTTGTACAGTACATGTCGGTGTAAATATAGAGTCAATTCACCCTTAGAGACATATTTTTATATAAACCATATAAACCAAAGATGTTTTTTTCCAATTTGGAATTATCATAAGTGTCTAATTAGCTAGCTATTTCTGTTTTATTTGAATACTTATGTTATGGGTCTACGGCCATTATAAATATGTTAGTTTTTTCAGTGCGGGGATGGTCTTTATATATATAAAGATATATTTATTTCAGGTGGATAACCCAAATAGCACAATAAGCGCTAAAGGTGGGGTTCTCCACATTTAGACGTCAGGAGCCGTATTCTCGTACAAGTTACGATAAATCGTAGGCTTCTGATTGGTCGAGATGACCATCTCGACCAATCAGAAGCCTACGATTTATCGTAACTTGTACGAGAATACGGGCCCAGTCTATTCCCGTGCTGAAAGGGCTAATACAAGATTGGCAGCAAATATCAGATGCATTATTTTATACACTGATACATGTCCAGCAGCCAAGTGAAAATTAAGAAGGCAATGGATTTGATGTGTCAGGTTTAACTTGTATGTAGTGCACACACTCACTACCCACTTGGCACACGACGTTGCTGCGACGTTGATTCAACGTCAATGACGTTGATTCAACGTCGCAGCAACGTCGTGTGCCCATTGGGTATGGTGTTATCATCCTGACTGTTTACGGGTCGATTACGTGAGCAGGCGGGCCATTAACAGAACGATAAAAAGCGCGATAAATCTAATATTTATGCTGGACACACTGTAAATTCCGCATTCATTTTGTAGTAAAAGACAGCCTAATAAATACGTTGAATTTATTTCCATTTGTCTTTTTTTGCCATCCAATTGACAGCACAAAATGTGCGCAAGGTATAACAACAATTATAGACTTTTTGTTGGGGCAGGTACAACTTTTAATGTTACACCATTTAGACATTTACACCACATCCTTCGCATTTAAAATTATCCCTCAAAATCAGAGCAGAATAATTCACAAAAATTATGCGGGTCTACTTCTAAAATATGTTTATGCTACTTATTAACGATACCGCAATTACAAAAAAAATATATAGCCTCATTCAACTGATAACTGTCAAATTCCAAATGTGCGCACGTACATGTATTCGTGGACGTAGATGGACGTATAATTACGTCAAACTTTAAGTGATAAATAACACGCATCCTGCAGTGTCTGGAGGATGTGTGATAAAGTATCGTTTCATCTCACTCAGAGATTAAAACACAACCAGACAACGTTTCAGAGAGTTCACTTGGCACAGCGATACAGGCTGGAATGTTAGATATGACTCCAAAGCAAACACGATGCAAGATCATAAATGTAAACGAATTTACAATAATGTTAATGACTTTTTGAGCTTTTATTGGATTTGCCACACCTATATTATTCGATTTAAGTAATATAACATTTGGTGACTTTGCAATAAGAAATGTTATATGAATTCACACATCAGGGTCATTAAAATATGGTTACATGTGTATGTGAAGGATTAAGCTCTGCATTATACATGTAATATCTTTGTACATTTTTTCTTTGGAACAGTCATTATTGACGATATTACTAGCTTCACATACTAACTTTACTTGCTATAATTGTCCCCGAATAAATTAGTGCATTTTTTGATATATGTGAATGCACATCATTTGAAGTTCAGTCATTATTTCTGTTGCGACCAGCGCAGCATTCCAATACGTTGCAGATCGATCTGGTTTAAAATTGATATCTCTTCATTTACCATGTTTACCAGCACATTATCCAGTCAGACCATACAGACTATACTTCATTTGTGTTTACTGTGGGATCATTCCAGAATGGGATTATTTGTCTTAACTGACACAGGCATTTGTAATATTGTTGATGGTGAAGCTGATGTGACATCAGCTTCACCATCAACAATATTACAAATGCCTTCTAGATAGTTCTAAACTAATGGCTGACGTAGAGATGATACGATTCGTATCATCTCTACGTCAGCCATTAGTTTAGACGTGGAAAAAAATATACATCTATTATGGTGTAGTAAATAAGGGTAGCCGCATACAGATACCAATCATTATGGTTGAGAGCAGCATATGTAAATATGTTTCAATTTTATGGGATATATGAATTTTGAATGTGTTGTACTTTGGACCTGAGGCCATGAAATACGTATAAATAATATTATAATAAAATATTATATATAATAATATAATAAAATATTATATATAAATTACCTAACGTATTGGAATATTTTTGGAAATCTTCCTTTTTCACCCATTGCAATGACGTTGATTCGATGGTATGCCCCAGCTTGCGTAGGTGTAATGCTGACATGCAACATAGGCTTAGTACATCTAGTAAGATGTAATGTGTCACTGGTCGAAGTTCAACTAAGTTTAACAACACATTTTAAATAGAATAATTTTGTAATAGAAACGGAGAGTGATGAGTGTATGCATTCCAATAACTAGTGTTTTAAACATAGAAAAAAAAAGGGCAATGATATTGATTTAACTTGGCGCAGTGATGGTTAAGTTATCGAAGGTTGAAATCACATGTGAGATTGCACTGGATGAACTCAGTATCAATGACATCCACCGACGGGCAGATGTTTCGTATGTTTATTTACTTTGCGGGGACTATGCTTTGTGCTGGTTATTTTTGTCCAAATAATCTGGACCTGCTTGCCTTAAACTACATACAGCTATCTGATATCCTCGGCATTTTGGTTGATATAAACCAGAATGATTGCTTCGCACCGTTGTTGTCAGTGTGTCCATCAACATGAGATCGTTCGGATATGGGCTGAAGGTTGGGTCAATGGCACAGGACATCGGCCCGGAGTTGAGACATCATATTGTTTCAGCTCGGAATGAGATCAATAATTCAGGTCCGGCCATCTCTGTGAATAACGTAGTGATGACCAGTACTTCTCAGAAAACACGACACGATCACCCAGCGTTGTTTTAATGCTGGGGCAGCGTCGTAGACGCTGACCCAGCATTAAAACAACGCTGGGTCAGCGCGTTTAGTTGTTTCCATCCCGTCCAAGTCGGAGCTGGGATGTGAGTTGTAGAATTCATAGAAACGGTACCTGAATTTTCATCCCATGCAAAATGAGAATTACTGGGGCAATTTTCGTCTTGCGTGGAATGACAATGACCGTGCATGTTTATATAAACATTTTCTGATTGTTTATTTTACATTTCTGTCGCGTTCCTTCGTATATAGGGCGGGGGCCCTGGGGTAGTGGTTAGCACCGCTGCCTTTCACGCCAGAGCTCGGGGTTCGGTTCCCGGTCTCGGCGGTTTGAAAGAAACAAAAATGTTTCTTCCCCATCCACGTGTGAAAGTCAGTATTGTGGGGAGCCTCCGTGACCGAGAGGTAGCGTGCGGCCTCAGACCGCCAGGGCTCGAATTTCGAATACTGTGTCTGGAGGACAGTGTCATCCCAATCATCTCACCATCCTCAGGAGGTTCTCCTGGCCCAGTTTAGCCTATATGTGCACAAAGGTGGCCTAAAGCCCGATTCATTTCATTCCATTTCCTTCGTATATACCAAATGCGTTCACCTTATGGTGTCCATGGATGGAGCATATACCATTACTGTGCTTTGACGCAGCAGATATGAGGGTGCGAGATAAGGTTCGTGACTATTCATTCATGAATAATCAGAAAATATCTCCGGACACGTATTATATATGGGCCAATGTACATCAAGATAACAAACAAATAATTGCCATCACGATATAAATGTCAATATTTAATATCCTGTCACCCTCAGAGTCAACCATGAACATGTCGAAGTGGAAAATTGTCAGTTTTTTATAAGTTTGAAGCATACCCAGATCAAAATTATACGCCTACCTGGTATGTTTAGCCATTGTTGGTCAGAAAAGATAATTTAAAGTAAAGCTAAACTGAACCAGATTGCATTCCCATCAAACACAAGACGTTGATCCAGTGCTGATATAATGCTGGGCCAGTGTCGTAGACGGTGGACCAACATTATATCAACACTGGATCAACGTCTCGTGTTAAATGGGTGCTCCGGGAAGACAGTGCAATGGAGTTCAACACTATCCCCCAACAAATGGTATTGAAGGCCAATCAAATAGTGGAACAATCCGTTCATCTCTTTCATTTTACATTAACTAAAACTATATTTTCTCTCCACATCTTGATTTATTACTAAATTATTTGTTGAAACGATTTAAAATTCAGCTATACTGGCCTGGAAAAAGATACTGTGAATACGTAACAGAGTGATGTTTCTTCCCCAACCATTTCATTACCAGTATAGTTTATATACATGTGTACGAAGCTGTATTATAATTATATCGTTTTCTAGATGTAGCTACTAGTATGTATAGCAGCCAGTGTAGTATGTGACACTCATTTCAGTGGTGCATAAACACCACTTGAGTGGTGCATACAGCACTTGAGTGATGCATACAACCCTTGAGTGGTGCATGCAACACTTGAGTGGTGCATGCAACACTTCAATTGCTGGAGACAAATTAGTTATGACATAGTTGATCCCGGTCACGATGCTAGTCGAGAAAAACATGGCATGACAAAATGATACAGTAAATGTGTTTTCGTTAACAGATAATTTGTAATAATTTAACCCTCCGAAGCATGAATTTACCATTGTCATCTTCGTCCACTACAAGCCGCGAATTGCTGTCGCAATTCTCGACTTGTAGTGGATGAAAACCAGAAAATTGCTATGTCTTGGTAAAACAGTTTCATGGGAATTTTCCTTCTAAAACACCTTAGTTGTAGGAAATTAAGGTTGTTTTTAGGGATGTAAAATGATGCTTTAATGCATAAAGGGCTTAAAGGGTTAATACTTGACATCCTCGTATCGTGAAGGGTGAAACCAATGATTAATATTGTTTTTTTTATTCTTCAATCATTTGCAGCAAGGATTGCGAGCGCGATTTTCAGCTCCAAATAAGGAAAAACCTTTAAATCCCCCCAAATAGACTTATTTAATTTACTGAGCATCCGCCACAAAATATTTTATCAATTTTAGTGGCCTTTTATTTAGTTTAAAGCTTGTTTAATAATTAACCGTTTAACCGCCAAATTATTCAATTTGAATTTTCACCCCCTTGAAGTTGTGTCTCGCTGACGCGATCCACAACTTCAAGTGAGTGAAAATTATTCAGATTTGACAAAATGGAGGTAAACTTTTTTCAAATATTGCTGGTTTATGTCGCATTTTATCTTTAACATGTTTAAAAGGTGGTACTTAATGTGCTAATAAAAAATGAAAACCCGATTATATGCGGCACCGGCGGTTAAAGAGTTAAACCCTCACGATGCATCAAAGCATTATTTTGCATCTATGAAGAATGAGCTAATTCCCTCAAACCCAGGGATTTTAGAGCGAAAATTCTCATGGAACTGTTTATTAATCACAATATTTGTTTTCATTTGTCACCCACTTTAAGTCATCTTCATCCGCTACAAGTCGAGAATTGCGGCAGCAACTCGCGACTTGTTGTGGATGAAGATGCCAATGGTAAATTCAGGATTGAAAGGGTTAACCTACATGCGGTTCCAGCAGCACAAGGGTCGCAGAAATATGTTCAGGTTATGTTCGCTTTTTGTGTCAGCTTCCGCGACATTTGCCCTCAACCATCACTACATGCGGGTTTCACATTGCTGGAATAACTCAAATGTCTTGAAAATAAGGGGTCGTAAAACTGCACAACCGACAGCTGTGCATATCCCATGTCTGTCTGCTGTTTCATTCTCCCAGCAATCACCAAAGAGTAGAACCAATGTTGGTTTGATGTTGGGCCACCGTCTACGACGTCGGCCCAGCATTAAACCAGCAGCGGTTCGTGTTTGTCGTGATCAGCGGTCTGTCCAATGTATATTTGCGCTCTTATATTATTATTGTTCATGTAAACACGGGGATCATTATAATGTGTAGGCAGCAGACACAAGACGTTGAATCAATGTTGGCTTAACGTTGGGCCAGCGTCGTAGACGGTGGACCAACGTTAAATCAACATTGATTCAACGTCTTGTGTCTGCTGGGATATAGGTACACTCATGATACTGTTCTGGCCAGCTGTTTGGCAAGATGTATACTCAGCAAACGACGATTAATATTTTTGAGTCATTGGGTCCCACATATCTGCATATTGTACCATGATAATTTGTTTTAACCTTAAAAACGATGAAATATTTTTGTGTAAACTATGGAGATCAAAGGGTTATATTCAATTTAAATCATCATAAATGTCTTTTCTAGCTTTTTCTGCTTCATTTGCTTACCTATGCAGTGGCGGTTCCAGGATCTGTAGAAAGGGGGGGCGCCCGGGGTTTTGGGGGCTTGCTCCAAAGATTTTTTGGGTAAATTGTAGCCAATTTAGGGGACTTTTTAAAGTATTTTGGCGAAAATAAAGGGGGCGCGCGCCTGCTGCGCCCCCCCCCCCTGGATCCGCCACTGCTATGTTATCAGGTTATGGGTCTACGGCCATTATAAATATTTATTTATTTCAGTGATGGGATCGGGCTTAGGCTCTAGACGTCAGAATTTGACGTATATGGATGCCAGATTCTGACGTTTAAAGTCGGTCCCCGCACTTTTTGAATAAAAAAATGCAACAAGTTAAAATCGCCTGATAATGCAATATTTTTTAAAACTCACATTAAATTATGGTTAGAAATGTGAGAATGAAATAATTACAAAAACTTTTGCATCTTTTATCGCGTTCCGGAAAAATTCGCTTCGGCAAATGTTTTGCGATTATGACGAGATTATCATATGTGAGGCCATGTGATGAGCGAACTAATTCAATTACTATTTGCTTTGAATCTAATCTTTTCAATGTCATGCATTATGCATTAATCGTTCGGATGCGGGATTGTATCTGAAATATTCTGGTGTGGGCAACGATTATATCGTCGCCTCGGAGCTAAAGGATCCTATCTGACACTCGTTAGAGTGGCAGATAGGATCCTTTAGCTCCGAGGCGACGATATACGCATTATATTCCCACTCAATGTGGGTGTCACTGAATGGGAAGAAAATGAGTCTATAGTCGTTGCCCAGGGTTTACGTACTGCTCATTGACTGTCAGTGCGGGGATCGACTTTAGACGTCAGAATCTGACGTCCATAGGCGTCAGATTCTGACGTCTAACGTCGCTCCCCGCACTGACAGGTACGAAATATCCCACCAATTGTAAATTACGACCGGTCTATAGCTTCAAATGAAGGAGAAAATTAAAATGCGAATGCTTACATTTTTCAACCCTTTACCGCCGGTCACGATTATATTTGATTTGATTTTTTTAATAGCTAATTAAATTCCAGCTTTCAAACATGTTGAAAGATATAACGTGACATCAATCATCAAGATTTCAAAATCATCTCGATTTTGTCAAATGTGAATAATTTTCTCTCACTTGAAGTTGTGAATCGCGTGAGCGAGACACAACTTCAGGTGAGTGAAAATTCCAATTAAATACTTTGGCGGTTAAAGAGTTGAGTGACTGTACTTTATCACACATAGACAGTTCTATCACAACAACCACACAGTGATATAGCACTGTCGCGAACCACAACTTGAAACATGAGCGATAATTAGCTATGTCAAAACGAGTCAAAAAACGGCGTCGAAATGTTGCTGATTAAAATCACCTGCCATCGTTAAGTACTAATAACAGATTAAATAGGCGATTAAATATGTGTTTTAATATGTAGGCCTAATTAAGCTGGGGTGTCATCCGAGACATGCAGTACGGTATGAATTACTTTAAATATTTTTTTTTTTATTTCCATTGACAAAATAAAGAGTATAATTATAATAAGTCCATAATAAGTAGCATATTTATCAGAATACATCATGAAAAATAGTTACAATAAAATAATATTATTTGGAGAATAGCTTTAATTGGCTATGATAATTATCAAAAAATCGAGATAATTTTGTTAAAATTGCCGCCCACATCGTTCGATGTGGCTTCAGGTGACATGCTGATTACCAGGAAGTTGTTAGAAAATGATGTGGGCGTGTTCAATTATATTGTATTACAAAAATGCAATCATGCCGAGCCAGCAAACACGATACATTAACCCAATTTTTAATTAATGCTGGGCCGACGTCGTGGCCCAATATATAAGCCAGTAGGCCTATTCGGTCAACCTCTTTTGTTGAATTAATGGTGGGCCGACGTCGTGGCCTAATATATAAGCCAGTAGGCCTATTAGGTCAACCTCTCTAGTTTCCTTGGCGGTAACTGTTCTTCATCTCTGGCGCCAATGTAATATTTCCCCGGCAATTAAGATAATTAGGCCTATATTATTTTGGCATTGACTGAATTCTTGGCCGAAATTATAGGCGTTTAATATACCAATATTGATTAAACAGATCTCCCACTCTCCCTGAGCCGTAGGCCTGCGGCCAGGGAAGAGTGAGATGCCTTACCGACTCCATTTTCGAACCCAACTGTAGGTTGGTTATATTTGCTAAAATTAAACCTCAACAAAATTCACTGGTAGACATGAAACCCGTATCACATCGCCATATCTATCCATGACACGATGAGAGACGACAATTGCGGGAAGTTGTTAACTCTTTAATCGCCGGTGCCGCATATATTCGGGTTTTCATTTTTTATTAGCACATTAAGTACCACATTTTAAATATGTTAAAGAGAAAATGTGACATCAACCAGCAAGATTTGAAAAGAGTTGACCTCCATTTTGTCAAATCTGAATAATTTTCACTCACTTGAAGTTGTGGATCGCGTCAGCGAGACACAACTTCAGGTGGGTAAAAATTCAAATTGAATAATTGCACATTACACATTGCACATGCTCAAGTCCCAACATCTCACGACACAATATAAATAAATTGATTGATTCTTCATCGTGGTCGTAGACAATTCACACGGTAACAGTTGTCTCCGACAAGACGTCTCGTTGTGTGACGTTGCAGATTGTTGTGGCAGTGTGACCTAACGTTAGTGTAATAACGTCTTATATAGCATGTATAAATGACACTAAAACAGCTTATAAAACAGAACAATAGACAAAAAACGTTGTCTCAATGTCAAGTTAAAGGTGATCTATCAACCCTTATATGGTATGAATAATTATGTCCTTATATGGGGTGGTTGGCCATCACATGATAGCCAACCACCCCATATAAGGAAACACTTTGGCCCCATCTTGTGGCAACTTTGATTTATTTGTCACAAATTTATATAAGGGGTGATAGATCATCTTTAACACTGCAGATTTTGACAAGAGCCATATTAGGTAATGGTGGGCCTACTTAGCATCAACAACAAATAATATTCAGTTCATACAGGATACGAAAAAAACCGTAACATGTCTGTCATCTTTGTATTTAGTCAGAAAGGATGGTGAATAAATCGTAACGAAAAATTAGTAATATCAGTGGGGATGTCATGACAACTCGCTCTTAGATCAACCGCGTTCGTAGCCGGTTCGAGTTGGGATACGGTGATTGTTAACCACCTCGTCTGTATTACGATTTGTGATAAGGCCTACACATTTAAACATTTTAGTCGGCCCAATTGTGCGTAAGTGGGGTAGCACCTTTATATCTGTTTAAATACGCTGGACAATTCAATGAGAGTATTATTTATCAGTTTTAATGTTAAAAAAAAAACATTTTTGTGGGATCAACAGATATCGTGTCGATAAAATAGCGGCCTATGAGAACAACGGGTTATCAGGTTATGTACACGGGTTTTCTCTCGAAGGCAGATATTTAGAGAATAGGTTTAGAATTAAAAAACCTCAAATATGTGATATTAGAGATATATAATACTGAGTATTATGTATACTTGATAAAATTAATAGTTGATGTTATATCGCAGACTCTTCATGATGCTCGTCACATAACTTCTAGTTGATAAAAGAGTTTTCTGTCTTTTTGTTTTAAATTTGAACAAAGAGACCACCAAGCAAAAACAAAATTGAGAGTTTCTATTTAATAGATTTAGATCTTATATCGAGTTGCCTGTCTTTTTGTTATAAACTTGAACAAAAAAACACAAAAGAAAAAATGAGAGTTTCTATGTAATGGATTCAGGCCTTCTATTATTCCACATACCATATTTTGGGGGGCTTTGTTAACACAAAAGCTACAAGTAAACTAACATAATGCCTATTTTTATTTACTACCAGTGGACTGTTAAAACTAGCCTTGACGTTAAGTAAATAGGGCATATACTGGAGGTGTGTTATCTAGACAGCCGGCAAAAACGAGACGTTGACCCAATGTTATTTTAATGTTGGCCAAACGTCATCGACGCTGGTCCAACATTAAAACAACATTGGGTAATCGTCTGCTGCTTACTGGGATAGGGACGGTAAGGAGTACTTCCCTCGCTGATAACAAGTACACACATAAGTCACTATTATCTCTGTGGGAAAATGTGCACTGTGTAAGAGTGGCGGCCGTAAGCAAATTCAGTTACCAGAACATTGAAATGCCCAAGATGGTCACTTTTATGCAGTTTGTTATGATGGTAACATTTAAATAACCAGCGAAGGTATCGACATCAAGAAGTGGGCAAAAAGTGATATATTCTGTCATGCAAAACCAAAGGCGGTAACTGCTTACTTTCAAGTAAGCAGATGTATTTTGGCTTTACAGGCGAGTACTAGAGTTGCAGGAACAAACGTGATCTAAATAACAATACGTAATATACATCCGAGCATGAATATGACGCTTTTTGATTAACAATATTATTACTGAAGAAGTCATCAGTGCACGTGCACCTGCGGTGCACGCCTGAGAGGGGGGAGAGGCCTTTAAGTGGACGGCACTGCGCGCGAGAGTGAATATTTAGGTATAACGTTTAGTTTGATAGTTAATATAAAAACACACCATTCATAACCACCAAGGATATGCGCACACGGAAGCTATACATGTTTTAGTTATCTTAGTCGAAAAATTGGGTGCGTGTACATCGTCCTTTAATATAAGAAAACAAACCCTTCACATCTCTTTCAAAAAAGTGTTATTGGGTTTTATTCATTGGTTCACTTATTTAATACTGTATTCATGATGATGATCGGTCATTGAAGAACGTCGTGACTTTCAAGCTGGTCATAATCCTACCCCAGAACATTGCTTAGCATACTTGACACGTAATCGTGCAATAAAATACTGAAAATCAATGACATCCCAAGAGACAGTCACGAGCCAGAAGGATTCTCTGTAATTTGAATATGACGGTAACTGCGGTTACGGTCGCTCACGCACATCAGCCACGCTGAAGTCAAGCCTTACTAGCAGACACAAGACGTTGAATCAATGCTGGTTTAATGATGGTTCAGCGTATCAGACGGTGGATCAAAGCTAAACCAGCATTGATTCAACGTCTTGTGACAGTTTGTTTATAAATTCGTAGTGGCTATCCGTACGGAAAAGTTATAATGGGAGTCAATGGGAGCCCGTCATTTCGTAAACGAGGCTGCCCATAGAGTTACATGATAAAGAATCACGTATGATTAGCCGCTGCCTTGTTTATATAAGCCTATATTTGACTAAGGACACTATAATGTCGTTGATTTGATCAACGTCTCCAAAATGTTATGAAATGTTTATTCTGTCATGTTCTTACAGCATGGATCCGGCATAGGTTTAATGGGATTGACAATGAATAACACCCTTAATAAGCCTATCGCAAAATCCACCCAAGTTAGTATAGGTAACTGGTTATAGAGAGCACCAACATTACAATAAATAATAGCCCATTATAAATATATTTCTGATAGCACCAAATATATTGATCTCTTTGATAGCACCCTAGAAAAGATCAAAACATTGTTAATCTGTCTTGGTTCAATCCAAGCAGTCTTGTCTGCTCGGATCCTGTATCAACGTTGAACCAATATAGTTCGAGCCAATTTTACAATGTCTTCCAGGAGAGAATAATGTAAAAAAATCTAGCCCTGAAGTCCATTTGAAGTGATGTCTCACTGCCTCAAAACACAAGATAAAATTGATTGTTAAATTTTCATGAAATGCAAGTCAACATTTTTACAGACCTATTTTAAATTTACAATTATTAATTCATGATCGTCAGCATGTTCAACAGCTTCAGTGATATGCATCTATTTGGAGGACACAGGATGTCGAAGCAAGACTGTATAATATCAAAGAAGGAGAGAAGGGAGGGACTCTTGACTTCTAAGAAAATGTCGTTTATACAACCGCCCGAGCTATATAGGTCGCGCACAGGAGCATTGATGTTTTGCTCTTACATTCTGCTTCCCGCCTGCCATGCTTGCCTTCTCGGTTCTGGATCAATAAAGTCTAGCCTGCCAGCCCGCCAGTCCCGACACACATGCATATAGATCATATGGATAGGACTGCACAGACAGTGAGCACAGTAAACTATGTCATCGTCGTGTGTGTGTACCACACTCCATGTAGCGCTAATGAATGGGCAGTGACTGGGCTGAATGAATGGACGCCCCACCAGGCCGGGCGACAATACACGCGCAACAGTTAAACCGATGAATGGATCAATAATGGGGTTTTTTGCCGGCGTTGTACATAACCGCGCCGCTTGTGTACAACGCGCCTTCCTTCATGCATGCGTAAATATCACTGCCATTTTCAACATTACAGTGATAATGTCTCCCCATACATCTTCCCTTCTATTCGTGATTAGCGTGTACGTCCCTCGTACACATAATTTCCCGTGGGATGTAATGTTACAGCACACGCTATAGGCAATTAATTTGAGTTTTCCCCCCATGCGTTGATGCTGTGTAGCATGATGGGCACATCATTTATGGGCACAATATAATTCGCAATGTACGGTGTTCATTCGAGTTTGGTATAGGAAAATATAAGGCGCTTGTCGAATAAATAAGGTATGATCCTTTAGGCGAACACCTTATTCATTGGACGAGTGTGGTATTTTTCCCTACCGCACGAAAAATGTAGATCATTCGTATTTCATCACACGATCACGTCACACTTGACATAACTGACACTGCAGCATGGGTGTGATATGGACTGATACCGATATATAGGCTACGTCTCATAAAAATACACTGTGTGAGAAGATGGTTTATATAATATTTTACGAAACATATTTTAAAAGATGGACTTTCTCAAGCTCACAATGGGTTAAATTTGTATTCATGTGGGCATTGCATTCTCACTGTGATTTACTGAAAAAAATGGTAATCTTTTAACAAAATGTTCTCTTTTCTAAGCCGGGATAGTTTTGAACCCCTTTATTTTTTTCAAAATACAAATCAAAGGCGTCGGCAGCAATTATTGCTCCGGCTCCTTCAGAGTCTCTCATCTGAATATTTTTTTGCACAACCACTGCCACTATATACAGACGGTACAGACTTTACTGGGCGGATAAAACAAATAATGGAGAATCCACATGGTTTTATAGAAACTGTATCTCATTTGTGTAACGTTATGATATCTGTGGGCACCACGAAACTTCTCTATGTGACGTCACAAGACTGAGTAGAACAGTGACCCCACAGAGCTTTAATATATAAATTGTGACGTCACCAATACAGCATGATTAACTAATAACTGTTGCAAAGTGATAATGCTTGTATTCTCAGTGTTAGTAGGAGAGACCTGGTAGTTGAAACAGTCTTCAGAAAATTAGCTGTACGAGTCTTGGTTTTAGTGTCAGGTTAATGAAACGAAGTACTAAATATTATCATTAACGGCGTTTCTCGATCATCGATAGATACAAATCGTATATGTTGTAGGCATCATGGTTGAACTTGACTGAGATATTTTCGCCTGTTTCAACTATTATATCCCCACTGCACATGCGGGGATAGTTGAAACATAGCTGAAGTTTGTTGAAACATCAATCGATGTGTGGTTATTATCGATGTGATAAGGACTTACACTATTTCTGTAAAAACGTCGTTGAGTTAGACCAATTATAGCGATTCTGTGCCTTTTATAAATTATTGTAATATACTAGCCCCATTTTTAATTTTTCAACAACCCCCATATCGATAAAGGAACGTTGTGCTGATAGTTCTTTTCAACCAAAATATTGCAGGAGAGTGCAATCTTCACGTATACATACCTCTATATAAGGTTTATCAGTTGACCCTTTAGCCGCCGGTGCCGCATATATTCGGGTTTTCATTTTTTATTTGCACATTAACTACCACATTTTAAATATGTTAACATGGTTAAAGATAAAATGTGACATCAATCAGCAATATTTGAAAAGAGTTGACCTCCATTTTGTCAAATCTAAATAATTTTCACTCACTTGAAGTTGTGGATCGCGTCAGCGAGACACAATTTCAAGTGGGTGGAGATTCAAATTGAATAATTTGGCGGTTAAAGGGTTAATAGAGGGAGCACAGTTATTAGCCATAATAAGTACTACGGATAATGAACAGATGTGCATAGTCGACAGTCAGGACATCGAAAAGTGAACAAACCTGTCTCTTCATCTATATACATGTGATGACTTTTTATACAAATGGCATTCGCATGATCATAACTTAATACTCATTTTTGGGCTTGAATGTTACAACAAAACCTGCGTTTCAACTAGCCGTGGTCTCACATAGACCTAAACCAAATTACAACTAAATCTATTTAAACATGTTAAATGGCCTAAACCTATTTGTGGGACATACAGACACCTGTAAACCAGTGGTGTGTTTGGCGGGAGATATCAGCATTGTGGGTAGCCTCCATGACTGAGGGCTAGCATGCTTGGCCTCAGATACCAGAGCTCGAATTTCGATTCCAGTGTCTGGAGGGCAGTATCATCTAATTCATATACCCAGTTTAAACTGTATGGCCACAGAAGTGGCCTAACTCCCGATACATTAATTAATTAATTAACTCACTCACTCACTCACTCACTCACTCACTCACTCACTCACTCACTCACTCACTCACTCACTCACTCACTCACTCACTCACTCACTCACTCACTCACTCACTCACTCATTCATTCATTCATTCATTCATTCATCCAATTATTCATTCATTCATTCATTCATTCATTCATTCATTCATTCATTCATTCATTCATTCATTCATTCAACGTTGAATAAAACTTATATATCCGTTGCTGTGTAGAAAGCTTTTCAATATAGGGTCGACATTGAAACATAATTGGCCCGTATTCTCGTACAAGTCACGATATATAGGCTTTGGATTTGTCGATTGTCCTGGAAAACGGGATCGATGGGAGTATCAGACAGGGAAGATGAGTAGGAACCCAGCAAACACGATACATTGAGCCAATGCTGTGCTGATGTTGGACCATCGTCTACGACGCTGGCCCAACATCAGAACAGCATTGACCCAATGTATCGTATTTGCTGGGAAGGCCAGGCCTCCATCATGCCTACATAACACACATGCTGGTAGTGGGCACCACATGTATATATATAACACAGTCTTCCCATCCGTGATAGTGTAGGTTATGTAATGTAATACCAAGAATACTTCACCACACTATTTATGTCCTAACCACGCAACTAATAGGCTATAAGACGTGTGCATGCCCAATGGTAGTAGTAGTACTAGAGGGGAATTGTGACTTTTCAAGTAACAATAATATTTGGGCTAGGTTTTATGAGATTTTGTGGTGGCCATTTTGAATTTTGTTGGATTATTTTTATTATGGTAGATTGATTGGAATTTCGCGATGGGTTTTTTGGCAGCCATTCTGAACTTTCCGAAGTCCCCACTGAGCTTTTACACTTTTAAACAGTGTTAAATAAATATATATTTGTTTGTCAAATGAAATCGCATTCAGAGTGCACCCCAGTACACACACTGACTTGTCTCTCTGTTGACTTAATGTTGTATCACCATCCCCAGCGCTAGCCCAACATTAAAACAACATTGATTCAATGTTTTGTGTTTGAATATAATTGTTACTGGTATTTTAATTGTAGCATTTAAAAGGTTTCATGTGTTCATACCAAATACACGATATTGGTTCAATACTGGACCACTGACTGCGACGCTGGCCCGGAATTAAACATTGGATAAATGTATTTTTATTATGAAATCTAGAGACTAAAGGGTGGAGTCGGTCTGTTTTCATTCAAGCAATGAATGGAGAATAACTCGACATGTACATCAATGAGCCAACATTGGATCCTATTATAGGCCTACTACCGTGCAAGCTAAAAGGCCTTTTGCATTTTAAGAGCAGAATAGTGATCCAGAAAGTCCTGGATAACTATCCGGAAGAACATGCTGGATGACTTAGAAATGAAATGAACCGGACTCTGGCGTGAAAGGCAGCGGTGCTAACCACTATCCTGGGGCCCCCGGCCTGGATGACTTAGAAAAGTAATAGCAGAATACCTGACTACTCTGGGAATATGGTGTCTAAAATCCATGTTGATTGGATAAAAATTGGAAATAGCGTCTGACTAAACCTGCCCAAAAAAGTTTAATGAACCAGACAAAACTCAGTATATCCTGGCAAAGTCCAAATATAAATATGCTAGACGATTAATTGATTGATTGATTGATTGATTGATTGATTGATTGATTGATTGATTGATTGATTGATTGATTGATTGATTGATTGATTGATTGATTGATTGATTGATTGATTGATTGATTGATTGATTGATTGATTGATTGATTGATTGATTGATTGATCGGGAGTGAGTGAGTGAGTGAGTGAGTGAGTGAGTGAGTGAGTGAGTGAGTGAGTGAGTGAGTGAGTGAGTGAGTGAGTGAGTGAGTGAGTGAGTGAGTGAGTGAGTGAGTGAGTGAGTGAGTGAGTGAGTGAATTTTGTCCACCTAGAATGCTTGATCCATTCCGCCATTGAATAGTAGCTTCACAATTCGAAATAAGCAAATACGGTCAAGAGAAAATCATTGCCAATTTTCAAGTGCTAGTTGTAATTTGCTTGACATTCTGATATCTTTGACGTATAAATATTTTGCTAATCAATTACAAATTTGATTAGCAAATGGGCAGAATTGCATAGCAGTTTGCTATGCGATACTGAACTATTTTTCCCTTACGATGGATGTTTAACAACATTTGAAATGAGCAGATGAGAAGAGGCTAAACAGCAGGATCAGCAGATCGTACAAAGGCTAAACATTTAAAATGAACATTCGAAATAACACACCCTTTATGTGAACTTGATGTTAGCAATCTCACGATTCGGAATGAGCAAATGAAACCAAAAGAAAGGAGAGCACAGATAACCTATTCTATCTGGCTGGCATGAGTAGAGGCTGGTCATAATAAAAAGTTGATAACGGTCCGTTTACAAGTGGGGGGATCTCTGCTAACAATGCACTGGCTTCTTCATACATCAAGCAGTTGTCACACTTAATAAAACTTGCACCATGAATATGATTTGGTATGACCAAGAATCTACCCCAAACACAAAAAACACGAGACGCCTAACCTAGGTTAGTTTGAGGTTGGGTCAACGTCGTCGACGATGGCCCAACATTCAACCAACCTACCCATTCAAGAGAAAACGTCTAGTTTTTACTGTATGATAAAAAGCTTCAGTGTAAGACTGACAGACAAGAGACATTGAACCAATATTGAACCAATATTGAGTTAATGTCGCAGACGGCGTGTCAATATTACTCCAATATTGGACATTAACTACTTCTGCTGCCTGGGTTACAGCAAAAATGTATGCAAAATACCGGTATTATGCAATTCTGGTTACATGTAATAACAAACACTAGGGATTACTTTGTCCTGTTCATTTTTCATTTATTTGGCTTCAAATAAAAAAAGGTTATTTATATTTCTGAAGAATAGACACCTCAATTGTAATTTTGTGAATAGCTGAGCTATTAGTAAAATATTTTATCATTTTCAGTGGCATTTTAATTGTTTTGATTACGTATCTAGTGGGAAAAGGGTTCGAAAGAACACAAATGTATCCCAGGAAAGACGAGAGATTGAGTTTATGTTGGTTTAATGTTAGGCCAGTGTCTCAGACGGCGGGCCAACATTAAACCAACATTGATTCAACGCGTCTCTTGTGCATTGTGTATCTCATGGATATGTCTCTATAACAGCAGCTCGACAATCATCTTGCTTCAAAATATCAAAGGAACAATTTCGACAATGAGAATATTGAGGACACACACGTTACCATGCATGGCTACTTAAAATTCCATGGCCACAGAGCACTGTGGAGGCTCCCTGTGTTTTACAGGTATGTGGTCAATTAATGGGAATGGACGCATGGTATCGGCCCGTGGTCAATATGCAGATATGGGCAGTTACTGAACACCATATTGACCTTATACAGGAAAACAGAAGGACTTCTGTGTTGTTGTCACATGGCAAACAGTAATGGTAAGAATAAAAAGGTATGTGGATATACTAGTACATCAAATGGGGATGCAAAACTTGTTTATTAAAACATTCGCAGAAATAATAATTTAGACATTTTATTTTCGGAGATGCTAATGATAATATGAATGAAATAGTCTTCAAACATCAAGAAATACACTTGCGGCATCACAAAAATATTGTATTTTATATTATTTATTATGTTTAACAATATAAAATATGTTTTTTTAATGGATCTAGGAACTGCGTTAGCAATCCAGGGGTCAAATAATATTAACCATAATAACTAGCGAATTAGCACTTGTCGTTCAAATGGTGAGGATGAGTAAATAAAGATAATAGTATTTCACTTGGCTCGTTGTCAACATCATAAACATGGTCAATATCTGAATATGACCCGACGTTTTAGTTTACAGAATTTATAGCCCAACATTATATAATCTATATATCATCATAATAACATAGTAACAAGTCTAGTTTATCGTGGTTTAGGTTAGTGGATAAATGAATTAATGAATACATGAGTGAATGAAAAAATGAATGAATGAATGAATGAATGAATGAATGAATGAATGAATGAATGAATGAATGAATGAATGAAAGAATGAGAATGAATAAATGGGGCTTTAGGACACTTTTGCGCACATATAGGCTAAACTGAACCAGAAAAACCTCCAGTGGATGGTCAGATATATCAGATGACACTGCCCTTCAGACAGAGGATTCGAGCACTCTACCTCTCGTTCACAGAGGCTACCCACAATATTGAATCTTCACGAGTGAGTGGGGAAGAAACATTTGTTTCTTTGAAACCTGAATGCTAGAGCGAGGGACGATCCCACGGGCCTCGACTTTCCAGGTAGGCAGCTTTAACCACTACGCCAGGGATATATAATATATATAATATATATAATAGTGTGCATCGTAACATAATCTTCACTATCATAGCTAATATAAGCAGGACGTGTCTGCCTCTATATGTCTACCTGGTACTGATTATATATATATAT
Source organism: Flabesymbios commensalis (assembly GCA_964017125.1). Classification (NCBI taxonomy): domain Eukaryota; kingdom Metazoa; phylum Annelida; class Polychaeta; order Terebellida; family Flabelligeridae; genus Flabesymbios; species Flabesymbios commensalis. Next base: position 18,392,899 of record OZ024910.1, read on the forward strand.
CGGTGTATATATTATGTATAATAAGGGAGTCATAATACACTCTGAGCGACCAATTAGGAATGTATTTGCGGACTATATGGTACGTGTATGGGATGACATAATGCATGTAATATAAATATGAGATGGGCGAATCCGATATAGCAGCGTGTGGTCTATACCACCAACCCGAGACGTTCACCCAATGTCGGTTTAACACTGGACCACTTTCGGTGACGATGGAGCAGCGTTGAGCCAATGTTATCTCAAATACATCGTGTTTGCTGAGTTAGTAAGTGCTTTTGCGGGTCAATCTTTAACCCTTTAACCACCGGTGTCGCATATATTCGGGTTTTCATTTTTTATTAGCACATTAAGCTCCACATTTTAAATATGTTGAAGATAAATTGTGACATCAATCAGCAAGATTTGAAAAAGAGTTGAGCTCCATTTTGTCAAATCTGGATAATTTTCACTCACTTGAAGTTGTGGATCGCGTCAGCGAGACACAACTTCAAGTGGGTGAAAATTGAAATTGAATAATTTGGCGGTTAAAGGATTACCCCTTTAACCGCCAAGTTATTTAACTGAAATTTTCACCCACTTGAAGTTGTGTCTCGCTACCGCGACCCACAACTTCAAGTGTGTGAAAATTACTCATATTTGTTTAGATTGAGACCAAACATTTGCAAATCTTGATGTTTAAGCGCTTATTTCAAACCGGCGGTTTGAAGGGTTATTAACTTAATACAGCAGTGAATGCGGTCAGAATAATACTCAGTCTGATACTGTAGAAGCCGCAGGGTAGACATCACGTATGGCGCTTTGTTGTTATTTGTGAGGTTTTCTCAGTGACGACCACAGGTCAAGATCACCAGGTCACAGAGAGACCTAATACAACAGTTGTATTGTCTGATGACCTTCATGTCTCGACCTCGACCCACCGGAAGCATGATATCAAGGTCAACGTTAATATGAACATAATATAAATTGACTGGGGTAGTATGGCTAGAATCAACACAATAGGCATATGTATATATTCCAGTATTTTAATAATATTATTAAAATAATATATTATAGTCTACGCTGTGTAAGTTTACCTTAGAATTTTATATAACCCGTAAATTATTATTTCTTTAGGTGTATCAATCTTAAATGCTCAGCCGAACAGCAGTGAATGTGTACCATTTAAAAGTCATTTATCGTCCCCTTGGAGTCAGAAGGTGCTAAACTGCCACTTTACAAAGTGGCAGTTTAGCACCTTCTAACTCCAAGGGGACGTTATATTCGCACAGCAAAAATATACTGACGCATAATGTGAATGGCATCTATCAAACTGAGAGGATTACTGTACAGTTAGCAGGCGTAGAGATTCAAAGTGGGAATGATAATATGGACCCCTGGCAGCCAGAGGGTCGTATGTGCCTTATGGTTAACCCTTTATGCCCTACACACGATCATAGTCGTTTTAAATTTGTTTTATTTGCCAATTCAAACCCTGTTATTGGGAATGAAATGAGTGTTTAAACATCAAATAAGATTTGCAAATATCTCAAAATAAACAAATATGAGTAATTTTCATCAAATTGAAGTTCGCGACACACAACATCAATTGGATGATAATTTAAATAACTGATAATGTACTGATAATGTACTACTTTTTATTAATTGTTATCACGTTTCCCAAAGAATACCGATGACTTTTGCACAATACTGGGGGCGCATCTTATACTATTCTCATAATATAGAAAAGTTAAGACTTTTTCACTTAAGAAGACTGGTCTCAACCTTTCCAGCTAGGACTAGTCTCAGCTATTCCAGCTAAGACTAGTCTCAGCTATTCCAGTTAAGACTGGTCTCAACTTTTCCAATTAAGACTGGTCTCAACTTTTCTAGTTAAGACTGGTCTCAACTTTTTCCAATAGGAATGAGAGAAGGTTAAGATTTGACTCTTGGTCACAATAATTTTTTTTCAACACAATTGTAAAAAATGAATGAATGAAAACATATATATATGTTATACATGTAATATCAAGTAAACGCAATGAAGAGGTCGTCACATCGAACCAAACTTCAAACTGTCATTTATCATGAATTTGGTGCAATTTTTAATTCACCACTCTCACAGATTATCCGACCAAATTGCACTTTTATAAACAGTTGTGCTATTCTTTATCCGTTGCATGTTTATTGCTAGCTCCTCCCTACACCGCAACAATACAGTAACTACTTGAAAAGCAAGCAGTTACCGTCTTTTGGCTATTTGCTAGAGATATATCACCTGCTGAATTAATGGTTTTCTAAAAACGATCATTGATTCTATATTGGTCTAGCTTTGGGACAACGTTGCACACGGTGACACAGCATTAAAGCATCATTACGACAAACGTCTTGCTAGATTATGTCTTGCTAGATTATATCTGATGAGAAAGAACAAAGTGAGTATTTTATTTTTCTGCTAGGGATGCATAATAACCCAGCAGAAACGTACGACATTCATCCAATGCTGTTTTATGGTTGGGCCACCGTCTTCAACATTTAACCAACACTGGGTCAACTGCACGTGTTAATCAGTGTATGCCTATGGGTAAACTGTTAGAACTCACCCAAGCCCAGCAAACACGACGTATCGAACCAGTGTTGTTTTAAAGTTGGCCCAGCGTCGACTCTGGGCCAACATTAAAACAACACTGAGTCAACGTCTGGTGTTTACTGGGATTTGCCTAAGGTCACTCACCTTTGAAGGTTTCTAAGAGGCTCTGAGAGTTAGCGTGGTGGATATTTGGCAGCAGCAGCGTCAGCAGCAGAACTAGAAGTACAGGGTGGGGCCGTCTCGGTACTGCCCTAGTTCTGGCCGGCAGAGGACAGACTTCACACGCTGGGGGAGGTTCTACCATGTCCCCGGTCGTGTACGCGAGCGGGATCCACGCCGGGATCCTCGCCTTTTCCAACGACAATTTTTTCGCCCCTGTCTCAGTTCTCTCAGATCTCGCCGTTCTCATGCCAGAGAAGTGGAAATCCGGGAATTGCGCTGGTGCACAACCGCGGCCTGTATCTGGAGTTATTCCTCTAAGATGACCTGATGCCAGCAACAACAGGCGTGGTACTGATAGCGCGGCAACCTCCTCATTTGGCGTCCTATCAAGTAGCGCCCTAGATAATAGAGGCGCTGTCCGCTGTATTGTGCAGTATGCCCTGTATTGCCATCATGTAGCAGAACGTGTATATCTTGCTTATCCCGGCGATACAGGCTCTGGCAATAGCCGTTTTTACGGCAACCAACAGCGATAGAGTAGCATCAGCAGCATAGGTAGCTTCCACGGGGCATAAATTATGCGCCCCGGTAGCTAACAGTAGCAATAGCGCTGTCTATGGCTGCTGGTTGTATAGGCGGCTGGTCTGGCAAGGCCGCTAGTGTCCTGTAGTGGCGACTGATGATGGCAGCCATCAGGCTGGCTGGCTGGATGGCTGGCTGGCTTGCAGGATTGCAGGAGGTTCTCTGCAGTGCTTACTGGCACGCCGAGCCGCTCAATGATCAGGCTGCTGCGTGTGCACAAAATGATGCCGCGAAATAAAACGGGGACCGCAGTAGATCAGCTTCACAACACATTTCCTCAGCATCATCCATCTGACGCGGCTCCGTCACAGCGAGACGCCATGCAATCTGTCAACTGAAAATTTGCCGGCGTCGTGCTAAAGACAAAACTAACGATCGGCACCCAGCAAACACGGGAAGACAAGCCAATGATGGTGTAATGTTGGGCCAGCGTCGTAGACGCTGGACCAACATTACACCATTAATGGATCAGCCTCTCATGTTTTGTTTTGCAGACCTGAGCTGCAGGTAGATAAAATACATGTATTCGATGTGGTCTTAGGCCTAATAGTTCAGATGCAGATGGCAATCATGGAATGCACAGCGCCAGATAGCAATAACGGCAATCATCCCTCGCAACGACCTATAGGCAGTCCCCTGTGCAATATATTCAGTCAATAATGTCGCTCATAAAATAAATCCAGCTCCGTTTATAATAAAGTACCCGGCAGGCATACAAGCGTGATCTAGATTGCTTTTGTACATAATAAATATAACCTGAAGATTGGTTAATAGATTGCCAGACAATTCTGATAATTCCCGATGGATATCCACAACCTTACGTGGTCAATCAATAAACAGCCATACGCCCAAGCCATAAACAAGTGGCCTACATCAGCTGTATATTAAAAACCTGGCTGTATATGACATCATTTTTCCAAATTCATTGATCCACCCCCATATGAGGGGGGGGGTTTGTTTGTTAACTCGTTAATCCCCGCTTCCACAGGCATTTAGTTATATAGTTATATCATAGTTAGGTTTACCTCTGTAGATGAAACGTGATGAACGTGCAAATTAATATTATTAGCTTATGAGATAAACTATTTTAACTTCGTGTTTTCTGGTTTTTATCAGTCACGTCAATATACGGATTAGTATATGACGTCTATAGTCGATCCCCGGCACTGATAGAGTAAAACATTCTTAATGGCCGGAAGATGATGTCAAGTTGAAAAAAACCCCTTTGATCTCCATGGTTTTTATAGCAATATTTTAGCGTTGTAGCGGTTATCATTGAACGTGTTAGTTGTATAGTGATGTCGTGGTGTCTGCATAGGGGCATTTGCAAAACTCTTTTAAAATTATGACTTCTTAAAAATGTCAATTACAAATAACATTCTAGATATAAAATCTAATTGCTATAACAATTATATTTTGCTGTTTTAAAAATGTCAAACACAGCTACATTTATCATTATGTTTTCTCAGTTGCGATTATGATTACGATTATTGCAGTATCATAGTCAATTATATTTCAATTATTAAATCCCTAATCAATTACGATTTCAATTTGGAGTACCGGAATGGTTGGGGTATAATTTATCAAAGATAAATAGGATATAATTTATTAAAGATATAGATTTATTGACGACGGGAAGTCTATGTATAATTATGCGTCATTAAGATGAACAGTACATTATATTATACAGTGCATAATATGATAAAATAATAAATTGTGTAAATATAATGTACAATTATAAATAGTGTATAAAAATAATAATAATTAAAAACTATATACTTGTTAACGGTATTATACATGGTAGATATATGTTTCCCGCACCAACATAATTTACTAAATATTTCTGTACATGAAAAAATATTACAAATATAAATATCTAGAATCTTTTCACTCAAAGTCTTTTAATAGTTATCTCAACATATTATTTAACATTGAACATGTTGGCTTACTTATTCTGGTTTTTATAGAGTATCAGCACTATATATTACCATTCACATAGGTTCAGTCAGGATGTAGACCACTAATTCTGCTGATTCGTATATTCAATGGAATAAAACATTAACCTTTACAACCTTTAAACCATGGTGACTGAAGGTTTTTTCAATTTGAAATCATTTTGGATATCTTAGTTACTTATTTCCGGCTTATTTTAATACCTATGTTATGGGTGTAAAAAAATGAAGTAAATCGGGCTTTAGGCCACTTTTGAGCACACAAATGAACCTCCTGAGAATGGTACGTGAGATGAGTGAGACGACACTGCCCTCCAGACACAGGATTCGAAATTCGAGCCCTGAGGTCAAAATATAACATCAGTAGGTGTGCTAAGTCTCCACCCATTATGTGGTGGTGGTGGAGACTTATTGTTTTTGCTGAGTCCGCCCGCCGCCACCGCCGCCGCCAACGCCGCCGCATTTTGTTTCTGCTCTCACCCGAAAACCCCTGCTCTGATTATTTCCAAATATTTGCAATATGCATATTGGCCCTGGGGAATTTGCCTGGTAATTTTGTTTGCGTTTTTCAGTTTCTTCAACAAAATGTATGGCGCACGCTAGAGCTTAAACCGCTTTATGAATTTGTTTCATGTTTTGTTTAAAGGAGAGACCTTACCCTGGACGTGTGCTGAAAAGCTTTTGATGTGTTTCTGTAATAATAAAAACTTTGATTTTTTACGTTTCATAATTTTAGCGAGTATTTCAGTTTTGCTCATTTTGGCCATCATCAAAATTTGGTAATATAGCCATACACCCCTGCTCGGATTTTTCTGAATATTCGCAATATGCATATTGACCCTAAATAATCTGCCCGGTGAACTTATTGGGTGTTTTTCAGCTTCTTCAACAAAATCCAAGATGGCTGCCAAAATCCTATGTCACTCTCTATAGCTTGAACTGCTTCATGGATTTGTTTCATGCTTGGTTCAAAGGAAGAACCGTACCCTGGTCGTGTGCTGATTAGTTGTTGGTGTGATTATGATAATAAAAACCTATTTTTTACGTTTTAGGATTTTAACTGAAATTTTAGTTTTGCTTATTTTGGCTATTATCAAAATTAGGTTATAATTATAGCCATAAGCTCAAATTTGAGCTTTCGTGTATGCTCACTGGCCCTGAAAAATTGTCTTAAAAGCTTGAACTGTTTCACCGATTTGTTCCAAGGAAGCAACTTACCCTGGACATATTAGATTTGGTGAGATTCTGACATCACATTTTTACGTGGTTTACATAAAACATTGGTGACAGTACTGTATTTCTCTATAATTAATGTATTTTGGTTTCTAAATCTATGTGGGGCGGGTGGAGACGCAAGCTTTGCTCCACAGGCAAGTTTTGTTTGGACCATAACTGCCACATCACACATTATATTGACACAATGATGATGGAACCCTTATGTTATCCATGCAACCTCTCGGGGGTCCTGTCGGGGATGTTTTGGTGTAGGTCTGTATTGGGATCTAGGTATGTTTCAAGCCATCATAATGTATACAGATTCATTGCAAGTGAACATAATGTTAGGAAAAACAACAAAAATAAGCAATTTCTAACAGTTTTCAGTTGATTTGACCCTGATGTGACTTTGAGGTGACTTTTCCATGGCCTTGGAATAACTCCCCTATGAAACCAAATGTTTTGAGCTGATTTGACCTTGCTGTGACCTTGATATGACCTTACCAAGACATTGGGATAACTCCGCCTATGAAACCCAAAACCAACCCATGTCACCATGTGTACTTGGCTTGGGTTTCGACCTATTTATGACACATTCTTACACAACCCTAAGGGGTACCATACTTCGATGACCCCTACCTTGTTCATACATAGCAAATCTGCAGACCACCTAAAAGTAACTTGGTACATAAAAAGGCTAGAAAAATATGGTTTACAAAAATACCCAGGGGGGGGGGGGGGGAGTTCGACACAAAATTAGAGTCACATATTGTCAGTTTACCGATTATTATCGATGTTCCTATGAGAGGTCAATAGAATGTAATGTTTCTACCAGAAAAATAAAAAAAGAGCAAACATTGGCAAGTATCCAAAATAAATAATCTACAAGAAAAATAATAAAATATAACATTATAACAGACACAAAATCAAATTGTCCAAAGCGCGTATTTTTAGCGTAACATTCGACAGCTATATTGGAATGTAGCACGAAAAATACCATGATGACCTCATAACTTAGTTTCGTAATTAAGATCATGTGAAAATGTATATACTTTAAGCTATACTTAACTGTTCAACAGCTATGTTTTCAACAGGGCAGCTGGGTGGCATCTCGTATTTTTATTAAAAAAGTATGATCGGCTTAAGGAAACTTTAGGACGTTATATAGGTCGTCTAGGATAATTATAGTGTCGAAAAGGTTTCCGTTCACTTCTATCTTATAGGCCTACATATATGCAGGTCATCTAGGATGATTATCGGAAAGGTTTCCGTTCACTTCTATCGTATCGTATAGGCCTACATATTTTTATATTGCTATCAGGACATACTGTGTTTTAAGGGTGATTTGTGTCATTCCTAATTTCCCAAGTTTTTAATTTATGACTTTAAATCCACTGTTTTCTCTATTAATTAGATAGTTTTTGTAACGATATTGCGTGGTTTAAGTTGAAATTGTGTACATATTGTAGGGCTATGAATCTGGAATGAATGAATGAACGAATTAATTAATTAATTAATTAATTAATTAATTAATCAATTAATTAATTAATTAATTAATTAATTAATTAATTAATTAATTAATTAATTAATTAATTAATTAATTAATTAATTAATTAATTAATTAATTAATTAATTAATTAATCAATTAATTAATTAATGTATGGATAAATGAGTGACTGAATGAATGAGTGAAATAATGAATGAATGAATGAATGAATGAATGAATGAATGAATGAATAAATGAATGAATGAATGAATGAATGTTTGAGCTAGTAGAATATGACACAGGATTTGAAATTCGAGTCTGGCAGTATTTGAGCGTCACCCCTCGGTCACAGAGGTTTTCCACAATAATTTATTTTACAACGTTTTGTTTTGCAATCTACATGTTAATAAGCATGTTATCTGAGCATAAAGAGACCGGTGGGCCTATAAACATTGAGCCATTGACTCAGCTTGGAGATATCGTTAGGCCAGCACCACTGGCGTTGTGTCAACGTATCGTGTTAGTGCTAGCTAGTCTAAGAGTCCTCTGGTGAGTCGTTCAACACATGTATTATCAAGGCGTATGAGACAACCCCTGGTGAGCGAACACAAACTCAATTTGCATTTTCATTTGAAGTTTAACATAATATCATAGGCTAACCCCGTCCAAAACGTTTTGGTAAACTTTTCTTCTTGTCGATGTAAAACAATGCTAAATATGATCAATAATTATGACATAGGTATGACATCTGATTGATTGATTGATTGATTGGTTGAGTTTTGATTGATTTATTGATCGATTGATTGATAAATCATTATTGATCATGAGTACTATTGTAGCCGATATACAAATTATAGAAGTAATGCTATTTTGGTTTATTGATTTAAGTATTTCTATTTGGAATCCGCAATATATAATCTATATAATAGATTATCACACCGGTGAAGTGTTACAAACATATCTTTTATATAACTATTTATGACTTAGGTCTCAAAGGGGTCGCATCAGTCACTTGTAAAATTGCGTGACGTTGCGCTAATCATCTTCATCCACTACAAGTCGAGAATTGCGGTAGCAATTCGCGGCTTGACGTACAATCGCACTAAGGCTAAGCACTACTAAAACGTTGTAGGAACTTAATGTGTCATTATTGAGATGGGACACAGAAAAAATAAATATCGTACGTAGTTTTTAGGTGTTCCAAGTTTGTTTCATTTCTTACAACTTATTACGAAGTTGGTAAGGTTGCCGTTTAATTCACAAGAAGAGCTTCGGACACACTTTATAATATTATGTGACTTTCTTCGTACGATGGCTCCTACGTTTTCCGTATGGATGCCGAACGAATGTTTAAAAACGCCATTTTTTTCGAAACTTAAAATTTGTACAAACAAAGAAAGAACTACGTAGAAACAAATTATAACCTTTTTCTTGATTCCAGAAGATGGTGTTCCAAAGGCGATCGTGCGACCACCCTACGATGAGGGGTTTTCTTGAGGCGGTCGAGGAGTTTTTAGACTTGTCCAAGACCTGGCTACGAGCCTCAGAACAGTATAAGTTTTACCTTTTTCCCACGACCGCGTTGAGAAATGCTCCCGAAATTGTTGGTATGTAGCTCGTGCTTGTCATTGCGACCAGGCTTTTACAGAATAGAACCACAGTGCTCAATAATGGCCCCATTTTTTTTACGGCGTTAGTAAGGTGGCTGTGACATTTGTATAACATTTGTACAATGTTGAACCGACGTCGAAGGTGACAGTAGCACTTTTCACAATAAATTCACTATGTTAAATTGTTGTTCATGACAAATATATTTTTAATTCTAAAAATGACACGTTCAATGAAATTTGAGTATTATGTGCTGATTTGCTGGTTTTCCAAGAATGTAATCTGAAACACAAAGAAAACATATTTTAAAAATTGCGTAGCAATACTTTATAATTGCATTGAAAAATTATAAGGTGAAAACACTGCAAATTATTATGGAAATAAATTTATTTTTATTTCTTGTTGCTTATATATATTGGGTGGATTCCATGCCAGCGACATTTCAGTCTTAGTGGAAGTCCCCTGTTCTCTACTTTTTGTTTTTAAACAGATTTGTTTTGTTAATAGTATTACTATGTAGAAAACAAATAAACGAGTCTGAGTCTGAGGCTGAGTCTGCAATATGTATAAATATCAAATATTAAAACCCCATAGGCCTAATGAATCGGGGGAAATTTGAGTAATAGGCCTACATTTGTAATGTATTCAAGAGAGTCTATACATGTATATTTGAAATGGATGACGTTTCACTCTAATTCAACCTCATATTAACTCTTAAAACTCTAAGCGCGACTAAACACGTTTTTAACCCTTTAACCGCCGGTGCCGCATATATTCGGGTTTTCATTTTTTATTAGCACATTAAGTACCACATTTTAAACATGTTAAAGATAAAATGTGACATCAATCAGCAATATTTGAAAACAGTTGACCTCCATATTGTCAATAATTTTCACTCACCTGAAGTTGTGGATCGCGTCAGCGAGACACAACTTCAAGTGGGTGAAAATTCAGATTGAATAATTTGGCGGTTAAAGGGTTAATCTGTTTTATTAGACGTTTAAATCGTCATTCAGAACGAAATGGGTTTTTAAACTTTAGGATTTGCAAATTTTTAGTATCAAAATAAACACTTCAAGTGGGTGAAAATTTATTTTTTTAAATTTAGAACTTTAACCCTTTCAAGCCTGAATTTACCATAGTCATCTTCTTCCACTACAAGCCGCGAATTGCTGTCGCAATTCTCGACTTGTAGTGGGTGAAGATGATTTGATGTGGTTTAAAAATTAAAGAAAATTACCGCGTATTGGTAAACCAGTTTCATGGAAATTTTCGTTTTAAAACCCTTGGTTGTAGGAAAATTAGGTCGTTTTCAGTGATGTAAAATGATGCTTTAATGCATCGTGAGGGCTCAAAGGGTTAAAGGTAAACACAATCTGAGTGGTGAAGGGGATGGACCTTGTCTCCACACATGTACATTGACCCGGGTATAGCTCATATCAAGGGGGTCTGTACTACAATTCCTGGCGTAGCAAAATATCGGTCCGATTACCAACAGGCGGGGTAGTGAGTACGCCCTTTAATTTTATTTCAGTAGCAATGTAAACATTCTGATCAGCGCATAGAATGGTTTTGGGCGGGGGCCCTAGGGTAGTGGTCAGCACCGCTGCCTTTCACGCCAGAGCTCGGGGTTCGGTTCCCGGTTTCGGCGGTTTGAAAGAAACAAAAATGTTTCTCCCCCATCCACGTGTGAAAGTCAGTATTGTGGGGAGCCTCCGTGACCGAGAGGTAGCGGGCTCGGCCTCAGACCGCCAGGGCTCAAATTTCGAATCCTGTGTCTGGAGGACAGTGTCATCTCAATCATCTCACCATCCTCAGGAGGTTCTCCTGGCCCAGTTTAGCCTATATGTGCACAAAGGTGGCCTAAAGCCCGATTCATTGAATTTCATTACATTTTCATAGAATGGTTTTACACCAGATTTTCGCGCTATAGGCCTATACGTTTTTTTAAATATTTTTATTATCATATGACAAATACTCTGGGAGCCAGTGGGGCCATAAATAACAATTTTTTAACCCAATATGTTAACATTTCGAGTATCTGTTCTAACACTCATATAAAGCTATCCACTGTGGGAGTAAAGCTCTCTGCATCCTCAGGCTGTTTTTTTATATTTTCAATCAAATACTTGTATCACGGTAAAAGTCTTTCTGATTTGTCAGTAAATATTGTCAATAATTTAAATGTGGAATTGTATTGCTAACGGAATTCTTATCTTCAAATAAAGAAAAATAGCTATATTTCTGAAAAATTTACATCGCCGAAATTTAAAAAATTCTTAATTTAGCATCCGCCACAAACTTATGCAACAATTCCACGTTTTATTATTCTAATTCAAAATTACTGGGAAGCATATCTATACAGGCCTAGCATGACAAGGATTAGGTGGTCCTACAAATCGTCATGCCCTAAGTACTGGTTTTACGATAATAAACAATTGGTACCTAAATTCGGGTGAAAATTGTAATTCTGTAATTCAGAAGAATTATACTCTATTTACTTACGTGTTGATGAATGATGATATTCCTGCTGCCATAAATAACTTCATATTTACAGTTCGTCCGACAGTTTTTTGTCTGAAACTGTCATAAATCGAATCTGAAGAACTTGTTTTCAACCGTTGTTTATTTTCATACTTCTCTTGTATATTCATTTAGTAAAGTGTAAGCTGTCTGAATATTTCTCAGGTCATATTAGTTCGTTGAGCATAGTTTATTATTGAAAAAAAAGTAATTTTTCAAATAAAAAATCAAGCTATGAGAAAACATTAACTTACGCTGTGGGACTTCCGTTTTAACATCTAGCCAGTAAATGAACATGCTTTCTGAAATAACTCCTCTGACAAATATAACACACAATTATAATTAAGTACATGTAGTTATATACATAATATATTTTTTTCTAATTCGGCTTGAAAAAATAATCCAATAGCTGTCAGACAGTTAGTCAAATACATACTTGTAATTAAGGTTTTAATAATCATTTCAGTTCGGGAGACGCTTTAAAATTTAACCTTTTTCTAACTTCTAAATATTTATTAAAACATATCATATATTCGGGTATTTTTTGTGTCCTCGGGCAAGGTACTTCACCCTCAAATGCTTCACTCGACTCAGGTGAAAATGAGTACCTAGGTATAAAGTATACGATGAGTTCAATGCGCCGAAATAACTACAGGACCGTATTCTCTCTGTGGAGTTGCAATGACACACGAATTAACAGATCCAGTGATCAGGGGGTAAATATAAAGTCGGATGATACGACTTGATATCAGACTATAAACCTGCACCTTTATTATTTACAATTGATGCTAATATGATCTAAAAACTATACGCGCTAAAAATCTAAAAGTAAATTTATTTTAACTTTCTCTTGTTTCGATTGGAATGGTTAAATTAACTCCTCCTTTACCGACTTCCCCCTGATAAAACTACCCCCAGAAACCGAAATTGGTAAAGGAAGGCAGTTGTCGTATAAATGCGAAATTGGTAAAGAAAGAGCTAAAATCTGGTACCAGAATCATTTCTTAGCATGGCTGACTGACAACGGTCGATGTTCTTTCTTCGGTGCGCATATACACAGTGACCCCAGTACTGTTTAAATACAAAAATAACCAATTTAAGTCGCATATAAAAAAAATATGAAAACTAAATAAATGAAAACTGGTATGTCAACACTGTCATGTAATAGCAATAATAAATCTAATGGAAATAAGGATCGGATGGGCCCCAGATCTCTAATGGAGCATCAATTGTAAATTATAAAAGGATTGGTTTTTAAATGTAGCGATCAGTCTATTCCTTCAGAGCTAGCATCAGCAATTGCTTCAGCTTTAATTATGTCAAGGAGTTATAGAGCACTTAAACGTCGTTTCAGAGCTATATTTTATTGTAAAATACAGAATATTTAAAAAAGAAAAATCGAAAATGGTCCCAAAGAGAATCTTTAGTGCGAGTAGACCATAAAATAGAACACACAATACATTTATACAATATTGTTTCAAAGCTGGGCCAGCGTCGCACCATTGAAAGACCATCCCAGCAAACACAACACATTTGTATAACATTTGTACAACGTCGGCCTAACGTCTTCGACGTTGGTCCGACATTGTACACAAAACCCTGAACCAATGCTGGTTTAATGTTGGCCCACCGCCTATGACGCTGGACCAACATTAAACCAGCATTGATTCAGGGTTTGTGTTAGCTGGGATGTCACAGAATGACGTACTTGATGGTGAGAGGACCTGTGAGGTCACCTGGTGGCGTCCAGATCACCTTTGTACCCCGCTTATTGTTGGGATGTGAGTGTGTGAACGTGTCGTCAGGCTGCTCACAGATCATCAGCTTGGTTCTCAGCGGCGCCTTGCTGAATCTGCCCACGGGCTTGTTCTTCTCGTTCCTGACCTGCATCATAAAGCCCTGGAATGGACCCGGGCCCGTTATCTTAACTGCAAAGAGATACAAGTTTGACATTATGTACCAGCTATAAGGAAATATACCATCAACACGGGGTTATGCATTTTTTTCTAAATAGAAACAGAAAAGATAATGCGCGCACGCGCGGCGAATCATAAAAACATAACCAAGGTAAACGTAATGCCTTACTTCACATCTGAGAAAATTAATTAAAAAAATGAATAAAAAACAGCAATTTAAAAGCAGTAAAAGCCTACTACATAAAATGAAATGTATTAAGACATTATTAGTATTATAGTATGTTATTTATTTCACCAGTCGCTTTTAATTTGTCAAAACTATGCATAATTTAATTCAAATTTTATAATTTGGGTGTGAGGAATGTAAATGAAGTATAATTGAGAATACAATATTTGCCGTAACGTATATAAATGACGTAATTCATTGTTGGTGGTAGCCAGAAAAATCACGCGCGAATTATTTAAATAATATAGCCTTGATTTATGCCAGATAGTCATAAAAGTAGATGTATTTAAAAAAATAATGCATAACAAATAATAGGTTGTTAACTAGGTGTTTTTTTTAATAATTATTGCTATTAATTAAAACAGCTAAGAGGTACAATTTTGTGCAAAATAAAACACTCCGAATATACAACATTAAAATAAAGTGCGTAGATTCTGAAAGCATTTAACTATGGACTCACTGGTGAGTGGCTGTCCGGGTATGTAACCTTCCGCGTCTACGAGTTCGAATCCGTAGGGAGAAGGGCATTCCTGTGGAGAGATTTCTGGTCCGTGATCAGGTGTCAGTGATCTGCAGGCTGTGAATGAGCCTCCCTGTGCCAGACCATCCACCTGTGAAACTCCTGTATTCAAATCACCGCAGATAAGCATAGCCACAAGGCAAACTAGCACCGAACACATGGTGAATATTTTATTGATGTTAAGAGTACTAAATTAGGATTATCCAGTTTGATAACGATGTGGATGTGAGTGACTTTCTGTGGCAGATGGATAACGTGATGACGGGTGTACGTGACAAGTCAATGATACAGATGCCGAGCCACGTGCATCCTTGTTTCTGTCAGCTTTCAGAAAATTCAGTGTTGTCGTACATTTGTTGAGAAAGTGAAGATTTTTAGTGAGACATACCACAATGACTTTACAGTAGAATTATAACCTGGCAGGCAGTGTGTACATACTTCAGAAACAGCGAGTGAAACCAGTTTGTCATGACGTGTCCTTTTCTATAATTAAAATTGGTTGTCAAAAGTGAGCAGGAAGAACAGTCCGTGCACTATACGACCTCTTAAACTTTACCCCTCATTCATAATGACGTATCCCATGCAGAGCTACATACATGCCCATGGCCCAGCCACACATGTACACACTCACCCACTACCTGCGTATAGGACATACTGAAAAATAGGCAATTTAAAAAATGTGTGTTTTAATTGGGGCATGAACGAAAATAACGTCAAGCCAGCCACAGACTAACGTCATCCAGCACACGCTCCATATTTGTTGTATTTTTGTCCAGTTTGTAGTTGTGAGTAGGCAATATAATTTTGTCAGTTTTTGTTATATATATAAATCGTTGCACGTAGGCCTACGCCCAGCCAATGATTTCAAATACGCTCTGGCCAAAATCGCACATTTATCAATAACCGTACGTCGTCTATGTGTGACTAAGTCTTAAGGAAACATCTGTGTTCATGTGTAATGTAATGCATTAAGCAAACGTTCGCTCCAAATAAAGGGGGGTGTCTTACTACAAAGTATGAGAGAAGCTTACGAGTTGCGTTTGAAAATTATTAAAATATGTGTGATACACACAAAAAACTTGAAAAATACAGAATTGTGAGTGCAGGCCTTCTTATCGTATTAAACTTATGAGTAGCGTAGTGCCAGAGTACAGACCACTGTATTATCTGCATATGGCCTGCCAATGTCATAACCCATCACACATACACAACACACAGCCTGTCTTGTGTGACAAAAATGAGAGCAGTGCGTCGTTGTGCGTCCATTAATCTTTCAGGATATGAAAAGAACTAGCGATTTTATGACGAATATATATGTGTTATAAATAAATCAGGTACATTAAGCAACGAGTATAAAGCGTTTTGCTAAGGTACTGCGCATTCGCAGGGCGATGCATTTAGCGAAAGCAAAGGGCACCACCAGCTGGCAGCACGTATAAGTCAGGGAGTGTTTTAGCAGGCCCATGATTAATGGACATGCATTAGGAACATATTTAGATGGCGCTACATGCGAGCTCAGTGCCTTCTTTCTGAGGTATTTTGTATGACTAAGTCACACAAAGTCGACATACGACCCGTGCATGTACTGAAAATGGATTATTTTTTTGCAAGAGCGTCAGTCGTACGTTAGCACTTGGATCGTTACTGGTTTGTAGAGCGCACTGAACTAATGCTACTCATAATTTTGTGCGCACTGTATGTGCCGCAAGAAGTTATGCACGTTCAAAATATTAAATGCATATAAATGTAAACACATTGAAGACTGCCAAAAACATAGGGCACCCCACAATAACGTCCTATCAAAGCTATATACACGCAGAGCTCACATTCAATGTTCGTTGTGTTTTGATTTAATGTTCACCTAGCGTAATCCTCCCACATGCAGAACGAGCACGTAGTGTTATTCTAACATGTGTTCAGCGATAGGGCGAGCATGCTGCGACTATTTGTGGGGGTGACGAGTCTTTTGAGTGCCCGGCGTCCTCGTAGCATTGCAATAGCGTGAACCTGGTATATACACTGCGTTCTGTCATCAGAAACATAAAATGGTATCACCACCACATCTTGATCACTTCGCCTCTGATGATGAAACAGGCCTGATCCTATTGATAGTTTCTAGAGAAAACACTACAGAAGATGGAGGGTCCCGAGAAGCTGCGACTACAATACGAGATCGCTGTTCCCCAACAAAGGCAGAACTTCATGGAATTGGCAATTCACCAAATCCATGTTTGACCAGGAGAAAAAGAAGAAGATGTCAACGGAGAATAATGGGAGTCACGGATAACGGGCCTGCCATGCGCTGACCGCGCCCAGCAGGCGCTGGCCACACACCGGTTGTTTGTCCTGCGCTCGATCAACAGGCTGTGACTGGGTTATTTATGCAGATCAGGCCTAACCCTTTGAATACTGAGAAACAAGATTTAATTTTTAGTCAGTTGATGTGTTTTGTCTTCACGATGCAAGTGCTGGGAATCTCGGTCATTTGTGGAAATGAAGTCATAACTTATGTTAGCCTTATATTAGGCCCTACTGTTAGGATAGGGCCTAACCTTCCTCTATGGGGTTCATCCCGAATTTCAAAACAGGTGCCAAAACATTGCAAAAATAAAATTAAATTTTACCACAAAGGATGTCCTCATGAACATTAGTAATCCTATTCGGAGATAGCAATCATATTGTAATGATTTGACTTTATTGATAGAATTTATCAGTCAATTTTCATAAAATTCTCTCATCTGCTTATAAACTCGCTCACTTTGTTTATGAAATTTACAGAAGGAAATCTAATTGTTACATGTATTGCCCCCAATCAAATTCATGATTTTTGTGTCAAGAAATATTCATCAGAAAGCTCAAATGACTTTACCCTGGCGTATGCATATACAAGCCATTTCCTATGCACTGCACAGCAGCAGTTCAAATAATGATATTTTCATGCTGGTCAAGCGTCACATAGAGTTTCCCGACATTAAGCCAACTTTTGAACAATATTATCGCCCTTATTAAGTAAGTTGACTGTGCCCACTGAGCATGTGCTGGCGCCCTGATCTAATGTTGTGAAGTAGAGGGCTACGAAGCTGGCCCAAGATTGAAATAGCCTTGTGTATAGTATTTGGCTTGCATGTATACACACACCTTTAGCTATCAAGCTGTCTGCTACATACCTGACATACCTGTGGACCTGGGGTCGGACTGTCTGACCTGATTCGGCAAGATGACATAAACCCGGTAAGGTAATTAAGCTTTCGGACGCAAACTTCTTGACACAAATATCACGAATTTGATTGGTCTTGGTTTCCTTCTGTGTAGCTCATAAACATGATATTAACAAAGTGAGCAAGTTTATAAGCAGAAGAGAGAATTTTATAAGCACGAGGTGCGAAATTAGGCTGACAAATACAATTAATGAAGTCAAATCATTTAGTGTAGTCATTCTGGCACTAAATTCACTGAAATCTGGACAAATTGCTAACAAAGGTTTTATTATGGTAGATATAGGTCCCAGCTAGCAATCCTGAGAAGTCCCAAGCAAAACTCTTGTTCAAATTTGTTTAATTGACAAATAGTCAGCCAGCCAGGGGTACATAATGTGATAAAAAAATGGAGTGATGGCATATCTTTTTTACAAGCCAACTAACTTCAGAAAATGTGTTTAGTAATTGTCAAATAACAATACTGGGATGGCTGACATTGTTTTACATGTCTCCTTTTTTGCAGAATAGCGAAATTCAAGATGGCCGTAATATGCACTAGCTATTATGCTTAAAATCACATATCTTCACCAAAAACTATGCAAAATGTTTAATGTGATATATGGATTCGTATGTTTAGAGGGTCAAGGAATTTGAATATCACAAAATAAGAGACATTTGAAGCGTTCTTTGCAACTTTAATTGTGAAAGACGATTTCAAACCAACAGTTGTGATGTATATATTATATTAGTTATATACATTTGTAATGTTAATTAGAAATATTTACATGGGTAATATCCACAATTGTATTGTGTATATGCTATTTTATTATCAATTTAATTCTAACACTTTAAGTCTCAAGGTTTACCAATGAAAACCCATGTACATTGCAACGTACCTAATCATACATGATCTATAACTCGATACAAAATAATGTCTATTTCATCACCACAGCTATACAATGTATGATAAATTCACTTTGCGAAATATTAAAACGTCAACCTATGTTTAAAACAACGTTTACATGTTTTTATTTATGTTTATTATTATTTAAGTTTATTTTTTTTTATTTATGTTTTTTATTGTTGAGTAGGCCTACTTGGTCATTCAACGTCACGTTATGCAAATGCTCCTGTTGAGAATTTTGTTTTTTTTTACTTAATAATGATCCAGGGGTACAGAAATTCAATGTAACCTGGGTGTGATTGATAACTAATAAACTCTAGTTGTGAGCAAATTTTTGAATTTTGACCTCATTAATTATTAAACTGCAGCGGTTCCGTAAAGTAGTATTTTAGAGGCCATTAGAGACATGTTCTACATGTAATATCAGTTCTTAAACTGTAAAATACTTGGATATTGTGCTGCAGCCACTGGCATAGATCATTAAGAGAGCTCAATCCTAGAGTCAAAATTTGTTGACTTATGAACTTGATATTATCAGTCGACAAATAAATGGTGATTATCCAATAAAAATCTTGAGCTGTAAGAAAAAATGGGATCAATTGATGACATTGAATTTGGAAAATAATTAGCATAACATCAGGCTACGATCATTTAGTGATCACTCCCAATGAGATCAATACTAATACGTGACAGAGAAACCAAATACCAATATTGTAGGTGGTCACTCCGCCACTCAAGCTACCCATTAAAACTAGAGCATATTATTATCTGGGCTAACAAGAATAATTTAAACAAGACTACAACATATACTCATATACATACTTTAAAAAATTAAAATCACTAAAAATATCATTATTTTTTCATGAAAAATCTCTAAATAAACTTTTAATCACCTATTCTTTGCATTTAAAGTCAAACTGATAGGTCCAATCGATTTCTGGTGTACAAAAACACAAGTAACGATACCTAACATTTACAAAATGGAAAAAAACAGGAGTTTTGCTTGGGACTTTTCGGAAATGTTTGTTAGTTGGGACCTATATCTACCATAATGCATCATAAAACCTTTGTTAGCAATTTGTCCAGATTATTCTGCCAGAATGACTACAGTAATTACAAAATGATTGCTATCTCTAACTAGGATTACTAATATTCATGGTGGAATCCTTTGTGGTAAGATTTAATTTTATTTCCATGCTGTTTTCGGTGCCTGTTTTGAAATTCGGGCTGAACCCTATGAAGGAAGCTTACCCTAAAAGTTGGGCCTAATATTGGGCTAAACTTCATAAATTTTGCTAAAGAAACTCATAAAAGCTACTATAACATGTATAATCGTCGACATCAGTGTTCTAGAGTTTAATGTGCACTGTATGCGTCCAACGCCTTAGCATCGCAATGTTCATGATGTGAATTCGCCCTTTGCGTTGGCACAATCCGTATTGAAATTGAGGGGGTTTTTCATGCCTGGACCTTGTGTCATGAAAATGTGACTATGACAAACCGCAGCCAAAGAAAATACAACGAGTATCGAGCGTGTGCTCTACCCGTGCCTACTGTCGCTGGTCTGACGTTAGACTGTCGCTGGTCTGACGTTCTTCTGGCGTCTACATTCACACGTGGAGAAACGCTCACATTTTTCGACATGATGATACAGTAAATCTGCGCAGAGGTTGACGCACGCAATAAACACAGTGATAAATAAATAAAGTTCATCCGGCGTTCTCGATAAATCATCAACGAATTTTGACGCACGCCCAGCGAATCACAATGCACAGACTCAAATTGTTCATTTTTATTAGTGCGCTGGACGTATATATGCCAAGACAAGACAAGACAAGACAAAGACAAATTTATTACGTTGGTTCAAAAAAAAACAAGCGTAATTGCCAGGGATGTTCCCGACGATATACATATACATTATTGCCTCAAATTTTAACTTAATTTCCATAAATATATTGCAACGGTTTTGGAACATTTTAAAACCTATCATATATACACTATGAAATCATACATATATTTATAAAACATTTTTTTATAATAACATTAATAATTTTGCAGAGTGGTAGTAAAGAACTAGTCGGATTCATAATTTGTTTAAATGTAAGCGTTGATGGATTAATAAATGAACGGCATTTCAGATACAATAACCTGTCTTTAAGAAAGTGTTTACATTGCAGTAGGTAGTGGAATTCATCTCCTATACTTCCATCGTTACAAAATGTACATATTCTTGGAATGTTTTCCCTAGCACCACTTTCAACAGGAAAGTTGTTATTTCGGCATCTAAACCTTAAATAAGAAAATCTGAGGTAATCAGAAAATTCAGTTAGGTAATTTTCGAAGGTTAAATTCACTTTATACATTCTGTAGACTACGCACTAGCTGTTATTATGCATATCAGCAGACCATGACTGAAAAAACTGGTCCTTCAACCTCAAGTTCAATAAAAATTTAAAATAATTTAAATTCCCCGGTATGTTTTGTTGATCCCAAAATACTGGGAAACCACACTCACATAAAGTTTTTTTAATATACATCAACCATTCGTTATGGTAAAAACATGTATTTTATACAGTAATTTATATAACATACAACTAATTTTGGTTTCTTGACTGGTAATTAACCTTGCCCAGAAAGACAGAACTCTCATTTTCCTAATTCTCCATATACCATGACATTGCACGTTGATTTTTTAAACATAAAATAATTTTACAGAATTGTAAATGAAGTTTTTTTAAAGTTTCGCACCCTTCATAACACCATATTTCACTTCCATATAAAACTACTGGAGTAACCACTGCATCGAATAGTTCAAGTTGAATATCTATAGGTAGATAACGCTTCCTGGCTTTTGTCATAAGGGCAAACATTGCCCGCTTTCCTCTCAATAAAAGATCCTGCTTAGCTACGCGAAATTTACCATTATAATTGAATATAATTCACAGATATTTATAGCTGTCGGGGTGTTAACTAGTTATCTTTCTTCAAAATAAAATGTATTTCTCTTTCTGATTTTACCTCTTGAGAAGGTTATTACTTGAGTTTGAGTAACATTTATAGACAGTTCCCAGTCTTTACAATATTCTGCCATGCTGTTAAGTGATATTTGCAGATCGTTAGGGGTTTCTGCTAAAATCACTGTGTCATCAGCGTACAATAACAGGTGAAGTTTTAAAAAACACTACAACTTCCGTGTCGTCAGCAAACTCCGTTGCCAGATTCTGTATATAATTTAAACCGTCACACTTCCTTGATAAAAATTCTTTTAGGTCAGAAAGATATAGCGAAAATAACAACGGGGAAAGGTTTTCCCCTTGTCTGACCCCTACTCGACATGGGAATAATGTCGAAACTGACTCATTACTTGAAACACACGTTTTTGCCTTTAGATATAGGTTATTTATCACTCTAAACATTTTACTATTAACTTTACATGCAATAAGTTTCCGCCACAACAATACTCTTTTTACACTATCGAACGCCTTTGCGTAATCAACAAAGCAAACATACAATCTTTTCTTTGTGTGCAAATATAAATCAATTAACATTTTAAGTGCAAATATATGATCATTTGTTGAAAATCTCGACCTGAATCCCGCTTGTTCAGGACCGATCACGTCGAGTGTGTTAACATATTCTGTTAATCTCATGTTAATGACGCTTGTAAAAAGTTTACTCAAACAGCTAATGATTGTAATGCCACGGTAATTATTTGGGTCAGTTCTTGACCCTTTACCTTTATACAATGGTTTAATTATGCCAATGCTCCATTCTTCAGGAATAATGCCGCACTTTAGAATTACATTAAAAAGCTTTGTATATAATTTAATATATTCAGAGGTTGAGTTTATTAGATATTCATTGAGAATTTCGTCTATGCCACAACTTTTGTTATTTTTTAAATGTCTAATAGCTCTTTTTATTTCTTCCTCAGAACAATTTTGATCTAATATTGGATTTGGTGAGTAGTATGTTGATGACATACCAACATTAAATTCATCTTCTGGTTGAGCATTTAATTTGCGAAAGTGTTCCTTCAAGGTATCTAAGTCTGGTTTCTCTGAGTTTTGTGATCTTGTATGTCCATTTGACAAATTCCAGTATTCCTTCGGATTCGAAGATTTGAGATTTCTAATTTTTTTCGAAAGGTCAGATTTATACTCCCTGAAGGATTTGTCACCGGGCCTTTATGGTTATAGCCTGACGCTGGTCTGACGTTCTTATGGCGTCCACACTACCCGGTGTAACTGGGCCGCCTAACTCATTTACTGCGCGATGTCAACAGGGTACGTCCACACGTGGCGAAACGGTCACTTTTTTGGACTTGCAATAAATGAGGTTGATGCATACAATAAATGAAAAACGTTCATCTCGCGTTCTTGTAAAACCATCAACAAAGTATTGGTGGCATATTGGCAGTGTATACAGCCTGCATCTCCAGCGTGTCAATATCATTAAGCTGTGAATTTCCTAAATTAACGTACCCAACATTCAACTCTGCATTTTTTATTTATCATGTTTATATACACCTGTTTGATTCGTTCTCAGATCTCTAGCTTTTTCAAAAACCTGATAAAATAATTCATGTCAGTGGGCGCACACGGACTCTATGATCTCATTTAAAATTGTCAATGCATGGACTGTGCGTTTTGCACGTATGTCCAAATAAAAATAAACGTCCAATCAAAATAAACGACTCACTTTTAATATATTACTTCTATTGTCCTACGTACATATGTACATTGTAAGCATACATGGTTTGAAAAAAGTACCCTATCAATTTAAGCTTCTACAGGTACACATAATGCATTCTCCAATGTTCTCTTAATGTATCATAATTCCGTAGACATAGTATAGTTTACCAACTCTAAGTGTAAACTTTGTACCAAATTCAATATTACATAATTCAGTTAAGCTCATGCGTTTATATAATATTTCAAAAAATAATCATATGATAGCTCAATTTTAATACGACTCATTAGTATTTGTTAGTTTGTATTATAAGAAATTTGTCGATAAAAACTCGCCAATAAACCACAAGAAAATCGAAGAATATAAATTATGAGAGTTTAACAATATAGTATACGACAATTTCATATTGACATAATACCAGGTTCGAAAAGTATAAAGTTACAATTTTTTTTAATATGTATCTACCCATCGAAGGACGTTATCACTTGCAATGTTAGAAGTATATAACCATGTGATTGTGACATGTGCAATGTATGATAAGAAACATCAGATTATACGCGCCTCTTTTGTTGTGTATTCTATGATGCTCTATTTATATCAAATGTTGAAAAATGTTTCTGTGATAAATACGTTATTTTGTCCACAAAACAACATATCCAGCTGTGTTCAATAAACAAATACATAGTAGACAAGTCAAGGATTATGCTCGAAAAAACACAGTTATATTTTTATCAGAAAAAATGAAGGTGAATAAATGAACCAACCGGCGAAAGAAATAACGTACGAACGAACGAACGAACGAACGAACCAATCAATCAATCAATCAATCAATCAATCAATCAATCAATCAATCAATCAATCAATCAATCAATCAATCAATCAATCAATCAATCAATCAATCAATCAATCAATCAATCAATCAATCAATCAATCAATCAATCAATCAATCATTCGGTCGGTCGGTCGGTCGGTCGGTTTGTCGGTTTGTCGGTTTGTCGGTTTGTCGGTCGGTTTGTCAGTCGGTTTGTCGGTCGGTTTGTCAGTCGGTCGGTCGGTCGGTCGGTCGGTCGGTCGGTCGGTCGGTCGGTCGGTCGGTCGGTTGGTCGGTCAGTCAGTCAGTCAGTCAGTCAGTCAGTCAGTCAGTCAGTCAGTCAGTCAGTCAGTCAGTCAGTCAGTCAGTCAGTCAGTCAGACAGTCAGTCAGTCAGTCAGTCAGTCAGCAAGTCACTCAGTCAGTCAGTCAGTCAGTCAATTCTAGGGATGCGCGTTGGTGCTAGTAGCCTAAGGCTGACAAAATCCGATCAATCCGGGTGCTCTCTTCCAGAGCAATTAAACTGCCCACGAACCCATCTAGTACACGGCGGTAAGTTACTAAGTCAGCGTACAGCTCCTTGGCGAATTGTTCAACAGCAACGAGGTGTTGGCGATTGAGACAGATCTCTTTGTCCTTTATCTCGGAACGCTTGCCGAGTCGTAGGAGCGGTAGTGATCCTGGGTGGCCTTGCCTGTGCCTCCAACATCGCCACCTTCACTTTTTCTGGCTCTGTAGAAGTTTTTTTCATCAGGAGGTCCGTAGTACCGTCTGGTGCGACCACTGGTCGCGATTGCGCGGGATTAACGGGCGTCACATCTATTGGTTCGTTGTGACGACTCAGACCAGCATAGGCGTCTTTGCGGGCACTGTACCCGGCCAGGGTGGTGAATGCCACTTTCAATGGGGTAGGGTTGCCCTCTCCTACCAGCTTACACACTAACACGTCGCTACGTAAGCGCCGGGCAAACGCTCTGATCATAAGTCTGTTTAGATCGTCGTTCCTAGCGTCCACCGGGTAGGCGGCATCAGCAGCTTCCCGGAAACGTCTACTGAAACTGGCCTCTGGCTCATAGGCACTCTGTCTCGTTTTCTCTACCTCATCTCTAAGGGCACTGCTCTCGTCGACATGTAGAAAACCTGTCCTCAAATGAGCCCTCACATCTGCCTACGGCACATTAAAACAAGTTTTTATATTGTCATTTGTGGCCAGAACGCCGGTGACGTAGAGCTCCAGTTTACAGCGCAATGAGCCAGCAGCAGTCCTAGCAGCAATTTCGATTTGGTTCTCGGCACCCACCTCGCCACCAGCCAATTCAATGTCCTTAGACCAGGCCATGACTGTTCATGATGTCAGCGTAGGGTTCTGGTGGTTTCCATGACGGCCATGCCGTCTGTATATTCCTTAAACTGGGCAGGATCCATGATTATAATGACAGTTTAGAGGCTTAAAAAAAACAAAGTTTATCTGGACCCTGTCGTCAGTTTACTCACAGTATACAGTATATGGCCGGTGGTTCTGAGTCTAACACCACTGTGCCATTGCTGCCTCCATCTGCTCCTCCAGCTCCTCCTCGTCACTGGTTAGCTCCGGAAACGTCGCTATTCCCTTGCAGATCCTGAGCACTTCCTTTTTTCTCCTCTGGTGTCATGGGCGTCCACGGTGTCCGTGGCAAAAACACAATCTCCCGTGGCTTCTTCTGTGTAAAGGGGACACTCCCAACTTCACCTAAACGTATCTGGTGGTGTATGGTTTACCTGCTGGCACAGTGTTTTTCATATGGTCTGCGCCTGCTGCCACAGTGTTTTTGATATTGTCTATCTGAGACAATTTTTAAATTTAAAAGTTAAACTGTTTTACACATATTCCTAGCTAGCTCGCCAATTATAAAATCTCCCATCCGTAATGCTGTTGACGCCAACACGACTAGGCCAACGTCGACGAACAATTCAAGATTCTAGATTCACTGAACAGAAACTCATTTCTCCTGGGCAAACGTTGTGTTTATTTCCCGGGTCTGTGTAGAGGACATAGAATATAAATATACATTTTACATAGGCCTAACCATTGCAGAGAAGCTAAACCCGTAGGTTACCGCTTGGTTCAGAAGTAGAGCGCACACCACACTATGGCACTCCCGCACTTGGCCCGCACTCCTCTGCTCGTCGATGTCTGACTCATTTAAACACTTCTAGCCATCTAATATAATCATACATAATCATAATAACAACATTGATTTAACATACATTTACATGCTTAGGCTTCCCTAGGCTTGCTCTCGCGACAGACCACCAAGGCCTTGAGAACAAGACCCGCGGATGCCAGTCACTCCGAGTGGGCAGCCTATCTTGATGGCTCTGCTGACCCCTGGCAGAATATTCTGAACAGTCTGGATTACAGCCGAAATTACAACGGAGCAATCCATGGTAACCATCGTTGGATCTGTACGAAAAGAAGGGGTGCGAGCAACATGACTATTCATTATGATGTCATCGTTTTACTGTCTGCAGTGTGGAAGGTCACACTCAGGTCAACTTGTCCGGGTTTTCTGAGTTGGTCAGGGAGGAAAGGGTCGTATACTCATAGCACGAATGTGAGATACCAAGGAGCCTGTCGGTACCAGACATCTTGATAGATGAAGATGGATCTATCCGATCATGCTGGATTGCTAACTGACCGATCCATCTGCCATTCATTCCAGAATCCAATCCTATGTCAAACCGTAACACGGTCCATCCGAGCACGGATTGTCGAGTTTGATGGTGTCCCGCTCTGACCAGATCAACAGTAGCATAAACTCTACGATTGGCTATGCATAACTTTACACCCTGACTAGTTAATAATCACCACCAGAGGTTACAGCTTTCACAGACACTGATTGTATTGTTGTTTCTAGGTGTGTGGAAAAAACCTACTTTCAGAATGGTGGCCTCACAGAGTGTAATATAACCCAATTTATTTTATTACCACTGATGCTTCTGAAAATGAGATAAAAATATCTATGCTAAATGTACACTGATATATACCGTATATAGTAAAAATGGGGCTTAGTTCATACTTTAAGAAACTCCATTAAAATAAGTAAAATAAATATAATATTGAAAGTGGACTTTCTGGATACCCTCTGGCTTGTATGGTGCGCATGCGTGTACAGATTCCCACGTTCTGGCAAATGTTTATCTAAACACAACTGACCAATCACGGTCTACCTTATGGCTTGTGCGATTTATGAATAGCTGGTTGCTGGTTGGCAGACGGTAACGTAACAGACGACAGAGACCACTGATGTTAAATAATAACAAATGCGACAAAAAAGATCAGTGGCTGACGCATTGTGGGACTTACTGATAAGTCAGTGAAATTGTGTGTACCGGTATGTATCGCGAAAGTTGCAAAAACACTTATTTTGGCAGCCATCCTAAATTTTATTATTTTTATATTTACTGTAATCATTTTTTGAGTATTCCATTGCATTCAGCATATCAGAAAACATTGAAATAGAGATATTACCGACTTGTGTAGCATAATTATATCAAAAGATATACAATTTCATAAAAAAATAGCGTAACGGTTATGGATTGCGGCATTTTAGTGCAGGGGGAAAGTCCCGATACATGCCGGACAATTATAGATATGACAAATATCACCATTTTCTATCGCCGGCCATCTTGGATTTTGGCTTGGGAGTTCTTATTTTAGTTAGTAATTGTCATAAGTTAATATCAGATTGGAAATGACAATTGTACCACTTTACCGGTTTAGGATGCGGCCAAATTCAAAATGGCCGCCTACATAATTTCGCCCGCACTTTTCTGAGGTTCCCCCCGCCAAATTTTTAGCTTAACATCTAATGAAGTGAATAAAACTATAAAACCTTGGACGCCCTTTTACGGTCACGAAAATTAGAATGAATGAATGAATGAATGAATGAATGGATAAATGAATGAATGAATGAATGAATGAATGGATGAATGGACGAATGAATGTATTAATTGAGTTTACTTATCGCAACAAATTATGGTGTCAATTAGTCTGGGTCATCCCATTAATTAGGGATGTAGCTGCTGGACCAGCGTATTGCTGTGGCAACCCACGTAGTTAACGTTAATCATATAAAATAAAAAATATTATTTGATGTAACCGTACAAAAAAATCTGAACACACACTGAATACTTAATTATGAGTCTGTCTTGAGACAAGCACATATGGATGACATCATGAACAAGTGGGCTAACCCATATTTTGACGATTTTGAGAAAAAATCGCGCTGCAACATGAAGTACATGATAAAACGAAAAAATACAAATTAACACAAAAAGGTAACAAAAGCAGTGACCAAATGGTCTAACCCTGAATGTGAAACTCGTATATTGATCAAGTTGTTGCTATTAATGACATATATTTTCATTGTATTTTTAATGTGGGTTAGACCACTGTGATGCCATCCATATTGCACGTCCGTGTCCATCGGGCATGCCCAATTGTAAGATACCATGATCTTCCCAGGCGTGGATTTCTTACATTTTATTTCCCATTATATTCCATGACTCTGTTCTGATCCCCTCATCCATCTCCTAACCCTTAAAACGCTGATTTTTTTTTACATAAACCAAGATACCATTTTTTTCCAATTTAATTTGTAATTTCTTTTAATTTTTTTTAGTGTGTAGACCGATTTTAGACGTCAGAATCTGACGTCTACAGTGTCATGTCACCAGCACTGTCAGTGTCACTGACACTCATCGCAAAGTGACAAGGACATAAATCAATTGATGTAAATATTTTGAGTTTCATAATTTATTGTAATATAAAAACTCAAATGCGTGTTAAGACTAAAAGGGAATAAAACATGTGATTCACCTAAGATATTTACGATTCCAATGAAATGTTGTATAAGTCAGAAAGTGAGTGCGAACTAAATGCAAGATGCAACTATAACGAAATGGAATAGCAGTATAAAACTACATTTTATTTTTCTATAAATGACAACGCATGCAGTCTTATGAAAGGTACATATCCGGAGTTCTAAGAATAGAGTAGAATTCTGTGCCGTTCTTTGAGTGGTACCTTATTTCAAGTCCATCATTCTCAAATTCAAAACTGACAAATCCATGGCCTTCATAAAACAACACTGAAAAATAAAATTGTATATTATAATGGAACACATTCTAAATTATATAAAATATTGTAATATAGATACATTCATTCCGCTCTGCTGCATCATTTCGTCATTGCTGGCGATATTGCCGGCTTCTGATGGAGGAAAACAAATAGCCCTTCATTGTTACATTTTGTTAATAACCCTTAACCCTTTAACCGCCGGTGCCGCATATATTCGGGTTTTCATTTTTTTTAGCACTTTAAGTACCACCTTTTAAACATGTTAAAGATAAAATGTGACTTCAATCAGCAATATTTGAAAACGGTTGACCTCCATTTTTTCAAATCTGAATAATTTTCCCTCACTTAAAGTTGTGGATCGCGTCAGCCAGACACAACTTTAAGTGGGTGAAAATTCAGATTGAACAAATTTGGCGGTTAAAGGGTTAAACCGTTGTGTACCACTATATAATCTTTTTAGAGCTGTGTATTGACGGGTTAAATGGAATGTTATACCAATATAAATAATTTCCACCAACTTGAAGTTGTGGGTCGCGGTAGCGAGACACAACTTCCAGTGGGTGGAAATATATTATTTTTTGCGCTTTAAGGGTTAATGTTTTTGTCGCGAGAAAGCGTTGTCACCGACACTGAATATATTTTATTGAGCTGGATGTCTCGGGGATATACTGCTCGTTTAAGCCAGTTCTCACAAAGCTTGACCCCAATTAAAACGCTGAATGGATACCAATTTTAAATCATCATAAATGTCTCAGTTAGCTATTTCAGATTCATTTGAATATCTATGTTATTGGTCTACGTCCATTAGAAATATTTTTATTCTTTCAGTGCGGGGATCGTCGTTTTACGTCAGAATCTGACGTCTACAGATGTCAGATTCTGACGTATAAAGACGGTCCCCGGGCTTGAAGGGTTAAGATCACCTGTGCTTAGGTGCTTCGAGGGTCATTATTGTTTAAAATGATGTAGAATGTTATAGTGCTTGTAAAATGTATGTTATCTACAAAACCAGCAAAACGGATTTTTTTATTCGATTGTGGTAAGACCTGATAAAAGGTAGAATATGCTTCTCCTAAGTTTTATCTTGGGTCACCACACGCCCAACGTTACCAAACCATGTGTGGCGGAAACATCAAATGGCATAGAATGCACTTGTGGTAGAGGTTTTTGTGCATTTCAAATTTTGTGCGAGGTGCTTTATGACGATAGATAACAACGATTTAATTAATGTTGATATTGACTCTGGTGGTTCAAATGCATGAAATGATTCGTGAGATTTGGAATGCTCTTCTTTGATGGAGAATAATTCACGTCTATTTAGGAGCATAATGTGGTAGTATTAGCCGGTATGTATCAGAGGCAGTTACATCGAAAATAACGACAGAAATAATTTTTCTTCTATTAAATCAGTGAGATAAGATATTCCTAAAACATTCCGACATAATAATAAACCAGCAAGTCGATTGTCAAGCTGATAAGTTAATGTTAGATATGTTTGAATTGAGAAGCACTCACTGGTTTCAGTTCCCATGTCTTCTAACCCGGCAATAGCATCATCATCTTTAATACCATACAAGCTGCGACCGCCACCTCCAGTCAAGATGTGGTCAATGTTGCTTGTGACAGAAGTGTCGCTGTTAGAATGAATTCCGTGCTGCAAGTTGTGGTCGTGGCCACACACGTAAATCTGGGCACCGTACTGCTCCATCAAAGGCTGAAAAATACACAAAATCTCTAATAGTAAACGTGAATTTTAACCATTATGATCAAACAATATAAATCTCAGGTACAATCATAAAAAAGAAATACCAGTTTTTAAACATGTTGAGATAAAACGCGAATTAATTAGGTAATATTTAAAAGACGTTGTCCTATCTATTGTTTCAAATCTTGTTAATTTTCACTCACTTGAAGTTGTGAATTGCGTCAGCAAGACACAAGTTCAAGTGAGTGAAAATTACGATTAAATATCTTGGTGGCCAAAGAGTTAATTGTACTAGTCATTGAATAATATATATAGAGTGTGATACAAAAAAAGCGAAAAAGGAGACTTTGACTGACCTCTACATAATTGCGCACAGTACTAGATCCGGTATAATGATTGCCCGCGGTGTACATTGGATGATGGCCTACAACTATCTTCCAGTCGGCAGTGGAGGTGGCGAGGCCATCTTCAAGCCAATCCACTTGATCCCGCCAGTCGTTCATGTCTTTACGCATTGCCTGGGTGTCCAGCATGAAGAAATCCGCGGTACCGGCATGGGTAGTAATGGTCTGAAATGTCAGGGAATGGAGTGTTGAAAACTGGGCTTTAATTCCATGACAATGATGACAGTGACTTATATCTACGAACCTACGCAATCGTGACTGTGAACAGATTTATGTTATTATTGTTTACACCTAAGATTTAGTACTATAATTTTTTACCATGATAGGCCTACTTGTAAAAAGTGTAAGATGGTAGCCACTTGTATATTGTAATAAATAGGACAGTGCTAAACGCAAAAGAGAGCGCATTCCCTCTCACACTGAATACAATAGAAAACACAGACAATTTCTAGGTTCGGGAGAATGTGCATAGAACCAATTATAAAATAGATCTAATATTGTGGGTGATGACATTAAGAAATACAAAGGTAAAATTGTTGCTCAACATCACTTTTCAGCCGCGATGTAGTACGTTAAAAACACCACAATCAATGAATGTTCTAAGCCACGGCACGAAGCCGGAGTAACCCAATATTAACGAGCTGAAAATATGATAACAATTGTGCCAGGTCACCTCATTAAAATTAATGCAACAATTTTGACACAAAAAAATTGAGCTACCATGGCGGAACAGGGTTTACAGTGTAGGGCTATTTCATCGCATTTACTTTAATTATTTTCAGTACTTTTAATTCTGGCGTCATAACATCACTACAATAAGCGACGTTATTCTTATTATCTAAAACAATTCTACATTCATTCATATGTAGACCGCAAGGAGGCTGATCACCCAGCAAACACAAAACATTTGTATAACATTTGTACAACGTCGGCCCAACGTCTTCGACGTTGGTCCAACATTGTACAAATGTCATACGAATGTTTTGTGTTTGCCGGGTATAGATTTGAATAACTCACATCTAGTTTATACCAGAGATGAGGGAAATACCACTGATCGTCATAATCATGCCTCTCCACCTGAAACCATTCCTTGTCATCTCCGTAGTCATAATAGTCATGATTTCCCACTGTGATGTACCACATCAATCTCTCCAGACTCATGTAGGGATTGTACACGTCCTTCCATCTCTCATCAAACCAGGGGTCATCAGGAGAGAACACACCGTCGTAAAAATTGTCTCCGGCGCTCACGATGAAATCTGGTTTGGCCTCGTCAGCCCAGCGGGCTAAACCGTTCGCCACCTCGTCTTGTGCAGTTGTACCCGTTCCCCAATCTCCGATCACGGGGAAAATCAAATGCGCT
The DNA here is from genome assembly GCA_964017125.1 of Flabesymbios commensalis. NCBI lineage: Eukaryota > Metazoa > Annelida > Polychaeta > Terebellida > Flabelligeridae > Flabesymbios > Flabesymbios commensalis. The sequence goes on from OZ024910.1 coordinate 18,425,855, forward strand.
GCATGGAACAAAATAGAAAAATAGTTTTTCAACCAATCAACTACCCCATTGAGTCCAGCCTATAAAAATTGCTTATGGAAATAAGCGTATTTTAATTATTAAACGTATCTTATTTATTACAAAAAATTGTTACATTCTTGCAAACATGGCTTTCTGAATAAGCGCCAGGGCTTTATGCTAAGGTTTATCATATAAAATGAATAAAATATGCGTTTTGTTCTTGTGGCATTGAAATCTTTGACAACCTAACTTGCTCTGAGTCCATCTAGACGTGGACATCTATATATTTTTGTTTTAATAATACTCGTGTCATTATTGTAAATCAACTAAGTGATAACTAATGTTGTTGGTCACTGGATATTTCTACAGAGGAAACAATATCGCTCCTAGCGATAGTGGATTTGACATATCCCTGCGGCAGAAATATTTTATAATTATACAAATGATGTTATTACAATCATATAATCGTACATTTATCAGCCGAAATAAAATCGCTTGGGGATATGAACACGACGAATTTTCACCCACTTGAAGTTGTGGATCGCTAAAGCGACCCACAACTTGAAGTGGATGAAAATGGAATCACAGTGGGATATGAACAAGACCTAAAAGTCTACTCACGGTCGGTTTGGGCATGGACATAGCCAAGTACACACAACAACAGTAGGCCCAGCATCTTCTGTAGATCACAAGAATGTTAGGTCACCACGTGCAACATATATAAGGTAATGAATATGACCAGGCTACCAACTTTTTGTGAGACTCAACAATTGGAAATCAACATACCGAAGCTCACACAAGGCTGAATTGCGATCAGTGCCAACTACAAATTTAGCCTCATCACCATAATTCATCATAATAATGATTTTACTAGATTATTTGATATTACTTGCTATTGGCTGTTTTATTAAATATACATTATACCTAAATGTTGTTAAAACATTTAGCTAGAGTCTCGTTTTTTTCTAATTATAATTATAGTGTGGGTGGCTATAAGATAAATGTTTCTGTTTCATAATATGTCAAATACAATAAATGTACAACTTCAATGACAGGGCGATCCCTTGCTAATATATGTGTAGGGCAGAAGTTTATAATGAAGTTTTCTTCTAAATGCTATTAAGAAACAAAATAACATTTGGTTTGTTAACATTAGAGTACATCACGTATTATTTACCTATGTCACTATAGTTTAAAAGCGTATAAAACTTACGAAGAATCTGCTTTTCCCACTGATTCGTCAGCAAGCATTTGTGGCGATATTTGAAGTAATAGTGATGTGATTTTGACATGTGCAATGTTGATAAGAGTAATCTGGGAGACTACTTCTTATCGTCTGTTATGTTTTCCATGCTTATCACGTATCTGAAATCTGGTAAATACACCTGTAATGAATATATTATTTTCACAAGACTCGATCACATGATCCTTCAAATGTTCTGTAAGTAAGGTCCTAATTTATAACAGTACACAATGTTTACTACAGTACCGGTATGCTAATCCCCCCTCCCCCCCCCCCCCAGACAAAAATATGTCAGCTTCGTACTCACATATTGTTTACATTTTATGTAAGCAAGATATGATTATATAAAAAAAATATTAACCTGGTATACCAGCAAACACGAGATGTTGACCCAATGTTGTCTTAATGTTGGCCCACCGTCTTTGACGCTTGCCCAACGCTAGGCCAGCATTGGGACAACATCTCGTGTTTACTGGAATGACAGGTCAACTTATGTATCGTGTCATCCGCAAAAATACATGGTATTGTATATGCAAAGAGTCATGCAGGTAAAATGTATGTTCTCCATACAGTGATAGTAACTTAGAGAGGTGAGTGATTAGTAGCTGTCAAGTTTGCTATAGGCTATATTAATAGCATGTTTATGGTAAATATGATAAGCCAGACCAGATGGGATGTGATGATATATACACATAGAATGATCGTACAAGTGGGTGAATGAGTAAATGATAGAACAAACGAAGGAATAGCCGAATAAAGGATGCAGGGAACCAGGAGGCTATGGGTTTGAATCAAAGTGATGCAACGATTAGGCGGTAATAAACTGTAAGATATGATTTATAGCAGAATGCAATATATGTTCGAGTAAAAAATGATTTTAAGAATTTTGATTGCATTTGTATGCACTGTACGTAGGCCATAAAATATCCAAATCTGGAAAAAAAATCACTCTGGCTGCAGCCTCAAATAGAGTAACAGGCCTCAGGAGGTCGGTCGGTCGGTTTACTTAATCAACCACTTCGTAAATGTCGCCATTTATATAATGCATTCAAAAAGTCACCACTCAGCTAATATTTGGACAAAAGGAAATTGCTCAATGCTATGTTTTGTGAGCTGCGTGAAGTAGGTTCAACATTCAACATTTTGATTGAGAAAGTTAGTTCAATATTCGAAAAGTCCCCGGTCAAACTCAGGAAAAAATATATTAAAAATTCGTGAAAACATAAACGAACAAAATACATTTGGTCCTAGGGTGGCCCAACGAACGTTCTACTCGCTACATCACCTAATACACCATGAAAATTGGTTATTTACGCATCTTTCTTTGAAATAAGATCTCCGACTTTCCTAGCAGATTTGACCACTGCACCAGGGCACCCGCCCGCGAATAGGATTTTTTTAAAATTTTTAATGATTACATCATAACTAATAATAAAACGTTTAAAATGTCATAAAATTAAAAGTGAGCTTTTGAAACAGGAAGACTATCAAATCTACTAAAAAACAAATAAGCTATTTTGCATGTTTTACCGTACTGTCATTAAATTAAATCAGGCCTATTTATGCTAGTCCTAAAAATATAAAAAATATAGAGAAAATTCAGAGGTCAATGACCCGATATGTTTTTAACTATGCTGAAGTAGATTATAAAGATCGACTACTAATGACGAACATTCTACCTTTATCTATGCGCCGTGAATATCCTGATATTGTTTTTTTCTGGAAGTGTTTATACGGTAATTATGATGTTGATGTTAACGATTTTGTTAGTTTTTTCTCTGATGGTGGATGCTCCACTCGTAACTCGCTTGATTCTGGATTTCTTATGGTACCACCCTTGTGTCGTACAGACTGCTTCAAACGTAGCTTCTTCAATAGAATAGTTCCTATGTGGAATTCTTTACCATCAAATGTACGTCATATTACTAATTACTCTTCTTTTGCATCCAGTTTAAAGCATCTTATGTTTAAAAAAATGAATACTAGTTTTGTCAGTAGTGATTGCTGTTCATGGTTTTTTAAATGTATGTGTTGTAATTGCCGGTTGTCATAATCATATTAATATAAAGGGCTGGTGGAAATTGAAAACTATGTTGGGTGGGAACTACTAGCAAAGGCTCCAATGGATCCTGTTTAGTTTCTCTCCCAGGTGTACATTTACTTTTTATATTCCAGTGATATTATTACTTATTATTATGTGCCTCATGTATATAATTTTATGTTATTTGTATATGTTATCAAACTGTTATTAATATTGTATCTTGTACACTGAATAAACTGAATTGAATTGAATTGAACTATGTTCGTTTTTAAATGTTTTTTTGCTGCAAATGCATTCAATATATAGCAAAACAGTCAGTCAGACAAACCTCCGCCGTGCGATTAAAATAGCAATTCGGAAATACGTATAGTGGATCCGGATAGTAATTCGAATCATCACAGTAAGTAATGAATCCTGCTCAGGGACGGTCGCACAGAAGGACGGGAAGACAGAAGGAAATATAAACAAACCAACATGACCAGTTTAATGTACCTGTAGTATCAACGTTAAACAGTTAAATGACATCAGTACATTTGTCTTTCCCTATAACTTACGATGTTTTGTGAGAAAAAATGCCGACATGCGCCTGTGAGCATCTACAAATGCAATTTGTCGGAGAGATGGTCCCCAGACATCCCGAAACCTCATCCCTTTAAACCTGGATCCACGCCTGTGTATGGTGTAGTAAAATCATCCCAACAACCACGTAGATGAATACCTTAATGTGGGTCCTCCGTCCCAATGCTGGCCCCAAATTACAGGAGTACCAAATTAGCGTATCATATTTGTTTGAATAATAGCATAACAGACACAATATGTTGCCCCAATGATAGTTTATTGTTGGCCCACCATGTGAGATACCAGTACAGCATTAAATCAACAATGTCAACTGCAAGTGCTAGCTGAACACGTGGCTGCTGGTAATGGTTACGGACCATTTAATACCAGGGTGGAGTGGATGGTTTTTCCTCATGACCAAATGTTTTTCTCCGACAGGAAAACAGAACTTTTTTTTCTCCCTGATTAAAGACACACAATTTTTCCCCTGAGATGTTCACAGACAAACTTTTTCCATGACAAGTTTAATCCCATAAATTGTACACTGTTGAAAGGCAGGTATTGCGGAAATAAATAATTTTGTCCTTTGAAAGGCTGAAATAGTGAAATATATCTTGACAATAAATAATCCACTTCCAAATGATGTGATTTTTCTAATCAATCTAGAATGATATTATTTGATCACACTAGGACAAATGTATTTTAAGTGCATTATTTTTCTCAAAATTTCAATATTATTTTCTAGCTGGTTGACTGGGGACTTTTTGAGTTCTATGTAAAAAAGCTGTTTTTATGGTGTTTTAGGTGTTGTACCGAGTTGAGGGTTCTTTGGGCCACCCTGGGACAAAATATATTTTGTTTGCCTTATTTTCCCCAAAGTTTTAAAAGAAATTCTACGTGAATGACCGAGGACTTTTCGAAAAATGTGTAAAAAAACTGTTTTTATGGTGGATTAGGTGATGTAGCTACTAGAAGGCTTGTTGGGCCACCCTAGGACCAAATGTATTTTCATTGTCTTATTTTTCCCAAAATATTAATATTTTTTCTGGGTGGATGACTGAGGACTTTTCGAAAATTGTGTAAAAAACCTGTGTTTTTATGGTGTGTTATATGTTGTAGCGACTTGAAGGTTCGTTCGGCCACCCTGGGACACAGTGTATTTTGTTTGTCTTATTTTTTCTCAAAATAAAAAAAAAATATGTAAGAAACCTGTTTTTATGGCGGACTAGGTGATGTAGCGAATAAAATGTTCGTTGGACACCCTAGGGCACAATGTATTTTGTTCGTTTAATTTTTGCGGAAATCTTAATATTTTTTCTCGGTGTATGACTGGGGATTTTTCGAAAATTGTGTAAAAAACCTGTTTTTAACGTGGATTAGGTGATGTAGCGACTGGACTGTTCGTTGGGTCACCCTAGGACCCGATGCATTTTGTTTTTTTGCCTTAATTTCCCGAAATTAAAATATTTTGTGTCTGGCTGGTTGACTGGGGACTTTTCGAGAAATGTGAAAAGGATATGTTTTTATGGTGTAATAGGTGCTGTAGCGAGTAGAGGGTTCGTTGGGCCACCCTAGGACACAAAGCCTTTTGTTTACCTTATTTTTCCCGAAATTTAAATATATTTTTCTCGGTGGATGACTTGGGACATTTCGAGAAATCTGTGAAAATCCTGCTTTTTTTTTATAGTGGATTAGGTGATGTAGCGACTAGAATGTTCGTTGGGTCACCCTGGGACCCAATGTATTTTGTTTGGCTCATTTCCCCTGAAATTTTAATATTTTTTCCGGGTGGATGACTGGGGACTTTTTGAAAAATATGTAAAAAACTATTTTTATGGTGAATTAGGTGATATAGCGACTAGTTCGCTCGTTGGGCCATCCTAGGACCCAAAGTATTGTGTTCGTCTAATTTTTCTCAAATTTTAAATATTTTTTTTCACAGAATTTGACCGGGGATTTTTTGAGAAATGTGCAAAGGACCTGTTTTTATGGTGGATTAAGTGATGTAGCGAGTAGAAGGTTCTTTGGGCCACCCTAGGGCCCAATGTATTCTCTTCGTCTTATTTTTTGCAGAAATTTTAATATTTTTTCTAGGTGGATGACTGGGGACTTCCCGAAAAATGTGTAAGAAAACTATTTTTATGGTGGATTGGGTGATGTAGCGATTAGAAGGTTCGTTGGACCACCCTATGTAATTCGTTCGTTTATTTTTTCTCGAATTTCGAATATTGAACTAACTTTCTCAATCTGAATGTTGAATGTTGAATGATGAACCAACTTGACGCAGCTTGCTTTGTGTCGCATTTTATCAAAAAGATGTTTGTTTAGTTACGATCAGAGTTGGGGTCAATTCCGGAATTGAGCTCAATTCCTGACTCAATTCCAGGAATTGGACTAGGAATTGGAATTGAAAAAAAAGGAATTGAATTGTAAATTGACAAAAAATGCCCGGAATTGATAAAGGAATTGACTTTTTTTTAGGCGCTATTAAACGCATGAGTGATCATCACTTTTGTCATTGCAGTAGAATTTTACCTGATCTATGTTTATTGATATGTGTATTATAATAATAATAATAATAATAATAATAATAAACTTATATAGGCGTAGTGCCTAAATTATATTAAAAGGTTTTATTTGAGTTATGTAAAAAATACTCATTTAGATGACTAATGGCCTTCAAGATTAAATAAGACTGTGATGTGGAATCCAAATAATAGTTGTAACAAGATTGCTCCTGCTAAGTTGGAGCAATTCAATCTAACTACCATAGATTGGTGTGTGCGTATATACTTGTTACTTGTTGTTACTTGTATACACCCTTGATTTACTCCCGCGGACTGGTGTAACCAGCCGGTAAAAGTTTTGCCGAGAAGTGCGACTCATGACAACTCAACACCTCAACTCAACACTGTATATAGTGTTAGAGAATTACCATCGAGTGGCTGAATTATCAGCAAAATGAGACGCCGAGCCGGCGTTGGTTTAATCGCAAACGACGGGCCAACATTATATCAACATTGGGTCAATGTTTCGTGTTTGCTGGCTTAAAGTTCTGGAAATAATTGTACTATTATTTTATTAATGTTTTCCTTATATATTCGCGCAAGCATGATCACACTGTTTAACTATCACTTAAAAAGTAATACTTGTCTCATGGGCATAATTTTAGTTCTCGTATTTGTTATATTTCTGTCATTTGGACGTCTATAGTTTATAAAACAATCACGAGTCATGATTAGACTTAACTTAGACTGGCTTAGAACTTAACTATCGCTTGTCCCTCGAGTTGGTAGAACAAAAGAAATATCGGGACCTTGAAACGAATGCGTTTCCAATAGTCGTTGAGCCAATATTGGGAAAGCGCTGAAGACGGTGGAGCAACATTAAGGCAACATTGGGTTAACATCCAGTGTTAGCAGGAAGGAAGTTATGCAACGTAGCCAGGCGCTCTAATTGACCCTTTGATTACTTCGCTGATATGCCTTTTGTGCCCTAGAGGTTTTCCTGATATATGTTCTTATATTTAATCGCCACACGCTAGAATTAGAGATATTAAAAATAGTATAATCGGAAAGTAAATAATGTGAATAATTGCATCAATTGAAATAAAACAATTGATCCTATGTTGCTTTATTTTTAATACGAGTTTTTTTGAGTGAGGTGTGGGTCGACACGCCGTAGCCTCCACAGGGTCATACTTTCAAGTGGCACGGCTTGTCGCTGACATTGTTAATTACACTGCCGTGTTGATGGCAATTCTGGAGCAGCAGTTAGTCTACATATCAGCGCCCACGGGAGTATGTACTCCACCCTACTAATATTTGGCCGCCATGACCTAGTTTCTGTCCGAATCTTGCCCAATTTCAAACTCGTCTGAGCTATTAGTGAAATGGATATCTGGTATAAATTTTGGAGCGAAACATAAAAATTTTTTGAGTGAATCGCGTTAACGAGAAAATTTGACTATCTGAAGTGGCCGCAGATCGGCCATTTTTAATTTTTTCATGTTGAAATTTTCATGGTATATCCCTACCACATTTTGTTCTATAGTAATGGTCCAGCTATCTGGTCCGGTTTTCCAGATATTACGCATATTAAAAAAATGGCCGCCATGACCTAGTTTCTGAACGAATCTTGCCCAATTTCGAACTCATCCGAGCTATTAGTGAAATGGATATCTGGTATAAATTTTGGAGTGAAACATAAAAAATTGTTGAGTTAATCGCGTTAACAAGAAAAATTGTCGATCGAAAAAAAGTCAAGGTCATAGGGGTCACAGAAAGGTCAAGTGTGAAATTAGTCAAGCTTTAGTCATGATTAACCTGTATGTGAAGTTTAATGTGCATTGCAGTTATGCGGAACAAGTTATAGTTCTAAAAAGTGGCGGACAGACGGACGGACGGACGGATGGACGCGCCTGGTGACGACAATAGGCATCCGCCAAAATTTTGGCTGAGGCCTAAAAAACGGGACGGAGGCGGAATCCATAGCTCCCGTCTCGCCTACGGTGACGGCGGGGGCTAAAAAAAATTGGTGTGGGAGAGAAGGGGGGGGGGGAGGGGGGTGCACGGTGGATGATTGTAGCCCATGACCTACAAAGAAACAAGAAAACTTGACCGTTTTGAGCCCAAAATAAAAATCGTAACAGTTTCTAGAGAATAGTATGTTATCATATCTAGAATAATAATAATACTTTTAACATGCCTTTTTTAAATGTTGATACCCGTTCTTTATTTTTATTTCAAACTTGAAATGTATCTTCAATGGAGATGCGATCTAACAGGAAGGTTGCAAAAACTATTAAAGTAGCCACAGCTTAACCTGATAAAACGATTGAAAAATAACAAATAGCAGGATACTGCGATGGCTCTCCTATATCAATTTGGCAGAGTTTCCAGTCCAGTAGTGACAATGGCTCGACAGATTCACGTTTGGTAACACTAAATAATTAGGAAGTAGTTAGCTGAATCAGTAACACTAGAAGCTAACATTTTAAGTTATGTATAGCCGGCAATGCTTTTGACATGTCTTCACAAGAGGCTGACTACTGGTAGAAGCCTTAGGGGGTCCTAGTAAACCACATACTGCGCAAGCGTTGTTCAACCCACAATTAGCAGTCATACTTGCTATATGAAAAATATTATTTAATCAGATTGGTTGTAATGATAACGAGTGAAAACAGAAGCAATATACAATCTATTACTTCGAAGTTTTTTTAAGGGTAATTAAAATTACATGTGACGAAGCAAATTCGAATGAAAAAGGTATTTAAGCTTTTACTATCATAATGTAAATTATACCAACCAGCAACATATAGCACTTATTATTTAATTCACTCATTGATTCATCTTTCATCACTACAGTTGAAAATATATAGGAAATCAAAAATATTTCTTCTCTAATGAACATAAACTGACTGGTGTGCACTTAAAATTAAAGTGACATTGTGACTTTGCTAAAGTGGACATTTTCCAGGGCAGATATACGGCACATTCCGTTCTATAGTAATGGTTTAGCTATCTGGCACAGCTCTCCAAATAACAGTAATAATGATTTATTTTAGCTATTTCCCCAGAGATAACTCCCCAAGACAGATCTACGACCCTTAAAGATTAATGTGTGTGCAATATGGAGAAAATCCGCACATGTGTTCAGAGATATGCTCCAGAAACGAAAATGTGGACAGCACAGACGGACGGATACCTTCGTCAGGGTGGGGGACAAACAATTATTATTTTTTAAATATTTTATCCCCATAGAGACATCAACTGCCCAGCAAACATCTGTATGACATTAATTCAACGTCATTGAGATGGAGCGAGAGAGACGTCAAAATCATATATCAGCAAATATTTCATATAAAAATTGGGTAGGTGTAGGCCTACAAAAGTGTCAAATTCTCAGCCCGCCCCTAATTCCGGCAATGTCATCAACCAAATTATGTATCTAAAGAACACTGGGAACCATTCTAGACATATGGACACATGTTGTACTGCCGGCTTCGGTAACTCCTCAAATATGGCTCTTTTTTGCGTCTGCTGCTCTACTATTCATGCAGTTGAACATGGGAAAAATAACAATAGATAGCATAAAAATAGTTTATTGTTTTGTATAGACACTCTGGGTGGCACTCAACTAGCATGACGTCATGGCACACAATAACAAAAATAGCTTCACATTTATGGTAAGAAAAATAGTTCACTATTGAAGTGACATGATAGACGGGTTAAATAAAGTATTATTCAGCCTGTTATATTGTTAGATCAGTATCTGATCACAATAATCCTGTGAATGATGCTCATCGAACCTAAAGCTAATAATAAACGTTTGTGGTAAAAAACATGCATTATGTTGAATGAATATAAACTAGCGTTTCCAACTTGAAGTGATATATAAAACGATGACTTGCACGACACTGAACGTAGTTAACCCTTTAACAGCCGGTGCCACATATATTCGGGTTTTCATTTTTTATTAACACATTAAGTACCACCTTTTAAACATGTTTAAAAGATAAATGTGACATCAATCAGCAATATTTGAAAACAGTTGACCCCCATTTTGTCGAATCTGAATAATTTTCACTCACTTGAAGTTGTGGATCTCGTCAGCGAGACACAACTTTAGGTGGGTGAAATTTCAGATTGCATAATTTGGCGGCTAAAAGGTTAATTAACTAGTCACTGGTGATAGGGTATGGGAGATTGTCTTTTTATCATTTATTAATATCACAAACATAGGACGAACATCTACATTCCTTGTTATACCCAGATCATATTTTGAAACGTAAAATAACAAAATAATATCGCTATATGATATGAATTTCGTAACTTTGTATCTGATTCGAAAGTTTTGTTCAAGCTGTAGTATGTACATATGTAATGCAATGGGGTTGAAATATTGCAAATTCCAAATTCTTCAAAAACAATCAATAACAAAATATTAGAATTTGCTATTTTTAAAAACATGATAATAATATTGCACAGGGACAATCATGATATATAAGTACAAAGTTGATCTATATAGAAGTATAAATAGGCCTAATATCTGTTTCATGTAAATTTTTCGTATCGTAATAAGACCATTACACGCTTTCTAATATCGCATCTTCGTCTATTTAAAAATAACTAGCAACACATTAGTGTCTAACTGAAAAACTCCCTATAAATATAATCAGCAGATACGTGATTTGTACCTCTTCTAGTTCATCTACACGGATCTTCTCACTGTGGTGAGTATCAATTTCGGGCTAACGTCGTTGACCCGAAGCTGGTTCAGGGTTCCCACTCAAAACTGAAAACAAAACTCCATGATTTTTCAATGATACAAGGTTATTTTCCCAGGTTGCTCAATTCCGTTTTGGCTGCATGTGTAATTTGCCTCAATTATTATTGTTCGCCTAAATTATTTTTACGCCACATGTAACCACCAGTAGTCAAATATCAGGGTAAGAAAGAAACACAAGTGGCAACGAATACATTCTGCAAAATATTTTCTGATATTGAAAAAAAATGTGGATAACTGAAACAAAATTCGATGATTTTTCAATTAAAATGTCCTTTTTTTGAACTTCCATGATTTTTCCATACATGGAATTTTTTCAGACCAAATTCCAGGTTTTCCAGGTGAGTGGGAACCCTGTGGTTTATTGTTGGGTCGGCATAGACGAGGCTGGCCCAACATTAAACCAGCTTCACTGCGGCGATGCGCGTAATGACAAATTAATCATTTTAAAACATGAACGGATTATTTACTGTCGGCAAGGGTAAGCGCCATCTGGTGAATAACCATGAACAACTTAAAAGTGACATATCACCCCTTATATAGTATGAATAAATTTGTGACAAATAAATCAAAGTTGCCACAAGATGGGGCACAAGTGTTTCCTTATATGAGGTGATTGGCTATCATGTGACCCTCTGAGAGAGTCACATGATAGCCAATCACCCCATATAAGGACATAATTATTCATACCTTATAAGGTGTGATAGATCACCTTTAAGCGGGCATACCTTTGCCTAGAGCATAACCATCCTGATACAGTCGACGACCAATTAAACCTTTTAACCACCAAGTTCTGTCATTGAAATTTTCACTCACTTAAAGTTGTGTCTCGCTGCCGCTACCCACAACTTCAATTATTAGATGTGTCAAATCGGATAACAAATATATTCAAAATTTACTTGCATTGAGACCCATTTCACACTAGAAAGTGTTTTTTAAGTGTTATTAAAATTGTTGACCATGGTTATGCTCGTGTTGAGCGCTTAAAGGGTTAAGTTATCAAATACACAGATGCATTATTATTATTAAAATATTAATATTATTAAAAGCAAAATCGTGATTAAAATAATACATATTTGTGCATCCCAGATACATGTAAAATGTAGATTAGAATTGCGGTTAATTGTATCACAGCTGGTTAAATATTCCGCGATCAGATCATTCAGATTAAGCCATCGTCAACATCTTGTGTTTGCTGGGTCGCCAGCCGTTATAGCGAATAAACTGGAGTTAAAAACAAAATTTACTAGCCATAACATGTCAAATTATCATTAGTCATGGACATAGTCTATACACCTAAACTAAGGAAGGTAAACTGCTAATACTTATTGTACAACTCAAAATGCTGCGGACCGGTCAGCGACCTATTGTGGTTAAAATCCAACTGTCAAAACGACTCAGATAGATACAAATAAAATAGTCATGTGATAAATGGTATACATTTCACATACAAAAACACTTAATAAATACAGTTTTGGTGAAAACACATTAACTGTGAGAAGAGAATATACAACATACAAAGAATACCAAGAGATAGGTAGAACGATTCATTTTGAGACATCAAACGACCAACCGATCAAGTTAATTCTTTAAAAGTACAATCGATCAGCATTGATCTAATGGACGAATGATCAATGGAGACTCAACTCACTTGATCTCCACATTGATCTGCATACATTCACATTAAACAAGCGAAATAATCAAAAATGGACGCAAAATTAGCAAATAGGTATATGGATGATTAAAAATAGTCGGGTCATCACCTGACATTGTTGAGCTCGTGTACAAATTAAATAAAGATCGCATCTAAGTCAACGTGTTCTTCACACATTAGCAAGCGTTTCATCATTAGTCGTCATCATAATTAGAGGGGTTGACGACAAGGATCGTAACGACTTCAAATTCCATTTTGCTATGCAATATCTATAAATATATATTATATGTTAAGAATAAGACACAGCAGTTGTTTATATTTGTTGCTATTCAGAAACCCTTTCAAGCCTGAATTTACCATCGTCATCTTCATCCACTACAAACCGCGAATTGTTGTCGCAATTCTAGACTTGCAGTGGATGAAGATGCCTTGAAGTGAGTGGCAAACGAAAAAAGATATTGTTATTATTAAAACAGTTGCATGTAAATTTTCGTTGTAAATCCCTTAGCTGTGGGACATTAAGTCACTTTTCAGAGATGCAAAATGATGCATCGTGAGGGCTTAAAGGGTTCACTATATAAATGTAATATAAAAGAGGGATTTATAAGTATCAGCTTATATTTAGTGATCGTCTCAGAATACAGCCTCCCGAACGTCAACAGCTGGCGCGTATCAGCTTACATTTAGAGATCGTCTCAGAACACAGCCTCCCGAACGCCAACAGCTGGCGCGTGAAACCACATGAAATGTATGTCATCTTCACCGACTTCATTTGTGCACATATTTTAAGTAAATCGCCCCTTACAGGATAACGTCATCTGAGACTTAAAGTGTCACATTTAGCACGATCATCATTACAAGCTGGTTTAATGTTGTTCCACCGTCTGCGAAGCTGGCCCAACATTAAACCAACGTGTGTATAACATTTGAATCATCAGTTAACAGGTCAATGAAATACACCCAACCTTGCTTACATCATGTACATTGTGCTTTACTTTGTGCACAGATTTCGGGTAAACTACGTGATGCACCCCATCTTTGTTTATTTAGTATATTATATATATAGCCTATCTGTACATATTCGCGTTTGGTGCATTCAACCATTACATTCCGTGCTATTTTCATGCAGCAAATGACAACATATATCGCTGTTTGCAAATATATGACTGGAGTATTGTAACAAATAACATTGCAAAATCCGCACAGTAGGGCCTATTTGGACGCAAGAAGGTACATTGAAAATTACATTGGGAGTGATGTGTCGTGACTCGAAATGTATGGGCTTGCGCGATCCAGTATATCTAATAGACAGCTATGTGTTTGTTTTAATCTGTAATCATCGATTTGGACTTTAGTGTCAGCTAATCCAAATTACGAGAAACGGTGCAACACAAAACTGCATGTGAGTTTGTACTCTAGGCCCACAACGCCCTCGTGTTGGAGACTGAATTATATTACTGAAAAGTACCTCAGAAAGACATCCACTACAAGCCGCGAATTTTTCTCGCAATTCTCGACTTATAGTGGATGAAGATGTCTTGAAGTAGTTGGAAAATGAAAAAAAATATTGCTATTATTAGAACAGTTCTAAGAAATAATTCATTCTGAAACCCCTCTGTGTACGAAATTTGATAATAATTCAGATATGCAAAATGATGCTTCGATGTATCGTGAGGGCTTAAACCGTTTTAGTTGTTAACTTAATAATTACGACAGCAGTTTTATCATCAAATAATGTGAGTTACAGGATGGAAAATATAAACAGTGTTCAATCATAGACAGCACTTCATAAATGTCTAGCACCACTTAATGGGGGACACTGCACCTGCAGTGAACAATAGGACGTCGTCCAGCTGCTGGTTTGACGTTGGTCCACCGGCTACGACGTTGGTCCAGTATTTAACCAACAACGGGACAACGTCTCTGGTTCGCTGGGTGTAAACATCCACCCCATAATCAATGTGTCGTCACCTTGTTATTAAAGGGTCGTCTCTTTCACTTAGTAATACCACCCTTTGACCCTCGTGCTGTTGGAAAATCAGACAGAATTTTTCTTACATTTGAAGCTGGAAATTGCGTGAGCAATTTCCAGCTTCAAATGTAAGAAATATAATTCAGTTTATGAAAAATAAAAAGTCGATTTATTTGATTGCGTGATCATCTACCACGAACCATTGTATTAATTTCATTAGCATTTTATTCGGTTGGAACTTGAATTAAAAAGGTGAGCAAATGCTGGTTTAGTGCTGATCCAGCGTCGCAGATGATGGGCTAGCATTAAACCAACTTAGGCTTTGTGTCTATGCACGAGCCTAACAGGACAACGGCTAATAACAGGGTGACGATGTCATGTAGTTGTCTCGGGATCAGATTGATCCTAACTCGGTCAATTCACGCCGATTGATCTGAACTCGGTCAGTTTACGCTATACCGCTGGCCTGCCTTGCCACCATCTTGCCCAGCTGCTGTCGGGAGCCGTACGTCTCCGCAGTGGAATCCACGCACATGCGCATCTGATCTGGAGAGAGATCCTTGGCGCAGGACTTGGAGTGGTAGAGATGAATCAAGTCTGGATCAGCGGCACGGAATATCTGAAAAAACATGGCATACTGTGTTATATTATCATTATGCGCGAATAGTCCAATCTGTTAAATAAAACTGAAACTGGTTTCAACCAGATTCATTGCGATGTAGCCTACGAAGACATGTGGGTCTATAACCTGATAACCATGATCCCTTGGAAGGTCAAGATTTATTGGGGATAAATAAGGTCGATAGGCCCCAATAGGTTTTTTTGAAACAGAAAAAATTCACCTACATATTAAAATTACGCATCCTCAGTTTTCCGCTAAGTCTTCGAAAAATTGTCGGTATTTTCCATTATTTACATCGAGATGGGAATTGCGGGAGGTTAATACAAGTTGAAAGAAAATACATAACTGCTATGAGGAGTTTGGTAACCGTGTCGCATATTATAATAACTATTGCAACCTTTATACACTTTATTCAAGTGAATATAATCCATCAAAAATAATGGAGTTCTCAGCTTTCCGTCTCAAAAGAGTATCAGTGAAGACGCTGTGCGCTTAAAGGCACGCCTAGGTCTAAAATCATAAAAAAATCGGTAATTTTATTTTGGCTTATTATTTTTTCTTTTCTAATTATTGACAACTATGTCAAAAAAAAAATACGGGAATTTCGTCTCTATATCTAGCCTAACTGGTGAGTGCGCAGCACAAAAATTAAAAAACTTTTGCAGTTCTAGTCTATGGACATGTTTACATCATATGGTCATATTATTAAGCTAAAATAAAAGTTGATGATTTAGACCTGGGCATGTCCCTTCAAGCGTTTACAAGTTATTTTTTGACGAAATAAATAGTGACCTGATTTTGTTTAAATGAACAGGTAAGGATATCAGCATTTTCAGCTTTCACAGGTATAAACGTATTTTTTTTTATTCATTTGAGTATATATTGGTTAAATTAACGGAGGTACATAATAATTGATGTATGAAGAGACCATAACCAAGCTGGTTCAAAAGATAAGCATGTGACATCTAACACCCTGATAAACCTGTATGTGTTCATGATTTCACATATGTCACGGTGACAGTGTAATGTACTGTACGCAGTGTACGGCTATATTTGTAACACCCATACTTGACATTCCACAAAGACTCAGGACTAACACTCTACGCTATCCTGTTCATTTCAGATAGATGAATGTGTCAATTCAATCAATTACCATACACTCCTCAACATACATGTATATTTCGTCACGATTTAAACTCTCCACGAACATCAGGCGCTAATAAAATAATGATGTTTTTTTTATGTTTATTTGCTGTACATATCGTATAATGTAGAACCTTTCTTTATGGGACTACATAGTAATTAAAGACTATTGTTTCTAAGAGTGGGTGCAATTTCTTCATGAACGTAACACTTTCAGGACCTAGTTTTTGAAAGCTGAACTTTAAATTAATGAGACGGCTCATTGCAAGGGGAAAATAAACTGTCCGTTGAGGTGTTTACATAATAATATATGTTAATATCACCAAAGAATGAGTAAGGACATACGCTTGGTTCGTCTATCTGTGGACATTAATAATATATTTTCAACCTCACAGCATCGACGTCAAACTACATACAGTTAACAATCAAATAATATGGTGGCCCGTCCAGCGCTATTGATCTGGAAGAAAATCTTGATATTTCAGACCAATTAGGATCTACCATGATTACAAGCTGAAATATATTTGCATAAACCATGGAAACCAAATGGTTTTTTTCAATTTGAATCAATATAAATGTCTTAGTTAGCTCTTTCCGCTTCATTTGAATACATAATGTTATGGGTCCACGGCCATTCTAAATCTTTTAATTCTTTCAGCGCGGGGACCGTTTTTACACGTCAGAATCTGACGAGTAAAAACGGTCCCCACGCTGAAAGGGTTAATGTTGATTCACAGTCTGTGACGTTGGCCCAACATCTGAAAACCAACATAAGATGCTGAATGTCTCGTATGGCATGTATGTTGTTTGCAAAGATATCTCAACCAAGTCATGTACCATCAACATTGTTCTGTACACGAACACTCAATCAAAAATTCATATATTGACTTGCACACAGGTAACACGGGTTTAAACACACCTCGCTGATGGGTTTTATAACGGGTTATCAAATATACCTAGCATGTCATCCCTACAAACGGACCAGTAATAACCTATCCCATCTGGTATGGTACACACATATATCTATAGTTCTCTTGTAACTACGCACTTTTACCATGTTCACGTTACTCTTATCTTAATCATGACCATAGAGATCTATAGAGCCATCTACACGAATCATGGTCAGACGAAAAGGATCAGTCAGTGAGATGAATCTTGGAATCCGTTTTTTTTCACGAAACAAATAAAGTTCCCCCTACACTTAAATGATCAAAGATCGTCTTTGTAGAAACCAAAATCAGTTTCCTCCGTTGCCCGAGTGATATGTATACTGTACTTTATTCACTAATACATGTATTATTATAATACAATGAATGAACCGACATCTTGGAAGATTATATCCAATTGTACACTTAACCAAAATAACTTGTATATATATCATCAGATAATGGTGTGAGTTTAGTTAAAATGTACAGTGGCGGATCCAGGAATTGACAGACGGGGGCGCCGATTTTTGCAATAATCTATATATACACCACAGCTGGCACTTATATGCTCTAAAGGGGTCCCCCGGACAATTTTGAAATCTCAGGCCTCAAATGACGCATTCTAGACCACATTTCGCCCGAAATATGTTCTTTTTTTTGTTTTTGAAACCATGAACGGGGAGGGGGGGGGGGGGCGGATGCGGCTGCGCCCCCCTCTGGATCCGCCACTTATGTACATGGGCTGATCATGGCAAATATGAAAGACCCCACCTTCCACAGTTGAAAGTTTATTGTCAATGCAGTAACGATAGAAGTGCCATGTCATCAATCTTGGATATGCAAATTAGTCGATTTTAATAATTTAACCAGGGTAGTATGTCAGTGTTTAAAAAAATTGTGAAGATCTGATGAATATTTGCGGTTACGTTGATTTGCAAGACAAAGCCATGTTAGATATATGCAAATAAAATTAGCTGATTTTCGAAATCAACCCGGGTGATACATCAGATAATGAGACCTCTTTAAGTGTTCATTTTGGCTCGAACCTTGCAATTTGGGTTACAAGCATGAGTGGTCAGTGACTGATATCGTGGACACATTTTCTGATAAGGAACACCTGTGTCGGCCTTCTGCAGAGTTTGTAATGAGCAGATAAAGGGAAAGATAGCCCATAAAAACTTAATTATTTACATTTACATGTCTGTCGAGACATTTTTATCTATATTTAATATCATTTAATTGATATACAGTTCAAAAAAGCAAACAACTACTTTAAATGTACAATGTTCACATCGTCTGCATGGACCTGTAATAATGGTTTCCATTGTCAATTACAATATATAAGATCGTCATACAGCGTAGTGGTGTAACAGAATCATCATAGGGCATATAGGATCGTTAGCCTACTTTTTATTTCATTTTGAACAGTGGCAGTCAACAGGTTAACATTACGTCAAATTTAATCTGGAAAAACGGGGTCCATGCGCGGACCGCGTTATAGCTGATATCGCCAAGTAACGATTATGACGGGATTCTACTGTATAGAAAAGAAGTACATGCCACTGAAAAAACTGCTACCTTATGTTTGCGATATTATCAAAGTATTATGATTATCTTAATTTGTTTTCTTTGTAGCAGCTCCGGTCACACATGCACTATGCTGTGCACTATGATCTGCACCTCAAATTGTTATTATTTGCAAAGTTCTTGGTAAAAGTCAGATTACATTACCCAGTATTTAATAACAATAGCAGTGGTTCAGTATTACCTGGTTAAATGTGTTTAAATTTGGCCGCTTAAACCCAGCATTGGATTAGAGGGTTAAGCGTTGGGTATATATACTGGCTGAGTTTAAAGGTGATCTATCACCCCTTATATGGTATGAATAATTATGTTCTTATATGGGGTGATTGGCCATCATGTGACTCTCTCAGAGGGTCACATGATGGCCAATCACCCCATATACGCTTAACCCTCTAATCCAATGCTGGGTTTAAGCAGCCAAATTTGCCAAGGATGTGTGCTATGGCCGGCACTGCCACAGTTAGGCGGCTGTAGGGCTCTTTGGTTTGTACATCAAAATATCTGTGATTAAGTCAAGGAGAAAGAACGAAATTCAATAGATTCGTAGATGTGAATGTACCAGTGTACGTTCGCGCCTCGTATATTCGGATCTACGAATCTATTGTAATTGAGTTCTTTCTTCGACTTAAAATACACAGAATATCTGCAGGTGTTCCAAGATTCGATATAGAAAACATCAATTTCATTGCCAGTATGGCTAAACCATAAAATATTCGACATGTAGTGTCATGGTTAAACCCGTATATATTGTGCAAGTGTATATTGTGTATAGTGTACAAAATAACAGTAGATTCGTAGATCCGAATCTACTGTTTTAACAATGAACTGACGTCACGGGTGTATTTTAAGTTTGTGTGCTTTGGCAGTTAATATGATTCAACAGCAGCTTTTGAGGCTCAGCCTTATGGACTGACATGTATCAGAGTGGCCCACGTGATTATTAATTGTGAGAAGGTGCCACAAAGAGCTTTTTGAAATCACTTAGCATTTGCCCTCGTTAGATAGCCAACATGTCTTAGTGTGAGTGTAGATCATAAGATGTAGCTGTTATTTTGGAATGACTCAATACAAAGTCAAGGTGCCTAATACGGTCTTGTGTCACTTACTGCTGAAATAACTTCTAATATCATCCAGTCACCTACCATCCTTATCCCTGGGATCTATCGAAGGGCATAAGCTCTCCACTTGCACTCCTGGGTGTATAAGCTCAACATGCCCTTTGAGTTTGATGAAGTGTACATCATACTGGCTTCCAATCAGGGTCAGTCTTCTGACAACCCCAGCCAGCATGGATAGGTAGGGCCTGGTCATTTTTAATAGCTTTTCCCTTTCAATGATTTTGATTATATCTTCAATGTCAGCTACATGAGACAATACCAGTTTTGAGAATGTCAGTTAGTTACCGGTATACATGGTATATACTTTTTGATGACTGTGGTGGCAACAACTGAACTATAACAGCTCCATCACAATGGCATCAAAGTCTCTATAACTAGGTACATTGACATATTATATTTTACTGCTGTCGACCTGTTTCCACAATATTCCCTGTTTTTCCAACATTTATTTTCTCTTCTGTGTCTAATGTCAGCAACTCTCCACTGTGTGACAGTGTCCACCGACTTCCTGAAATGTATCCCCATATCTTCAATTACATGTACGAGATCCATTATCATCAGTGTCAAAAACCTCCTATCGTGCAACATTTATATCTCAGATTCTGTAATCACCAAACGTTTCAAAGCAGCTGGGTTCTCAGTTAAACCAACAACACCTCCATCACATTTAAGTCATAACTGTTCATGGACCTGGTCAAGGGCAATGGTAGAAAGGGAGTGATGTATCTTGTGGGCTACAAATTATCCTTCACAAAACTCTTTGTACAGTGAAGGATGCATGACAACGAAATGATGTATCCTATCATGTGTACAGATAAACACATTGCATAATTCTCAAAATCAAGGGGACAAACCAGGTGGATGAGGCATAGCAGGGATTCCCCATATTCATGAAAATGTCCTCCTCTCATAGCCTTTACAGATTCAATACAAACACAATAATTCTAACTAAAGCACTATGTTCCAATATGTGAAGATTTGAGGCTGTTTTTCTGCTTATTACACCACTCATCTATCACCTTTAAGAAGTGTAAAGTTTCTAAAAGATATGGATATCTTGAATAGGAAGTTTAGTCAACGACCTGAGGTTGCGGGAATGAAGAGGACGTTCCGTATGTCCACCGTCATCAATCAGCTTGCATCGCGCTGCCATTGTGGAGGCCCAGTCGCCTCGGCGGATACTCGGAGAGACGTCTCTGACGGTGGACATACTGAACGTCCTCTTCATTCCCGCAACCTCAGGTCGTTGACTAAACTTTTGTGGACCCTCTGACGAATTCACCGCTTAGTCAACATCCAATGGTGACACTTCAAGGCGGTGTTCCTCTGGTTAGGAAGGTGAAGCCTATCTAGAGCCTATCTAGCCACGGTTCTGGAGATTATGATGTATTGGGGTCCGTCGGAACAGCTACGTTTAACCCTTTGACTTCCAGGCCGGGGTGTATGCCAGGATCCAGATATACTAGTGTAGGAGTTCTATTTTTCGTCATTTGAAGCTGGAATTGCTAACGCAATTTCCAGCTTCAAATGACGAAAAATACATAAATGTAGTATATATTTGACAAAAATTTGTGTCATTTTATGGTTACGTTCATTGACGAATGACATGTATGGTGGTGAAAAGGTTAACTTGGCGCTTAGCTATGCAGCTCACGCTGGTTTCAGCTCGTAGGGATAGCCACCTGACTCTCTTACATGAATGACACACATTTATTCAAGTCAACGGATTCTTGGGTGCTTCCAGCTGGCTTTTGGTGCCAAACAGGATAGACCGGGTCCCCTTCCACAGGACGTGGTAATATCACGACAGGGTTCGGCTGAATTATCCCCTATTTCCAATTCAAATGAATATTAAGACGATCATGCGCACCCTTTACGTACTGCAGTCTGCAGTCATCCCTTTCAGGTCTGCAGCGAAACAAACAGTTGGATCATCGCTACATAAGGTTTTGGAGTTGGCTGAGATAGATGCTCCAGGAGGTTCCACCAGAGCTGTTTCGGTCACTTGGGCTTCAGCTGCTCACTGGTCTAGTGTAAAGACGATAACTAGACATTATATAAGACATCTACCACAAGGGGCATCAGCCACTGAACATCTGTCGGTTCAGAGGGCGGTGTTGGGAGATTAATGATCTCCATAATCAGTATGTTTGTTACTATCGAGATGATGTTTCGACACAGCACCTTTCATTAAAATAGATCAATTTTGCTGCAAAGCATACATGTTATAATATGTTATAATAAAGGCTGTGTCGAAATTGTAAAGACTTTTTGGTCGATAGAATATTCACATTGTTATTTAAAATTATCTCGCTTGTTTAAAATTGACAGTGGGAATGAAAAAGGCTGGAGAATTTATAGAGAGCTCAGGTTCTGAGGTCGGTTTAAAATCCACCAATCAAAAGCCTTGCTTTTGAGCCAATCACAGACTACCTCAAGCCCCTAATGAGATGCGCTACTTTTTCAATGATATTCACGACTTTAGTTAGATTGGTCATGAATGCATAATTTCTGGCTCATTATTTCAGTATAAAGAATTTAGAATATTTTAAAAATATATAATATATATATATATTTATAAGCTCGATTGAGTTTGTAAACCAATTTAATGGCGTTACTATTTCGGCACAGACTTTAAAACATGAATTTTATATTGATCTGTTTCATGTAAGATTCAGAATGTGCATATTATGGCTCAACTTTCATTTTGGCATTTGAGCGTGAATACAGGGCATCTGCTGAGGCATTTTCAGCGATAGGACCCACAATGACATACTATCTCAAAAAGGTTCAATAACTACCAACTTTATGTGCCTTAACTGATTGTGTATGAGAATGAACAAAAAAAGTGTTGACACTGCAACTCATCCATGTAATAACGGGTGTATTTGATTTGAATTCTCTACATGTATATTTACATGTATATTGATGTCTACATAGGCGAGTTCACACTAGCACGGTCCGGATTTAAGAGTAATTTCTTAATTCAGATAAATATCTAAATTAAGAAACTACTCTATATTATTATTGAGTGTGAATGCAACAAATACCTGAATACTGAACATTTCCCAGAAATTGGCGGTTACTAGAGGAATATGTCATTGACACGTATGATACTGACAGACCGTGAAATATGACAGGTGGCACCACCAGGAGCACACACTATATACATCCCTACTTCGTAAACAATTGTGTACAAGTTCGAATCCTCGAGGAAAAATAGTGTTTTACGTGTAAAATGCATCTGGCAACCCGTAGCCATAACCGTGACATCTGGCGCCACCTGGAGCACACCATGTATTGACTAGGTCCAGGAGCATGGTATATGAAAAGTTTGTATAGTAGGCCTATATGAATTTCAGTTGAATCCTGTGAATTATTTGAGCGGAATAGCGTTTGGTGCAAAGTGTCACTTGGAGCAATGCAGAAATCTGCTCTGTTAAAAGGTGAACAGTATCACGGCAGGATATTTGTATGTGATGTACAATCGATCACAACCACCTATCCTGTAGCCCACGGCATATGTCACAATACTGTTTACCTTGCAAACTTTTTGGATTCAGATACATGTACTACAAACAGTTTAAAAATGAATAGGCCAGATCTAATAATACAATTAAAAATTATGAGTGTTTATGTGGCAAACACCTAAAAAGGCTCTCCCTCAAACTTTTCAAATAAAAAAATGTATCAATTAATTTTGTATTTAGCAGATCATTAACTTATGTTTAGGCCTACATACAAGTACATGTAAATAGCAAGTACTATTATTAGGCAGCCGGCTCCGTATAGGCCTACTTGAATTTATCGGTTAAGCTTTAGGGTGACAAGGTACTAATTTTCTGAAAATGACTATAGGGGGCCTACATTTGTTAAGGATATAAACAAAAAAAAGTAGACTCACATATTTTTTCTTAATTTTCTGAAAAAATGATGCAGCCTAGGAATTAATACTAGTATCCAGTATGTTGAAAATTAAATATATGGCATAATCAGCTTTGAAGTGAAAAGTGGGGTGACAAGGGTCTAATTTGACAAAGAAAATATTAAAAATGGCCAAATTAAGATATTTTTCTAAACTTTCTGAAAAATTGTCAGATGAAGTCTAGGAATTAATACTAGTTAGTAGCCAGAATGTTTAACACCCAGTGAATCGAAAAAGTGGTTTCATAGATATGAGGGTGAAGGAGGCGGACACACGCGGCGGAGGAGATGGACAAAACCGTACAAAAACAGAAAGCCTCTCTCTGATAGGAGTAGCCTTAATTAATTACCATGAGAGTTTGCAGGGTGATTTTTTATTGTATTAGCTCACTTTTAAATCACTCTTCACGTGTTTGATGTACAGGTCAACGTCTTCTCCACCCCAGCCTTTTATGTCCAAATTGAAACCTCCGACACTGTGATAATCGAGATTGTACATGCACGCCATACCAAAGCCATAATGCACCCAGTGCCCTGAAGAAAATAAGATCTCATTTGAAATCACTTGACAAAAGAGAATATAATATATGATTAACAAGAGCACACTCGAGAATAGCCCGCCGCCATTATTGAACCTGAAGTCATTATTGCGGCTTGACGTAAAAAATGCGAAAAATGACAATAAATCGGCCATTTTACATTTTTATCCAGCTATTATTGAACTTGTCCCAGAACTGGTTATTAGTAACATGCATAACAGATTTGA
This sequence comes from Flabesymbios commensalis, assembly GCA_964017125.1. Classification (NCBI taxonomy): domain Eukaryota; kingdom Metazoa; phylum Annelida; class Polychaeta; order Terebellida; family Flabelligeridae; genus Flabesymbios; species Flabesymbios commensalis. The sequence goes on from OZ024910.1 coordinate 18,450,693, forward strand.
AGATGATACATGAAAAACTTTTCAAGTTATCGCGCCCACAAGGTCAAATTATTGACGTAAAATGCAAACAAGAGCACACTCGATAATAGCCCGCCGCCGAATTATGATAAAGAAAGTAAAGACGAATGTCATCACGTAAATAACAACCCAAGATATAAATGGTATGTTAAACCAGCCGCTTTTCAAGTTATCGCGCCCACAAGGTCAAATTATGGACGTAAAATAAATGTGAAAAATGGCAATAAGTTGACCATTTTGATTTTTTTACCGGCCATTATTGAGCTTGTCCAAGAACTGCTTATTAGTAACATGCATAACAAACTTGAGGAGGATACTTGTGAAAATGTTGAAGTTATCGCGCCTACAAGGTCAAATTATTGACGTAAAATGAGAAAAATCGCAATAAATCGGCCATTTTGAATTTTTTTTCAGCCATTATTGAACTTGTCCAAGAACTACTTATTAGTAACATGCATAACAAATTTGAAGAGGATATGCGAAAAACTTTTCAAGTTATCGCGCCCAAATTATTGACGTAAAATGAGAAAAATCACAATAAATTGGCCATTTTTTTTTTTTTTTTAGCCATTATTGAACCTTTCCAAGAACTACTTATTAGTAATATGCATAACCAATTTGAAGAGGATATGTGAAAAACTTTTCAAGTTTTCGCGCCCACAAGGTCAAATTATTGACGTAAAATGTGAAAAATCGCAATAAATCGGCCATTTTTTTTTTTTTCCGGTCATTATTAAACTTGTCCAAGAACTACTTATCAGTAACATGCATAACCAATTTGAAGAGGATATGTGAAAAACTTTTCAAGTTATCGCGCCCACAAGGGCAAATTATTGACGTAAAATGTGAAAAATGGCAATAAATCGGCCATTTTTTTTTTTTTTTCGGCCATTATTGAACTTGTCCGAGAACTGGTCATTAGTAACATGCATAACAAATTTGAAAAGGATATGTGAAAAACTTTTCAAGTTATCGCGCCCACAAGGTCAAATTATTGACGTAAAATGTGAAAAATCGCAATAAATCAGCCATTTTTTTTTTTTTTCGGCCATTATTGAACTTGTCCGAGAACTGGTCATTAGTAACATGCATAACAAATTTGAAAAGGATACGTGAAAAACGTTTCAAGTTATCGCGCCCACAAGGTCAAATTATTGACGTAAAAGGTGAAAATCGCAATAAGTCGGCCATTTTGAATTTTTTTTCAGCCATTATTGAACTTGTCCGAGAAGTGGTCATTAGTAACATGCAAAACAAATTTGGGAAGGAAACATGAAAAACTTTTCAAGTTATCGCGCCCACAAGTAAATGTTAACGCCGACGCCGCCGAACTTCAATTGCAATAGCCCACCTTTTTTAATTAAAATTAAAAGGCGGGCTAAAAAGGACTGAAATAAATGTTTAAATTACATACATGTATGTACGATAATTGATTTACAACAACTTGTTTATCAACTGATGATCGTAAACAATTTCCAGTTAAATTTTAAAACATAGTGAGCTGTCTTTCATTTCATTGTAAATTTGTCTCATAAACATGATAAATATTATTTTCAAATATCAACACTTACAGCGCGGGGATCGACTTTAGTCGTCAGAATCTGACGTCTGTAGGCGTCAGATTCTGTAAGAGTAGAAATATTTCTAATGGTCGTAGACCCATAACACATGTATTCAAATGAATCAGAAAGAGCTGACTAAGACATTTATGATGATTTCAAAATGAAAAAACCCTTTGGTCTCCATGTATTTTACAAAAAGAATTTAGCGCTTTAAGGGTTAACCCTTCCAGCGCTACATTTGCAAATCTTGATGTCTAAACGCTCATATCTTTCCCAATAACTGTGATTTGATCAGCTAATAAAACAGATTAAAAAAGAATACTGGTAGTCGTGCTCAGCGGTGTGAGTGAGAAATTACACTCAGCTAGAACCGGCTCAGCGGCTGTCCAGTGTCATAGGACACTGGACCGGCATTGAGGAAGATGTTGAGCCATACCATTACTCACCAGTGTATTTGTTGATATCGAGTAAATCTTTGGATTTTTCTGTCGGAGAGTATTTAGTAACTATATCAGGGTTGGCTTGTGAGAACACGATGGGGTAATACACTTTCTCCTCTTTGACAGCGTTCTCACGACACCTTGTCAAGAAGGCTGGTGTAAACACCACATCTACATCACAGAAAAAAAGTAACGAGCTAGGTGTCAACTGCTTAGCGCCAATATCCAAACCTAAAGCTCGTGAAAAGTCACCATTTGTGTGAATAATTCGCATGTGTGCATTTGGGTGTTTTTCTTGCAAGGATGCTATGACTGCCTCTATTGTTCGAGCGGCTTCCTTATCTTCTGGACTTGTCCCAACAAATAGAACCACCAGCAGGTAAACTTGTTCTTCATGACTCAAACAAACTTCTTCATAGTGTTTGATGAACATGTGAAATCGCTCACTAATTCTGGAGATTGGCAGGATAAAATAGATCATTTCATCATTGATAATGATATCATCACTGAGCATCTGTACAGGGCTAAAAGGCTTCAACAGCTCTATCCTGTGAAACTCTGACACTTCTGGTTTATCCACCATGGAAAGTTTGGCATCCAGAACATACTCTTCACCTCTCAGAGGATCTATCCTACGGTAAGCATTGACAATAGTCTTGATTTTCCATTGAGTGCGAGTGGATTGTACTTTGTTGATCAATGTGAGCACCTGTTCAGATATATCTCTAAGATCGGCCTTCTGATGACCAAGCAGTCCAATTCTGGGGTCATCATCAAAGTTATTATAAATATAGGAGGCATTGAAATAATCAAAACGTAAAACCTCATACATAGACTTTGGTTTAAATGATTCTTGAGCTTGTCCTGGTGTGGGTGGCACATCTCTCATCGCTTCTTTGTGATGTACGACTTCTGGGCATGCCGGGCATGAGGGGCAATTGGCCTTAGCATCAGGCACATCAACCACTATATGTAACATAAAGCCTGCGCAAACAGCAAGGCAGAGCTTGGTTAATTCTCGCAAACTCAGTACTCTGAGCATCTTCATTTTCATCAGTTGATAGTAATCCACCTCACCTCAGAGATCCTGGATCATTATTTCCTTTTATCATAATATCTGTTTATATACACTATCAGTTATCAGCTGCAAATGAAAAACAAACATTGTTAATGTATGTCCAACAAATTAACATCTTCAAATCCATCATGTATATAGGCCCTATACCTGTATACATGATACATGCACAGTTCAAATCATGTTCAAATAGTACCTGTTTCAAATGTTTATCTTTATTTGCAATAAAAATAACTATGTTTAATATCATTACTATCATTTAATCACTGGTTGTCACTGCTGAGTGACATTTTCCAAGACCAACAGCAAAACATCACAAGTTGATCAAAACCCAGGACTTTTCCAAGTTTATTTCTGTTTTTTTTCAAGAACTTTTCAAGGCCTGGAATTTTTTTCTTCAAAGCTGCATAACTGTATATTTCGACAGAAATAATCTAAAATGTTCAAAACAATCATTCATATATTTTTAAAGGCTTTATAAATGCACAAAATTGATGTAAATGTAGCTGGATTAGATCACGACGCGATACACCATCAAGTTATATTGTGTGGAAAATCGGTCCGTCTGTGTACAAATCAATGTGTACGTAGTTGTTAATAATGGGCCAATATAATGTTGCATTAGACCAACATCAAATCCCTTAATAGCAAACACGAGACGTTGATCTGCATTGGTCTAACGTTGGGCTACAGCCGTAGACGATGGCCCCGAATTAGTCCCACATCGGATCAATGCCTCGTGTTGGCTGCATGCCAAGCTCCACAAACCACCGGTTGGTGTCCTAAGACTAGGTCAGCCCCATAATAACTCAGCAAGCACGAGTCACTAACCCATTGATGGTTCAATGCTGTTCCAGCTTCTACGACGCTGTAACAGCATTGACCTAGATCAATGGATGAATGTCTCTTGCTTGCTAGGAGCTCAGCTATTGGTACGGTAAAGGCTGCTTTTTTCACAATTATTTTATTTTACCGCATTTCGCAATTTATATCACTGCATGTGATGACTAACGATGAAATAAAATAGTCTGATATTTCTGAATAGCATTGTCACCATATTTAGAAATGCCTGTGAGGTATCAAATAAAAAACTGCGCGAAAATTTGGTGTTAATTCTACTACAATTTCCCACGGTAGGGGGAGAGCGTCTTAATGGTGGACCAAAGGCTCAGATGCTGGCCCACACTTAAAAGCACCATACTAAAATAGGGTCCTATTTTTCAAGTGAGTGACATTCTCTATACCGGTACCGAAATTAAACATGACATTATATGCAGATATCACTCATATCACACAAAGTAATAACTTCTAGATATGTCTAACTGACATGAGACAATACACTTTGTACTGTGGAATGTATCTATGATCACTTAAAAAATAAGAATAATTTTTAAAGTCTTCCACTCTTTTTTCAGTGATGACCATTATCTGCCACTTGGTACTTTTATTGTCCTGATTATACAGACAGTGTGTCTTACTCAGTCTGTTTTGGTGGGGCAGGAATATTGAAAAGCAACAAACTTAAATCCTTAATAACTCAGTAACTGGAGCAGTAAAATAAAAAAATAAAACACCATTCTCCATGGATTATTCTTTTAAATAAAATAAACAAAACAGTTATGCAGCTTTCAAATTCAAGGATTTTTTCCGTTTTCAAGGACCCGTGGGAACCATGTATACAGGTGAACCTCGTTATAATGTAATGTCATAAATTCACTGTAAATGTGATGTTCCCCACTCTCTCCCTATCCCAGATCAGTCTGAATTTTCCACTGTATTTATAATGCATGTAAGGTCATGTATATCTATAAGCTTGGATTGCTAATGCACTTGTAGATATATACAATTTGCCTACTGCGCTATCATAGTGTAGAAGTCATAGTACTTATCATAGTCAGTTTATAAATCAAATGTACCCCGTTATATTTATTAAGATGCGTAATTAAAGCTGCATAACTGTTTTTCTTATTTTATTCTAGAGATCAAATCATAACAAATGGTGTTTTATTTTTTTATTTTACTCTTCTGGTTATTGAGTTATCAAGCTTTTAAGTTTGACAATTAGTCAACAATGCTGCCCCACCATAACAAACCTGATCACAGCGGAGTAAGACACACTGTCTGTATAATCAGGACATTAAAAGTACCAAGTGTCAGATAACAGGCATCATTGAAAAGGAATGGAACACGTTCAAACTTATTCTTATTTTAGAAGTGATGATAGGTACATTCCACAGTAAACAGTTTATTTTGTCATGTCATTTAGTCATATCTATGATTTGATGCTTTGTGCGATATGGGTGAGCCACGCATATAATGTCATGTTTAAATTCGCACCCTGTGTGGAGAATGTCAGTATCTTTTAAAATAGGACTATCCTCTTTGCATAGTTCTTTTAAGTGTGGGCTAGCATCCGAGCCGTTGGCCCGCCACTGATTGAACTGCTCTCACCTGACCTGCCTAAATTCACGCCTAAAAACAGTGGGAGTTGAACTTAAACCATATTTTTCACTAATTATGATTTTGCGAGATTTTCTTGAAGAACATAAATTTGCAGTTATTTATTCCGTACCTCTCGGGCATTTTAAAATATAGGGACAATGCTATTCGAAAATATCAGACTATTTTATTTCATCGTTGGTCATCACATGCAGTGATATAAATTGCGAAATGCGGTAAATAAAATAATTGTAAAAAAAACAGCCTTCACTGTACCGGTAGCTGAGTTCCCAGCAAGCAAGAGACATTCACGCATTGATGAGTCAATGTTGGACCAGCGTTGAAGAAGCTGGACCAACATTGAACCATCAATGGGTTGGTGACTCGTGCTTGCTGGGTTATTATAGGGGCTGACCAAGTCTTGAGACACCAACGGTTGGTTTGTGTGGGCTTGGCATCGTGGCCAGCACGAGGCATTGATCCGAAGTCAGACTAATTCGGGCCCATCGTCTACGGCTCTGGCCCAACGTTAGACCAATGCAGCTCAACGTCTCGTGTTTGTTATCAAGGGGTTTGATGTTGGTCTAATGTAACATTATATTGGCCCATAATTAAACTCTATTACGTACACATTGTACACAGACGGACAGATTTACCACAGCATATATCTTGTTGGTGTATCGCATTGTGATCTAATCCAGTTACGTTTACATCGATTTTGTGCATTTATAAAGCCTTTAAAAAATATCTGAATGGTTGTTTTGTAAATTTTAGGCTCTTTCTGTCGAAATAAACAAAACAGTTATGCAGCTTTAAACTTGAAATTTTCCTCTGGGTAAAACCAGCCACAGCGTTTGTCACTAAAAAAATTCTGGATGACAGAGGTTAGTAGCTAAATCTTTAGCTAGCTCTACATGCTAGTATTTTACATACACAAGACCAATTATCGTGCCAGGAGTGAGCGGTTTAAAAAAAACATTCAAGGAAAAAAAACATCATACCAATTTTTGGAAAATAAAATAAACATTAGACAATTTTTTTAAAAAAGGTAAGGAGGGCGTTGAAATAAAAAAACTTTTGATCTATTTAAAAAAAAGTTAATGAGGACGACGAAAATAACAACCAAAAAAACACAACTGGAATTTTTTTTTATCACCTGAAATATACTTGTTTTCTGTGGTGAGGTTATCAAAGCTGTGGCGAGATTACCTGTGGGGAGGTTACCTTGTATTATGGTACCGAGCGAGGGTACCAGGTTTGTTTGTTTTACGCACAGGCCCGAAGGTCCAAGGGGTGTGACAGGTGCATGCATGTATTGATAGTGAGAAGGCCGGAACCGGCTCTCACAATTCTGATTCAAATTAGGGCAAATCACACATTTTAATAGAATTAAAATTCACAAACAAGTGGTCACAGAGACTCTATGCCCCCAATAACATAAGCTTTCAAAACATAGTCATAGATACCCGCATTATTTCGTAACCATGCAAAAGTAAGCTTATAGTCTACCACCCAAATTTCCTCAGACTCAGTTGACAGTGTTTACATTTCCAGGACATGGGGATGACTGTGAGAGTCTGTGTCACCATCTGATGATCAGCAGTCTGAAATACGTGTTGAAATGTAAACACTGTCAACTGAGGAAATTTGGGTGGTATAACCTAAGCTCACTTTTGCATGGTTACGAAATAATGTGGGCATCTATGACTTAGTTTTGAAAGGTTGAATTTTAATAATTGTATAATTTGCCCTGATTTAAATCAGAATTTGAGAGCCAGTTCCGGCCTTCTCACTATCAATACATACCACAATAACATGCATGCACCTGTCCCACCCCAGGGCCTAGCCGAGCGCTGTTTTACGAGCCAGCCCACAGTCGATAATAGGGCTACCCAGGGCCTTGTTTTGGACCTTCAGGCACAGGAGTTTGAAAACTATAATTAGGTACTTTCAATAAATTTTAAAATTGTCCAATAAAATTATGCTAAGCCTTTTTTCGTAACTGCCCACATGCTAGAATAAATAATTGACCACATTCCACAGTTTTCACTGAGCAAGAAAAATGCTGTGCCAGATCAAAATCTGAGCTAATGATAAAAACATCCAAAAGCTGTGACATAAATTTTTCAAATTCCGGCAGGGATACAGAAGCCAAAACATCACCCAGACACTTGAACTTTTTGAACCAGCTGAATAAAATTACCGAGATGTTGTATCTGTATATATCAGGTTTTAAGATACATCAGGGCACCCAATGAGTGCCCCGCAATACTGTAACAGAGCAAATAGGTCACACAACAATCAGAAATTTGGGCATAGCCTCCGGCCCCAGTTCTTTTTTTTTTTTTTATTTAAGTCCACGAGGGGGTCATGAAAGAAGAAAAATTTTGATGGATTCTCATCCTTATAGCCATGAAACTTCCATTTTTACCCTCGGTCACCCCATGAGGAAGTGCAGGGTGGGCAAACAAAACTTCACCCAGGTTTCACCATGGGCAAACTAGTGCAGCCTTCCCCATGTATCTCAATTCTTCGAGATGCCCACATTGTTCCGTCAAAACGGTCTTAAAGATGTCCTCCAGAACTTCCTCATAGGGCAGTGGACACAGTCTATTTTCATTTTTTTAATTTTTTTACAAAAATTTTATGTCACCGTGTAAAAAAATGTATCAGAAGGGACCACAGCATGCCTGTTCCACTTACCTCTTCAAGCACTTGTTGCAACAATTATGGAATTAAAGGCGAGAGCTGGCACCATTTTTCCTAATTGCGAGAAATCTAATGATGGGAACCCTCGGAAAAGGTGATGAAAGTGTCATTCAAAGAAAATTACTTTTTAATTCTACAATAATGGCTTAATTTCTACCAGTAATACTAATAGTGAGCAAGAAGAACAAACAAACAGAGAAAAATATGTCTTTTATTGCAGTGTATCACAAATTCACATAAATCCTGAAAAAACACGAAAAACCCCATCAAAATGACTGTTTGAATGTACCTACTATAATAAGAAAGGTCCTAACCCCCCCTCCCCCGTCCCTGAAGGGGGAGGGGGGGTCAACCACCCCGAGGCTAAGCCTAAGCCTAAGGCTAATAGTCCATGAGCTAAAGGCTGAAAATTTAGTGATTGGTACCATTTTATGGGGCAAATTTTCACACATATTTCCTAAAACTACATTATCTCCCCTTTCCATTGATATATGATAGCAATAAAGAGGTGGCAGCTTTCCCTTTCAAAAATTGGTTTACATTGGACCATCCTATATCTAAATTTAACAAAATTACGGTGATAAAGAGACATGATAGGTCACCAGTCAATCAGCTCAAAATATGGACTTAACCAAGAACAAATTGCAACAGAACGTATATTAACCGTTTTGAACTTGGTAAGTGCTACTAATAGTGATATTAAAAATCATAAGAAATTAGCAGAGCGAAAAAGTACAAAATCCAAGATGGCGTCCAAGATGACCTCTGTCAGAAAGAAGTTTCAAGGTCAAATTTGATTTTTTAACAAAGAAAGGTAGGAACAAGTGTAATACCACATTTTTATGTGATTTTAACAGGAGAATCCATTTGTGGTATTAATTTCATGTTTCAAGGTCTTTTTCAAGGTCAAAAGGTCAATTCTAAGGTCAAAAATGTAAAAATTTGTGTTTTAGCAAACATAAAAAGCAACACGTGTAATATATGTTTCTGGTGTGATTTTGACTAGATAATCAATTTAAAGGTGAAGTGATTGTAAATGTGATTTTAAATAAGTAAGCTAAAGGACAAGTGTGATACCTCTTTTTTGTATAAAATGGGGTAACCAGCCTGACGTAACCTACTGGGGGTAAGAAGTAATTACGCGAGAATTTTGCTATCATCTTCAGGTCATCTGGAGGTCATTTTCTAAAGAGCTGCCATTTCAATGAGCAATGCCTAAAATGGCCGAAATACTCCAATTGGCTTAAGTTCTAGTTCTGGATGTTTATGAATTAATTTAAAATTTCTTTCTTTTACAATTGATGTGCTGGTGTTGTGAAGGCCATTGAGATGGTTGAATGGTACGGTAAATATCACCAGCTCTAGGTTTACACAGCTAGGCATTGCTATGATGAGAACGTTTCGAAAGCAGAATGAGCAAGTTTACATCAGTTCCTACGACTACCACATCATGTACCTCAGTATTTTTCACACTTAAATCACAGTTGAATAACACTGAATTTTAACATTGAACTAAAACTGTATTGCCCTCCTCCCTGATTCTGTACGTTATATGTTATATATTCATCTGAGATAACATCGCAGTGTGCATGGAAATGTGGATTATTAGATCAATGTTTATTACAAAATAATATAATAGATAAGTAATAAATACTCTGTATGAATGATAATTAACCCTTTCAAGCCTGAGTTTACCATTCTCATCTTCATCCACTACAAGCCGCGAATTGCTGTCACAATTCTCGGCTTGTAGTGGAGGTGATTTAAAGTGGGTGAAAAATTAAAGAAAATTGCCATGTATTGGTAAACCAGTTTCATGGAATTTTTAATTCTAAAACCCCTAGCTGTCATGGTTGTAGGAAAATTAAGTCCGTTTTCATGGATGTAAAATGAGGCTTTAATCCATCGTTAGGGCCTAAAGGGTTAATCTACTATGTCTGGAGGAGGGACCTAAATATCTTCACGTCCATCATATGAGTTCATCACTTTATATATGGTAAGACTTATTGTCTTTAACATTGATACCTCTTCCTGCAAAATAGGGTGGTCGCTCCCATACCACTTCAAGTTCAAGACACAACTGAACCTGTAGGGTTATTGTATATTATGGGAGAGTGAGAGCTTATATATCTCAGTGCACAATTTTGAGGCGAGTCCGCGTGGCCTGCCGTGGTTTTGAAGGTGTGGGACACGCTGATTATTCACACCAGTGTGGCCTGTGACCAGACTGGCTTTTTCAAGTAAAAATCAATATACTGTAATATGGGGAGTCTGATCTCGGATATCATCAAAATGTAATGTTAATTTGCACTGATTAATGTTGTCCCCGTACAGTGCCAGCTAAATAATTTAAAAATTCTAAATTAAATGTGTGAAACCATAGCATATATAAACGTTTGTGCTGTGCGCATGACCCTCAGGACTCTTGCAAGTAGGACAGGACTCTCTCATTTTTACAAGAGAGCGTCCTTCTGCCACACTGGAAATCAGGTCCAAAATTGTGCACTGTATCTGATTAGAAGCATGCATGACCAGAACCTACTGATTCCTCATACATTCTACCATATCACGACCACATCTAGAAAGTGTCTGTATTTTATGTTAGTCTTCATAAAAACATCCTGATCGTGCTACGAACGGTATTATTGCCCCAATTACCACATATGCTGCATCATATCTTGTTGCAATAGTGTACCCAATAATCTTTGGTGTCTTGTTCATGACACTCTAGGCCCTATAGCATTATGTTGCCAAGACTAGGTTAGCTACTAACATCTTCTGAAGATGGTGTATGTTCATACTATATTTATAAAATAAATTTATCGTCAGTATTTTCAACATTACCCTAGCGTGTCCTCAACCATCAATCTTATATGCCCGAAACATATATAAGTCAACTTCTGCACCCAATTACACATTTCTGATATCGTGTAACTGTATTTTATCATAGTTATTGATGGTGATATCATCTATCTCATTCAAGTTAGGGGAGTAAAAAGATGTGTAGCCTACACTTTATTCGTTCAATTATGTCTGAAAACTGTGTTATCAGCGCATTACCAGGCTTTTGTACTGTATCTATTCTGATTAAAAATTTAAAAATAGGATGATATTATGATCATGATTATGTAAATTGTCAATCCGATTGAGAACCATAATTTTTATGTGATGTGCTCGTTTCAACCAGCACAATATACCTAGTAACTAGAATCATAAATTGTTAAATTTAAACGACTTCTTGTCTCAATAGGAATGGAACATGTATATGTGTCATTATTGCCACGGTTATGCAGACCACCTTGATGGATTAACTTCATGTTTTGCTTAACCCTAGTACAGGGCTTGGGCAGGAGGGTGCCCGTGGCCAACACACATTTAAATTATTGGTTTCTTCCTTAAGGTACTGTAAAAACACGATGCAGGTGAATATCACATAGACCACATACTAATATGCCTAGAACGGATATATGGTGAGCGACAGGTTATCTAGTGCCGGACAATGATCAACAATCATAAAATATTTTTTGTCAATAGTCTAAACATTTTTACAACATGCCGGATATTACGTTTGTTTCCCTCGGCTTCTAAATGTGAAATAAGGACTTTATTAAAAAAATCATTATTATTACTCTGGACTACGATGTGTCGTTCTCCTGGCGCAACATTTGTTTTTTCCCTATAACTTTGTGAAATATTGGAAATAGATGTTATCACGGCTCTGAATTGGTTTCCCGGGTGTGAGAAACCTATATGTAGACACCAAAAACACATCTCTACGTTATTTGGAAGCAAAGTTATGGCACATTGCCTTGAAGTGGCGGCCATTTGGATTTTGTCCTCTAGCGGCAAACGCACAAGGTGACATTTAGGGGACTTCAAGTTTGTTGCTCGGGTGGGTTTTAATACACCAAAATAATGTTTTTATGTTCATTGTAAGCCAAGATGTAAAGTTGTGACATTTTCACTAATTTTAGCGGCCATTTTGTTTTTTAATTTTGAGTGGGAAAAACACAAAATATAGCTTGGCATGGGGCAGATTTGGAATAAGCGTTCCCAAATTGTGTAAGAACAACTGCATGCCAAATTCTACTAAAAAAATGCCTTACAAAGTCAGAAATTTCGAAAATGGGCCCTGACTATAATTACTGGGAGTGAATTACAAAATATATTACGCTTTTTAGTGATCGTATTTATTTTCACTTCATCAAACTGTGATGTAATAATATATTCTAGCTATGACCCCCACCTCAGCTGCTCGTCATGTGGCAAAAGTGACACGGCAGAAAATTTATTTATATATATATGTGTTCAATGGAACTGGACAATTATATCTAGAACTTAGCCGCATCATTAAGACATCGGTCGTAGCAATAATATCTAAAATGATAAAAATATGAAAAAATATCGTTTATTTTTTGTAAATATAACACTTTTGACCCTCGTAATCAGTTTAGAGAAATATAAAATTAAATACGCCATAGTTGAATATCTTATTATTGAATTAAATCATTAAAAAAATATTTTGTATAAAAAACATGTTTTTTTCTGAGCATAATGACGATGGTGTGCAAATCAATTTTGCTACTCACATATAGTTGAACGTATGTATGTATTTTTGTTTTATTGTACGTCTATATTACTGACGATGATTATTCAAAACCAAGCGTGACTTTATCATCTTCCTCTGCAAGGCTGGCTATTTCTGAGGTCGTAGTGTCAAGACTTGCTGCCAGGAGGATGGACTTTATAAACTTGTGTTTAAATAAAACAGACACATTTCTGTTGGAATCACTCATGCATGACGTGTTTCAGACAAGTGTTTTTAAAAGGGTGCCTGCTATAATAAGCTCCCGCCACATCGACCCTTTTAAAGCGGCCGGACCCGTATAAAAACCCACCCTTCATTCATGCTTTCTACCCTGCTAACTGGGACTCTTTTTTATTAAAAAAATTGTCCTTCTGGAGCAGACAAATAATAAAGCTGGAGATTAGAAACAATCAGGCAATCCAGATGCCATATTTAATCTCATTCTAATAAACTAAATGACACTTCTCATGATCAGACACCGGACATCGACAAATATTAAGTCATTTTACTTGGGATTATTCTTTTAAAAGGACTAGCCCACGCTAAAATCATAAAAAAATCGGTGATTTTATTTTGGCTTCTTAATATGACCATATGATGTAAACATGTCCATAGACTAGAACTGCAAAAGTTTTTAAATTTTTCTGCTGCGCATTCATCAGTTAGGCTAGATATAGAGACGAAATTCCTGTATTTCCTATTTTTGACATGGTTGTCAATAATTAGAAATCAGGAATTCCGTCTCTATATGTAGCCTAACTGGTGAATGCGCAGCAAATTTTTTTTTTAAACTTTTGCAGTTCTAGTCTATGGACATGTTTACATCATATGGTCATACTAAAAAGCCAAAATAAAATCACCGATTTTTTTATGATTTTAGCGTGGACTAGTCCCTTTAAGTTTAGGTCTTGTTTTATTGTTTTAAGCTAAGGGACCCTTCTCGGCCGTCGCCTGTGTTATTGGACGGTATCAGGTGAGTTCGCCACACCACATGGTTACTTTACCACAGCTTTGGAGTGTTAATCAAGTCGGTGAGTTCCTACCACATCTTCATTATTCAAACTTATGACAATTAGGCCTAGGCCTACTACAAATTGATATCGTAACTATTTATCCTTTGTATAAGCACATGTGCTACTTCGAAATTATAATAAATATGTTTATACTAACTATTTATCTGCGGTATAGTCTATGTGTAGCCTTAAGCTAGGAATCCATATGTACGTTATGCGTTACGCGTAATGCGTTATGCGTCACGCGTTTTTTGCGAATCCATATGTAGCCTACGTATATTCTGAACGCGTTATGCGTATACATCATGCGTTTTTGACTAGCAGCACTGCATTTTTCTTTCGTTCTGTGGCTGATTTGTGCTTGTCTTTGTCTGTATAGGGGCGCTGTTATATACAGCAGCAAAATTTGATTATCATTGCCGCCTCATTAAAGTTACCACGGTTGAATAAAAAGTAGGCTAATAAACGGAAACACTGCTGGTGGTGGGTCCATAGAATAATGCAGAAGAGCTTTCAACAGGGAGCATACCACAACCAAGAAATGCAGTTATATGGTTAAATATTTCAGAAATACTTCAGATCAACTATAGGCCCTTTGTTTGGGGCGACACTCGACTCGACGACGGTGGTTCAACGTCGACCCAACTTTTGGTTGGAGTCTCGTGTTTTCTGTTTATTCTTTTGCAAAGAACTGCTCTTTTGCAATCAGGCAATGGTATTCTGTTAGGAGGGGCATTTGTTTAGCAACGGCCCGACAACGTTCCAGATATTGGCCCGGCATTGGCCCGGGCTGGGAGAATGCCCAGTCTTACTAACTAACAATCTCATTCCCATTTCATTATTACTGACTAACCATCTCATTCCTGTACACTATATGTATTTATGTATAATTATGTTTAAACTGATTTATAAACCCCAAGTCGGGTTGGGTGCTTAAAAGACGGAAATTATATATTCATGTGACGTGAAATGTACATGGAAGCACAAATCAATATAATAAACGATTACTACATTACTACTACTATAGGGAACAATTTACGTCGCTATGGCGGGATACTGGGTAATCGCAACCCCCCCCCCCCCCCCCGACACACACACACACATATACTTTGTCTGGGAAACACCCCGTTGGCGACGTCATTCCCTGGAATTCCCCGTCCGTTTTTTCAATCGGATGACGCATGAATCGCGACACGAAGCGATCCAATTTTTCGGACGCGAAGCTGTTTGAAAATCGTATACGCATACGTACATATGGATTCACTCTTGAACATTTAAGTAATTGTCGCATAACGCATAGGCTAACGCATAACGCGTAACGCATAACGTAGATATGGATTCCTAGCTTTAAGCTAGGTCGCTCAGTGCGGTAAACTATCAACGTTTAGAATGGTGATGATCTGCTGCATATGGAAATTCTGACACTGACACCTTTTGGTCGCGAGCAGAGTGCAGAGAGAAGGGGTGATAGACCCATGTCAAGTAGTCTGCTTTTACTGTACTTTCCGGTTTATAAATATTTAGACATAAAAAATGAGCACAGACTCCGTAGGCCTACTGGAGAATTCACTAAAAATATCCTTTTCATCAGGCTTACGGACATAGGCCTATATTTAATACTTTTTTTAATAGGTAAGATACCAAGCAGTGGCGGATCCAAGGGGAGGGGAGGGGTTTGGGCGGTTTAACCCCCCCCCCCTCAGAAAAAAATAATCACCTTATTTAGGGGTGTCCTTATGATTTGGTGATATACTGAGTGAGAAACAGTGCCCAATATGCCTTAGATTGCATTAGAAAACCTTTGAAAATCAAAAAAATTCCGGGGGCGGGCCCCTCGACCCCTTTGCAGTATTTTTTTCAAATTTTAAACCCCCTCTCACTGAAAAGCTAGATCCGCCCCTGCCGGGAGCCGTCAGCTACTTGGAGTGATAAGAGTAGGCCTACCTACTCAGACTGAGGAAAGATTTAACGATTGTACCCTGCAGCGATTCTATACACTAGGCCTATATTTACTAGGGTATTTACTATACATTGCCCCATTTAAATAAACGGTTTCAAGCCCGAAGGTTAAAATAGGCCGACGTATATGGTCGTAGCGCCCTTCAAGTCCGTAGGAAATAATAATTATTAGGGTAAGCTAGGCTAAAGAGGCTAGGCTACCGGTATTGGTGTAGGGGCATTAGGCCTACGACAATTAGGCCTAAAAGGCACTACGGTAGGGTTTCGTCTATAATTAGGCCTACATGTGATTTAAAACAGATGTGGCATATTTAGTAATTTGAGTAGGTCTATAGATCTACCATAAATATTTATATCAAATGTCAGCCTTTCATTCTACCTGGCCGGTGGTCCTGCCAAGGAGCGAATTTATATCATACAAAATTCGTTAGACTGTCAACATTCAATCGGATTACCAGGAACTAAAACAACGACGCGATATTTTGTAACGCATATGACTGCAGTATAGTACTGAACTCGCGGCTTCAGTTTTCTGACAATCACAACAATAAATGGACTGTTTATCGTGAGAATTGTATGATGGACACATATTTTTCCTTTGTCGGGCATCATATTATATATATATAAAACTTCGTGAATGAAGGGATATGCTATGCATGCATGGGAGTGGGTTTATTGTGGCCAAGTCTAACGTTAGCCTACTCCCGTGACCTCAACTCAAGAAACTTGGGAAGACATCCCGGCAGGGTCCCCGATTATGGTGTAAAAATCCAACCCCAATGGCAGTTTCTCAAAGTTCGTGATATAATATTTTCTTAAATAGATAAAATATTATAAACTACACGACATGTTTTTCATCTTAAGCATTAGACCTACGTTAAAAGGGCATGTTTTTGTCGCTTTGTCAGACGTCGTCTGCTAAATTGTTTACTAGTAAACACAGTAATAAACTGCAACGTGTGTTCATAGAAACGCGCCGAACCCTCCCTGAACGCACATTTTTTTCAAAAAGTGTGGTTTACAAATCCATCTATAAAATCGTTAAGCTGTACAATCTAAACTGCTATCATGCATTAATAACACCCCATATTATTACTGAACAATGTGGCACCAAGCAAAATTTGCCCCTCAAAATGGTACCGGTCAACCCTTTGGCTCATGGACTATAAGCCTTAGGCAAGCCTGCAAGGGGCGGTAAGTCAAAACAAGGCTTACCGCCCCTTTCGGGGGGGGGGGGGGGGTTTGGACCTTTTTTATTATAGTTTTCAAACTCCTGTGCTTCAGGCCTGTGGTTGTACTGGCAACGGTCTGTGACTGTGAATGCAAATGTGTGGGCGATAATAAAAGAAAACAATATTTTACGATCAAACTGTCTCAACTATTCATTTAGCTAGGCATTGATACAATGTAATTTACTTTAATAGAAAAACTAGACAATAATTCACATGAATTTACCTTGGATAAACACTGATTATTAATATCAAGGAGTTGCGAAATAAAATCTAAATCTGCCACGACCACGTAACGTGCAAAACGAAGTCTGTCACACACAACCACATTAACAACCTCTAATAAATATGGGCGCTTAATTTATTAATTTCTATTCGATAGACGGCGCTGAATGTTTTTTAATTCTCTTATCACGAACTGTTAACTTGATAAGCCCATGGGCCCACATCCCACTAAGAATCGCAAAATAAAGATTGTCGTAACTTCTCTCATTCCCATAAGAAAAGTTTAAAAAGATTAATCTTAACTTTTCTAATGGAAATCCTAATTTAGAGATTCTTAGTGAGACGTCGGCCTATACGGGCCCTTGCCTGGCGAGCCCGGCCAATTTCATTTATGGCCGGGTATTGGCCAAGGTTCTTAGTCACGTGACCAACATTGCCTGTGCTATTGAGGCCGGTGAATAATTTTCTGGCTCAAGTCATAGGAAATGCATCAGAGGGGAAATACAATACTGTGAACAGCTCTTCATCCTGGGAAGTGGCCTTTCAAAAATGTCTGAATTCGGGGATTACCCTATTTTCATCTAAAAAATCGCAACAAGTCACAAACCTTCCCCACTGGGGCATACCAGAGTCTACATGAAGCTCGGTCACGCCGCGTAGTGTGGCTCTGGGAACCAGAGTATACGGGCCCCAGGTCTGCACTATTTGGAGGGTCCTTGGATTGCCTTATTTAATCCGGATTTACAGCCACTAATGCGAAAGTGCATTAAATTCGATGACTGAATAATGGCTTTCTGCATTATGGGCTATGTTTGGAAATCTTTAGATTTTGTAAATCATGATATCCTTTTAGATAAATTAAAGTTGTAGCCTAGCTATAGGCCTAAATGCAGTGAGAAAACGCAGCAAAGTTTGTTATTATCTCAGCGATAGGAAACAATCAGTAAATAATAAGAATACAATACCTGCACAAATGCCAGTAAAATGTGGTGTGCCACAGAGCTTCATTCTTGGTCCCTTAATTACTGTTTCTGCTCTTTATTAATGATATTTCTCTATATAATAAGGCTAGCACTTGAGCAGGATTTGTTTATTTGAAGATGATGTAGCCTATATGTAAGCCCTAGATCTGGACTAAACGAAAATAAAATAAAAAATAAATTACAAAAGGTTTTATTGACCATTTACATGTCAACTTTGATATATTATTGTTAATTCTATCTATTTAATTATATATTTTCTTGTGCGGCGCAAATTGGCTATATATGCTCCGGTTGTCATTATCCAACAAAATTTAAACAGTTTGGGTCACTGCATAATGTATATACCAAGGAAAGATATCTGCTGCAGTGGGACTCGAATCCGGAATTCCCGGGTTTTGAGGCAACCATGCTACCAAGCAATGAGCTGTCCATGTGCCACAGCCTTGTGGGAACAGTAGGCCTATAGGCTTACATGGTGTCGCTAAAATTAAATTGTTCCTTGTATTTAAAAGACAAACACATAATTTATCCAGTAGGCCTAAACATTAACACAATTCACAAATCACCTGCGTTCCCACTATAGTGGGGATGCGAGTGATTTGTGTTCAATAGTGATTGACCCCAATGAATTGAAAGAGGTTGAAAATGCTAAATTGTTGGGCGTTTTTATTAACAGTAGGCCTACATTTTCGTGGGAGAAAACAAGTTGCTCATGTAAAACTGTGACAAATCTAGCTGCTGATCTGTGCATTTTGTTGGGCTTATCAATGTATCTTTGCCTAATAAACGGTTCCGAACTGGGCATAGTAGGCCTATATTCCAAACAAAGTAAAGTTAAATTTCTGGTTCTTTTGCTTTTCATTGGTTTTGGGCAAATATCAGAGCCATTGCGAGGCGTTGGCCCGATGTTGGGCTAATGTTGGCATATCGTCTACTACGCTGGCCCAGCATCAGTCTAACATTGAGCCAACGCCTCCTGTTTTCTGAAAAAGGTTATTCTTCACAGCAAACAGACAAGAGGTGTTAACTGACGGGTTGCTCACCCATAATAAACAACTACTTACTTACGGTAGCACAGAGTCAACCGGATCTACATCCACGAAGCAATCCACCCAGGGCGAGGATCCGGCCATGCAGGACGACATTACAGAAGTGAATGTGCCTACACAATCCACCGACACCGAATATAAACTTACCCGATAAATTAGCTCACGATACTAAATCGAACCCTAACAAAAAACTACAACATCATCGATACTATTATAACGAGTTTGATAACCAAATTTTTTCCAACGAAAACAGTAAAATTCAATAAACATAAACATAACAGTAATAGTTGTGTCACCAAAGGTATCATTAACTCTATGAAATATAAAAATAAAATAATCTATACAAACAATTAAAACAATCGGATAAAAATATGTTATAAAAATGTCCTAAAATAATTGAGGCTAAATAAATGTATTATCACACAATTTTTGATAAATACAAAAGCAACATAAAGGGTACATGGTCAACCATAAAATCTTTGCTAAACAGAATGGGAGTAAAATCAGAATTCCCTGAATATTTTATGAATGAAAATAAATTAGTGTCAGGTAAATGTACAATATCAAATAAATTAAAAAAATTATACACAAAACATTGGTCCAAATTTTGCCGGAGAGATAAACATAGGAAGCATTAAATCATTTAGGAATTGTCTTCAGTCTTCAAATAAAAAAATTTCGACTCCGTCGAGGTTACTGAAGAAATAGTAGGCATATACAAAATAATAAATAATCTGAAGCTCAAAGACAGTTGTGGTCAAGACGTTCTTTCGTCCTCTCTACTGATACAACTATAAAACACATTCTATCAAAACCGCTTGCAATAATAATAAATCAATCATTGAAATCAAGAATATTCCCTGATAAATTGAAAATCGCAAAAGTTATTACGACCCATCTGTAGTGGGCAATTACAGACCAATATCTCCTTTACCTGAGATTTCCAAATTGTTTGAAAGATTTTTTATCAACAAAATTCATGATTTTTTTAATAAAAATAATTTATACTAAGGTGGCCAATACGGATTCAGGGAAAAAGATTCAACTGAATATAGCAACAGCTGAAGTTATTGACAGAGTAATTATAAAAAGGATAACAATAACAATTCTATAAATGTATATTTAGATCCTCCTAAAGCCTACCACACCCCAGATCATAAAATTGTATCGTATAAACTGGATTACTATGGAATCAAAGGCACCTGTCTAGCTCTACTAAAAAGTTATAAAATCTATCTGAACGTAAGAAATTTGTAGAATTTAATGACGTTAGATCCCCCTTTGCAAACATAACCATAGTTGTCCCCAAACGTTCGATCCCGAGTCTTTTGTTATTTATCAGATATATAACTGACATATCAAATGCATGTGACATATTTAAATCAATTGGTTATTCTTACGACACAATATTGATGAGTACGTTGAGTGCCTTTAACAGACATGGAGAAACACTGTAAGTGACAACATTGATGAAGAGCTTGCAAAAATTGATGAATGGTTAAAACTCAACAAGTTAACACTTAATGTAAAGAAATCTAAATGTATGTTATTCTACATGCCTGGGAGAAATGTAAAAAATCCAAATATACATATATAAGCAATATTAAACTGGAATACTTGGATTCTTTTATTTCTTGGGTATTACAGTAGTTTAACATTTAACATGGAAAGAACTCATCAATTTAATTGCAAACAAAATTTCTAGAACAGTAGGCGTTATAAATATATTTAAAAATTATATACGTGTACCACAGAATGTACTACTGACCATCTACAACACTCTAGTACTACCACATTTAAACTATGGGATTCTTACTGGGGATTTAATTCATATAGGATATTGAAAATTCAGAAATAAAATGTCAGGTTAATTACTTCAAGCAAGTACAATGCACATACTAAACTGATATTCAAAACATATATGTCAAACACTTAAATTCTGCTATAAATTAATAAATGATAATCTTCCGGCATATTTCAATCATGGTGACTGGTATTCCCCAATAAGCAAAAAACATTGTTATAACACAAGACGGCAAAATAAACTCTTTACTTATCGGACAAACCAGCAATTTGTGAAAAGATGTCTCCGACACGAAGTGGTGATCACCTTTAAAAATACTCCGCTGAGTAAAATAAATAAAATACATACACACTCTATCAATGTATAATATCCTAGTATTTAAAGACACATTTGCTCTCTCTATAATGATCCTTTGTGCAACATAACAAACTGTTATGTAAGTCGTAATAATATTTACTGAGACGAAAGAGCTTAGACATTCAAGTTCTTTGCTGGGACAAAGGACGTTATTTAAAACTGCCTCTATGACTGTTCATATTTACAAACATTGTTTTAATAATTATTATTGTTATTCTGCATATATCTGAATATTCATCAAAACTAAATTATCACAAAATGTTCAAGGTGACTCATACCAAAGCAACAATGTTGCCTTAAGCTATGAATCCATATGTACGTTATGCGTTACGCGTTATGCGCTACGCGTTATGCGTTTTTTTGCGAATCCATATGTATAGGCCCCCTACGTATATCTGGAACGCTTTACGCGTATGTATCATGCGTTTTTGACTAGCAGCACTGCGGTTTTCTTTCTTTCTGTGGCTGATTTATGCTTGAAAAGATGTCTTTGTCTGTTTTAAGGCGCTGTTATATACAGCAACAAAATTTGATTATTATCTCCGCCTCATTCAAGCCTAAATTGTCAGGGTTAAACGAATGTAGTAAACGAAAACATCGCTGGTGGGTCAATAGCATACTGCAGAAGAGCTTTTTTTTCAATCAGATAGGCCTATGGATGTGATTATTATTATTTTAAGTTGTCATATCTAATAAACGAGTCAAGTGTATACGTGTGCGTATGTGTGAGTCTGTATTAACATATATGAGGAATATATATTCTTGATAAAAAATTAGAATATATGAACCATATTCTTGATATATGTATATGCGGACATACAGGGCCTATATGTGCATATGTATGCATTTGACTAAATGACTACTGTATATTATACTCATAACAATATTTATCATTATGTGATTACTCTCCTGTTCCTAATAGACGAACCGGTTCGTTTGTTAAACGGCGGCCGATTTTGCTGACAGGTTCGTTTGTTGTGGCCAGGTTCGTTTAATAGAGAATTAGTTTTAGATGACTAAAAAAAAAAGTTTTTTAATTTCTAAAAACTACGTTCCGTGGACAAAATGAGAAAGATACTAACGGTGTTATGAATACCACACGCCGCAGCGGCCAGTAATTATCAGCTCTGCATGTCTACACGCGCCACCACAGTGGCGGATCCAGCATAGGGCGTACCTGGCGTACGCCCCCTCCCCCGTTACTGGTGGAAATATTGAATTTTCATGCATTATTTTTAATAAAGTGAAGCAAACACCCCTTTTTTCAGCCAAAATGTGGCTTACGCCCCCTCCTCTTGCACATTCTGGATCCGCCACTGCCACCATGCGGGTAATGAGTAAAACATACGATAAGGGGATATTTTTTCCAAGAGGTGATTTTATTGTGGACAGGTGCTATTAATAAAAATATAGGATTTTTTCAACAGGTGCTTTTATTCCGAACGCTCTTTTATTAGGGACAGGAGAGTATGTTAACTGTAGTAGGCCAACGTATTAAAATTTTATATAACATACATAAAATAACATAGGCCTATATCGTACTTTCATCATCAGTTCTGAGTACGGAGTATTATCACAGCAGACACAAGACGTTGACTCAGTGGTGGTCAAATCTTCACACCATCGTCTGCGACGCTGGTCCAAAATTAAACCAATATTAGGTGAATGGCTGTTGTTTGCTGGGATGTATTCTGATGATACATAATATCCACTCTGGTCCACTCTACACAGTACTTATTGTCAAGGTTTCGTCAATCTGATATAATAATCAGAACTGAGTCGGTAGAACATTAACCCTTCAACCGCCGGTGCCGCATATATTCGGATTTTCATTTTTTATTAGCACATTAAGTACCACATTTGAAATATGTTAAAGATAAAATGTGACATCAACCAGCAAGATTTGAAAAGAGTTGACTTCCTTTTTGTCAAATCTGAATAATTTTCACTCATTTGAAGTTGTGGATCGCGTCGACGAGACACAACTTCAAGTGGGTGAAAATTCAAATTGAATTATTTGGCGGTTAAAGGGTTAACAACGTAAATATTCAATATTTGAAATATTTCTTGTTTTATTTGTGTTCATTTTTTCTTTCTCTGGTAGGTAACAACATCAACAAAGACTACACGTTTCTTTAGTGAATATATTTATAACATAAAAACGTATAAAAATTAGTCTCTATACAATTTTTTTAAAACAACTAGTCATATTTACTGCTTTGATCTCATCAAGGCGTGATTCATTATTTTGTGTAATACTATACAGGCGCTTAGTAGGCCTATTGATCGTCCGGCTGGGTCGAGCGAGTATATCCGCAACTTTACAAAGTGTAAGGTATATCGTTTCAATTCCAAGTCAGGGGCGTCCGCAGATAAACCAACATAAGATAAGCCAACATGCCTGTAATGTTCCATAAACATGGTATGGAACAACAAGCCTATATACAGAGACCATGTTTATGTTATATACAATATTATACTATAATATTATCTATAACATTAACATGTTATCTGTGACATCAACCAGCAAGATTTGAAAAGAGTTGACCTCCATTTTGTCAAATCTGAATAATTTTCACTCATTTGAAGTTGTGGCGTCCGCAGCACTCCAATATAGGGGGGGGGGGGGGGGGGGGCTGGTCAAGAGGTAAAATTTAGAAAAATATGAGGGTTCCGGAAATCCCGATTTTTTTTGAAAATCTGCAGCTCAAGGGGGGTAGGCAGCACGCCCCTGCAAGTTTATATTAATAATTTGTGTCCCACATAAAGGTTTCGTCTTTCAGTAAGTCACTCAATGCTTTGTTAAAAGGTGCGTAGAACTGGTCAAGTAATGTTTTCGTTTCAGCCAGCATTTCTCCCGTCCCCTCGTACCAAGACTTCCTCACCTTCTTCTTGTCTTTTACCATTATAGCCTCAGTAACAGCAGCACTGAACGGATCTGAAAGAACATGTACGCAGCTTTTCATCGTTTACGCACTGCTTTTTTACAAAAGAAATATTAATAAAAAGTGTAAATTTTAGGCTACCAGAAAGTACTCATTCTGAAATAGGTCTACATCAAAGACAATTTAAATAGCACGGACCTGACCCCACATGACACTAGTCTATGGAGTCTATGCATATAGTATCATACTCAGCACATACAATTGTCCTGCTGAATAAGAATTTAACTCTTCCAACCATGAAATATTTTTGTTTATACCATGGAGACCAAAGGGTTTTTTCAATTTGAAATCACCATAAATGGCTTAACTAGGTCCTTCTGCTTCCTTTGAAAACCTATGTTATGTGGTTTTATGACTTTAGTTCTTTCAATGCGGGAATTCTGAAGGATTACATTTTCCATTTGAAGCTGGAATTACTATCCGAATTCCCAGCTTCAAATTACGAATACCATTTCCATTGATGTGAAATATATATCAATCAAATTAGCATCTACTACTTACTATTTTGATAAATTTCAGTGACATTAATTTTGATGAATAGCATAAACACAGTCTTACACAGAAGACTAATAAATACTTTCGTCCCTTGTCCCAGCAAACACGAGACGTTCAGCCAATGATGGTACAATGTTGGCCCATCGTCTACGACGCTGGCCCATCATTGTACCAACATTGGCTGAACGTTTCATGTTTGCTGGTCACGACTCATATGAACAGATCATTGTGACCGGGTATGTATAATACAGACCTAAACCTAAGAAGTCGGTAACCTGGCTCAGCACTTTTATCCTGTTGATAGAATACGAATCGTGGTTGATAATGAACATCTGCTCGATGGGAAAAACCTTCAACCAATCCTTGAGATAAACATGGTATAAGCCCGCCTGGAGTGATATCTGTAACATATCAATCAGATAAACCAACATGCCTGTAATGTGTTCTGTAGCATAAACATGGTATGGACTAACAAGCTTATATAATTTACAGATAACATGTTTATGTTATAGACAATGTTATACTATAGTATTATCTATAACATAAACATGTTATCTGTAACATCACCATGCATGGTATAACTATATAACATAAGTCGCCTCTAATATTATCTGTAACACAAACATGGTATACACCCACATGTAGTGCTATATGTAACAAATTAGCCATGGTATGTACCGCATATAGTGTTATACCGCATGTAATGTTATATGTAGCATAAACATCGTATGAACGTACATTTTGTATTTTACAGTGTTTTATGTAACCTATTAACCATAGTATAAACCAGACACATGTAATGTTATATATAATTATTACATAAACATGGATGCCCACAAACCTACGCATAAACATGCATATATTTTGTTATTAATAACACACATATACAGGATATAAGACAATCCCCTTGTGGTGTTATATGTAATATAACCATGCTATAAACCAGCCTTTATATAGTGTTATCCAAAACATAACATGATAAGTAGAAGGGCTTATTAGAATTGTGGTTTAATTCACGGCACTTTTCGATCGGAGGTCTTTTTGTGAATTTGTAATACATTAACAGTGTAATCGGTGGAGAGTAAAATAAAGGATGTGAAGATGATGACGTGAGGGTGGGGTGATAGGGCATGGCGGATTATTGAGAGTGTTCATCAACATGATATAAACACGCCTATGATGAGGGTGATGATAGGCATATAATTCGCACAGCCATTTTGAAATTCAGCCAGAAAATGAACTTCCAAAGTTTATACCTGACGATGTAAATGTAGCATATTTCATAACTCATGTTCTTGGAATTAAAAGTATACTCCAGTCGCTTTTCGAGGTGGCAGATAACGTTTTTAATCTTCAAGGCTATAGTAATGAATTGCACATTTCTTGGCACTCCTATTTCTTCTCATTTTCATCAGGCCTATCCCAGCAATCATGATATGTTGTCCCAACGTTGGTTTACTGTTGGGCCAACGTCGTAGACATGTTTGCTGGGAAACTACTTTCAGAATTAGCAAAGTGAACGGAAATTATATTTATTATAGCACATACCCATGTATAATACTATCTTAAAGGGAGCACGTCGCATGCCATCAATTTTGGTTTTTAATTTTGTAATGAAGTAGTGTTTTCCACAGATCAGGATTTTATTTTTTTATTTTTTAGATTTGAAAAAAATAATTTTTAACAATATTTATAAGAATTCAGGAAAAACCCAACCATACAGTGTGTTCACCTAAAGGATGGTTGAATTCTAGCAAAGCATTGGGCCAAAAGTTGATGCCGTCGGCCCAGCGTTGGGCAGATAATCGGTACTGTAGGGGATCTACCTGATCATCGCTTTCTCGGACCAATTAATAGGGCGGCAGCTACTGATGTAACCAGGTGGTTACTTTGATAATGCCTTCTGAGATGGTGGGTATTTGTGGTCTAAAGTGTTGTATAATGCAGACAGGCTTGTTGACATATACGCATTGCAGATAAAATTATCTGTTCAGTGCTTTAATATTTTTTAATATCTTTTTGTACTTTATTTAAATCATTTAAGGTCTCACCACACAAATTCATTCGCGCATATCATTATAAAGTTTAAGAATAAGAAAGTTAGTCTCTTTTTAAAAAATGCTGCTCTTTGCAGCAGCCTCGGTGGCAAATGCTACAGATATATCATTTTGCTACCAATTCAAATCGATTCTGTGATGATTTGGTGTAGCAAAAGCATCGAAATGATCAAAGATAGATCCAACAGGAAGTCCTTGCGCTGGCTGTAACAAGGCTCTTCTAAAAAACAAGGTCAATTTTTTTCTAGGTCGATCAGAGGAGAGTGGGGCAAGAGGTTATTATGGGCTCAAATAAAAAAAATTATGTCAGTTAAACATGCCTTTTTTATTGTTTAGATTGAAAGAGAACAGACTGGTGGTTAAAATGATATATAGGTTTATTTACGTTTCCCCACTTAAAGAGTGCTGGGAAGCATGAGTGTATGGGTCATATTACATGTAAGTCTATGGGACGGGTATTTGGTGTGGTGAGACGTCAAGACGGCACTTTCAGTACATACATGTTTCTGTGGACGGGACATTTTTTTAAATGTTCAATTTTTATGACGTCATATAACACGAGTTATCTCGGGCTCCGTCTTGTACCGTCGAAGTACCTTACCCGAAATATCTTGGGCTCCGTCTGGAATGAGTTAAGATCAGTAGGCTATTATATATAGCTTCCTATAAATTACATTTTCAAACTGACACAATAAAAAATTCATCATAGCATAAGCAGTCACTTTAAATAAATGCAAGCTTATGGCCGCACAGCAGACGGGATTGGCGTTCCATACCTTTATGTTTTGAGACATACTTGCTAATAATGAATTCCGTTATTTTACCAGTATCATTGTTTGCTTTTTCCGTCAAGGAATACTTTACTATTTCTGTATATCAATTGTATTTTACGATTGTTTTAAATTAATAATTATCAAGGGGTTTTACCAAACTTGCATATTGGGACTCCCTGCACATGTTATCAAGAGTGGGTTAGCGCTTCCTTTCTGCTTTGAATGTTCTGAAAGGTACACTGGTTTTTATAAAATCTGGTAAAAAAACACCTTCTGTCCCATCCTGCCCCCTTTTATCATTTTCAAATATTTTTCAGTTGGGCGTTTGTGGCCCCCTCCTTCAATGCTCATGATAAATTATTTTTATAGTAGCAGAATTGTCGACAGTATTATGCATTTGAATACGGTATTATTATCATTTATAAAAATGTATAAAAATGACAGTGTTATTTGTCATTTTGCTTTTTACATTTGCTTTCTGTTATGAAAAGCTATGTATGGTTATTTCTGTTTTGAATGCTCTTACTGTCTTATGCTTTACGTCATTAATAAATGAGCATTTTTCATGCACTACTAGATTGTCATTTTCTTTAATGAGTTTGCATTGAACGAGCTTCAGAGCGTGTTGAGCGTGTTGTCTTTGCATTTTGTAGGACGCAATCGCCAACATCGCTCTTTTTTGTGCGTAAATAAACGTGACAATGGAGCTTAAAGCAGCTGGGTCGTTATACTTCACTGAACCACAATGTTTACATTACGAATGAGAATCATGACGACTCATCTACTTTAAATGATTTATGGTATGGTACTGTGCACTATTATGATAATGTTAGGTGTACATAATGTAGAACACATTCCTGACGTGTCTCAGCAAACATGAGACATTGGCCCAACGTTGGTTGACTGTTGGTCCACCGTATACGACGTTGGTCCAACAGTAAACCAACGTTAGGTCAACGTGTCATGTTTGCTGGGGTGACTTTTGTCGCGATATTGTCACAATATGCAGAAAGCGACGTAACGGAATATTCATTCACTCACCACACTATTCCTATCCATCTTTGTTATACAGCTATCATAGGCACACTCTCGTAAACTCCTTTCCCGTCTGCACTGATTGAATTGTTTTACGATTCTGACAACTCGATTATGAAATTCATACTTTGTGCAGAGCGACACATTTCTCAAAGTCCGACATCTATGGTAGAAATGTGAATACAATCTGAAAAATAAAATAAAAAACAATTATAAATTGTCACACATTTCACATTCTAGCTAATCAACTTGACAAGCGTAAGATGGACAGACTCAAGGACCATTACAAATGATCATAGATACCCAATGATACGCATAGCATTACGTAGTGATGGTACGTGGAGGGTTGTCTTAGGTTCAATAGGTTTATTGTCACAGCCAAACATAACAAGTACAATATACAATCAACAATCATAACCAGGCGTGACAAAACGAACTGACGCCCAGTGACGTATGCGTCCTCATCAACAAAAAAATAACAAATCAACCAGTGTAAAACAAGGGCAAAAATAAAATTCTAGAAATATATTTAGCCCCTTACACATTTTACATCTAGAGTGGCTTACAATAGTTTAGGATGCGATGGAGCATTTGTACTAACATTTCAGGAAGCCGAAGCAAGGAAGCTATGCATACTGACATGTAATGGACATTAACAGTAACTGCTTACTTTTCAATTAAACGAAAGAAAATGATCCGCCCTTGAATAATTTACTAACCTATCTGTAGGATTTCTGAAGATGAATAAGAAGTGAGCTTGTGGTGTAACTTTGTGGATCAGATCAGCTACAGTCACCTTGGGCTCCATCACATCACCATTACCAGGATAGAAAAACCAGCGCGAAATGTACCATAATAATCCAGGACTGTCATCCACTGAAACAAAATGTGGGCTTCAACAATAAACAGAACTGTGATCCAAGTACAGTAGTATATTTTGTTTCGTTGAATCATCCAACGAAACAAAATGTACAACTGTACAATAACTAGAACTGTCATCCAACGAACCGAAATGTACTACAATAAGCAGACTGTCATACACAGAAACAAAATGTACCATAATAACTCAGGACTGCCATCTACTAAATACTAAATACACTACAATAACCACGACAATGACCTGAACCGTCATCCACTGAAATCATATGTAGTACAGTAACTGGGTAAAACCGAAAATTGGGGTAATTTTGTAGTATCAAAAATGGCAGTGAGGGGACCATCAAAGAGGAGGAAAACTACTTGATGGGTTTGGTGCACTGATCCCAATAGAGCATAAAAAAGTCGATGGCTGCGCTAGAATTTTTTTTTTCGCTTTAAAAACGTCATTTTAAAAAAGTTGCAGCATCCACTTACTACTCCGTTACCAAATCCAAACCATTTCAAAAATGATGTTACTTTGTTTAGCTTCACATCACACTTTTAAACGTGATATCATATTGAAGCATAATACTAAACAATGGTACCCCAAAACTGCTAAAAATTTAAGAAATTTTGACGGGATTAACAAAAATCCTTATTTCAACTCCGTCACCAACCCAAAAAATACTCAACTCCGTTAGCAAATGTTTGGCTCTACATAAATATAAACTGTATATTTTCTTAACATAACATCGATCATAAATGGGTGCTCTATTTATAATTGGACAACGAGCCATGTTTTAAAAGACTATATCATCAATCATTATGACTGTAAAACCCATAAAATTTGACAATTCACTACCCCGTTCCCTTCTTGGTAACGGAGTAGAGTGGAACGGAGTAGTAAAATTAAAAGTATTCTTGGGATTGATGGAAATATATGGGCAATAATTCAAAGATATATCATACGGGTGGAAATAGTCCCCATAGCAACTGTTCTAGGCATGCAAGCATAAAACCAAATTCGTTTTTATACCCGCAAGGCTAGGAGCGGAGTAGTAAAAACAAAAGCATATTTTCGAACTTTTTGGTAATACCTGTTCCGAATAACTTGTCACTCAACGATATTAATTCTTTCAAGGCGAAAAACTTGTATAAGGCCGTTCAGTGTGTCAAACTACACTTGATATAATTTTAGTTCATGATTATTCACTTGATGGGGCATGCTACAATGATGGTAACGGAGTAGAGTGCAAATGTGGGGACATGTATATTCATCAAAATTATATATATCGATATCAATTTTAAGTCAAATTTTGATCATTGGTTAGTTTAAGTGAACAATGTCTAGCCATGAAATGTAATTGTTAGAATTATATTGTGATTTTGTATCCTACAGTGAAGTTTCAAATAGTGGATTTTTTTCTGAGGACATGCCATTTTCCACGTTTCCATGACATAGAGCTCTTATAAAACCATATATATATATATATTTTTACAAATAATCTAAACATTATTAAGTAATAATGCTTAAACGTGAAGTTGCACCATTTATTTTTAATATTATTATATTTAAATAAAAATGCGGACCTTTTAAGTCCTGGGGACACTAATTTTATGTAAAGTTACCCCAATTTTTGGTTTTACCCAACTACAGCCGCTGTCCAATGAAACAAAATGTACCACGTACAATAACTCGAGCTGTCCTCCAACGAAACAAAATGTACTACAAATAGAGTTCCCGAACTCCGAGACCGGGTATAACCGACGAGATTAACCCCACTGACTGAAGTATACTCGGGTACAGTCTGGAATATACCCTGAGGTATAGTCTGGGAGCTCACAGACTATACCCCAGGGTATAGTGTGGAAGCTCCTAGAGTATACCCCACACGCCCAGACTATATCCCACCAGATTAAGGGTGGGATATATAGTCTGGGAGATAGGGGTAGGCCTATACTTAGAGAGATATCATATAAGACTTACAAGAAATTATCTATGGAATATTTTATCGTAATTTCGCAAAATTAGCACCTATTTATCGTATTCTGTGAAACTCAATGACCTTGACCTCCTTTGTTTCCACCGAGCTGGCTAATACAATGAAGAATGGAGGAGGGGTCTTATATAACCTTGTTTTTACCAAGTGACGTCACTGCGTTTCACAGAATGAAGTATAGGGGAGGGGGTTATATTTGACATGTTCTTAAGGACTGATGTACAGAAATGTCAACCGTTTCCCACACACAGCATCCCTCTTTCCCCTAAATAGGACACGAATTCAAAAATAAACTTAATAGGCTCCTGGTCTACGGCCGGGCCTAACAACACAGGACTGTCATCCACTGAAACCAAAAATCCACCAGAATGACAAAGACTGTCACCGAAAGAATACAAAATTCACCACAACAACCAGAACTATAATCCACTGAAAACTAAATGTTACACAATAACCAGATTTGGCATCAACTGAAAGCAAAGTGTGAAGCAAAGTGAATAAAATAATCTCATGCTATGGTGGGATGATAGTGAACAAAAGAATACACTACATGCTATAGCAGGGTGATAGTCAGTTCCGTTTGTTGTGATTGCTTGGAGGCATTTTGAAGGCTCGTCATGAAGTTGAATATAATTTCTCCAAGAAAACACACCGCTTCCGGATCTTAAGCCTAAAAAGTAAAAACAGCAAGCTTTTATTCAATGTTTTCTATAATTAATTAATTAATTAATTAATTAATTTAATCAATTAATTTTTAATTAAATTAATTATTTAATTAATTAATTAATTAATTAATTATTTAATTTATTAACTTGTGTTTATTCGACTTAAAAGACATGGCAGCCTAAAGGCCGAATCAATGTCATTTTACATAAAAATTAATTAATTAATTAATTAATTAACTAATTAATTAGTAAAATAAATATCCCCAGTCTGACATTTGAAAAAATATTATTATAACCATTGAGCAATTTTATGCTTTACGTTTTTATAAATGACCGCCAATAGCAACAGTAAAAATGCAACGTTTTCAATTTTTGCTCTACAAATATGTATATTACCACTCTAAAAACTAAAAAAAAATACGAGAAGCTGATTTCCGACGTTATTTTTTATTCAGAAGCTTTATTTGTGCATAAATCCAAGACGGCCGTGACGGCCATATTAGAAATTCGCATTTTGTTTCTTTAGAATACATGAGGTAGATTTATTTTATTTATTTATCAACTAAAAAGACATGGCAGCCAAAAGGCTGAATCATTGTCATTTTACATAAATATTAAATACATTATAGACATGATAATATATTAAAATTGAATAAGTTCGATAAGTCCGATAAGTTCGATAAGTTAAGTAAGTTGAAAAGGCATTTTATGGAAACACATGATCTGCAGGCACAATGACTAGGTTAAAATATTCTATACATTAAACATTATTTCATAATTTTTTTAATTGCAGGTGGTATTTTCTTCAAAATGCCATACTAAATCTTTGGTTAGCTCAACAGACCTGCCTGCAGCCTGAATGATAAGATTAAGCCCCACAACATTGTTCTATCTTTTATGCTAGTTTTGAGCTTGGACGTAAATTCATTCTGTGCATTGTTCGTTGTTATTTAAGTTTTATTTTAAACACTTTTGAAAGGGATATAGAGTTTGCTGCCTAATAAGTGCCTAATACGAATACTATACCATAGAATTATATAGAGGTACATTGTACAGGTTAAATAAAAGCTGTCCTTGCTGCAGAAAAAATATTTTTACTTAATTATTCCTATTCCGGCCTGAAGTTTACTAAAGATATTTCGAAGAGGGGGGGGGGGGGGGGTCAGGGTTTTCTAGAACTCTCGTTATTTTCCAGGGTGATTGTTTCATATTATCTCACTAATAATTATCTTCATTTTAGAGCAAAGGTATCAGGAAATAGCTCCATTCATCCTTTTTTGCATTTAATGGCTGATCCAGAGGGGGCCTGAACCCACTTTTCACATTTATATTTTAATAGTCCTGCTTCATTTCATTTATGATCATGATAAAAAAATATATCTGAAGAGCTGAATTGTGTCTGCAGAATTAATCTTAAGTGCTCCCAGAAGGAACCCATACCAATTTTTTTCGGGAGGCTCACACCACCCCCGGAAGCCCCAGCTGATTTTTTTCGATTGCAGCGCTCGCCTCAGGTCAATTAAAAATTCTTACTATATTGATTAATTGACTGCCCACACCCCTCCGCTGGGTCGGACCACTTTATTATTGCTTCCACCGTTACTGCAATTAATGTCCGATGTATCATCTCTACCTGTAGCTCTATTATAATACATCTCACAAAACGGGAAGTAGAGATCATTTCCTAACTGGCATACGAGGTGTTCAATTCGCAGAGCTCTCATATAACCTCATGTGGAATTAACTAGACAAGAGTATTTGAGCATTGCTAACAAATTACCAAGCCGAAATTAATTAGGCATAGCAAAATTATTATCAGTCATGTTGAGACATGAAACTAGTCTATTTTTACACAAAATAAACCTCTTGTCTTCGCAGTAGTATGTAACCCATGGCCTAACTCAAACATCCAACGTCCTGCACGTCATGAATAGTAAACAGCTTCAAATGATTCATACAACATCTGGGCTGCACAAGAACATGAGTGATTCAATTTAGCTACAAAAGTCAAACCCTTAATACGATTGTCATCTGCGCGTGGTATATTGCATCCCTGGTATGGGCCCTGTTGTCCACAGAATGGATGAAATATGTTAGGCTGTGGCACATACAGTGACACACGACAGTGAACAGTTATGGTAACAATTTAAAGAAATGTTAATACTAAGATGAGCTGGTCAGGACCCATATTTAATGTAGCGTTTAAGATAATTGGTTAAAATGACAAAGTCGTTTAGATGGAAGAGGTCTAATACTGATAGTATAGTATAATGCTGTAAACGTGGCTGCCATAAATTACTATCAATATCCTAATATTTATATTACTATATATGGGTTAATGTATTGTATCATATATTACCCGTTGCTCTCAAGGACATATATTCTGGCTCCTTGATGCCAGAAAAGATATGTGGATGGTCCAGTAGATTATAATATAAATCAGAAGTTCCAGATTTGTGAACGCCTGCAAGGTAGACATACGGTAAGCAGGATATAGGTGTCATAGATTGAGCTAATTCGTCTTTTCTACATTGTGATCTAATGTTCCAGAATTCCTTTGTGTCTAGAAGGGGATATCGAATGTTTTGACATGGATTCTTGTAGTTGGACATCCATTTCATCTGGAAATAAAATAAGCAGTGAGTACACGTTCTCAGCACTATTACTTAGCAATAGGCACACTAATGCAGTTATTATTAGGATTCAATTTATTAAATTAAGTAATAAAGTTCAATCTGGTAAAACTAACTAACTGACTGACTTTTTTACACCTTACAAGTGCACGCCATAGACAATGACATCTAAAATGCAAATCTCATGAATAGTAAAGTTTTATGTATACAATAATGTGGTGGCCTAATCGTAGTGGACTCACCCACCCACCCATCAAAGCCAACCATCCACCCACCCAACCATCCACCCAAGGGGTACTGGGATGATTGCTAGTAGTAGTACTTTTTGCCCCCATCTGGGGAGGGTCATTAGGGATCCGTTCCGTCTGTTGGATGCTGTGTCCGGCATTGTACGGAAGCACCAGTCTACAGCAATCATCCAAGGGCAGCTGCAGCCTCCTCGTATCTGGCTATAATCTTCGGGCGGATTACCAGTGGCGTACCCTGGTTCCTCCGCTCAACAGCGGAGCCAATGCAGCACCCGCATCAGTGCTGGCGCTGATGTAGGCCGTGGTAGCCTTAAATGACCGGCAATAGCGTGTTTGACATTAGGACTCTCACGTGGGATGAATGGAGTTACCCAGAGGGAGTGATCCTTCCTATTGTTACTCTGGGGACTATCCGACCCGAGGATAGCGGAGCTGCGCGAAATGCCGCAGAGTTTCATCATTAAATTGTACAGCGAAACTGTCTGGGCATGTCTGGGGGTATATCCCCTAGACATGCCCAGAACCCCTTATAGGGCGAGCGAAGGAAAACGCTCTCAATAACCCACCATGCCCTATCACCCCCACCCTCACATCATCATCTGTACATCATTCATCTCATCAATTGACTACAACGTTTTTATCGTATTATATTGTCACTTAAAAGACCTTTTGTGCCAAAAAGTGACGTAAAGCAATGATTTACTAATACTACTACCCACCCACCCGACCCATCAACTCACTCACTCACTCACTCACTCACTCACTCACTCACTCACTCACTCACTCACTCACTCACTCACTCACTCACTCACTCACTCACTCACTCACTCACTCACTCACTCACTCACTCACTCACTCACTCACTCACTCACTCACTCACTCACTCACTCACTCACTCACTCACTCACTCACTCACTCACTCACTCACTCACTCACTCACTCACTCACTCACTCACTCACTCACTCACTCACTCACTCACTCACTCACTCACTCACTCACTCACTCACTCACTCACTCACTCACTCACTCACTCACTCACTCACTCACTCACTCTCAAACCAACCGAGCCACGTGCCCCCCATGCACACACCCACCCATTGCTAATGCTAGGTTTACACTAGGTTCCCGGCGGCCACGGCGGCCACGTTTCAGGTCGCCGTGGAGAAAACGGGATGGACGTGGGGCAACGCAGGGCGGCGGGATGGACGAACGTGGGAGGCCGTGATTGCCGTGACTGACGTGCCAGATTTTAAAACTGTCAACAAATTTGCCACAGCTGTCACGGTACGGATAAGAAACCTAGGAGGCCGTAGTAAAACGGGGTGGACCCAACAAGACGTGACAAAACGTGACAGTACGTAATAAGCCGCAACGGAACTTTGAGACGGTCCGTAGTGCATGGACTGGAAGCATGTTTTTGGGACTTTTCGATGATTTTGATAGCAGCCATTTTTAAAGTCGGTGTTTGGCCATTTATTCTCTATCGATTAAATGTTAACAGCCTGATTCTGACACATGATAGGTCCCTGAACAACATGATACCACTCAATGAAAGTCCTGAGATATTTAAAATCACAAATCATAACTTCAAAAGTGCATAGAGTTAAAATTTGTAATTTTTTGTCATTTTTTTGGACGCCATCTTGAATTACACAAAAAGTATTATCATTTAACAATTAAAAATAGTTTTAACAGATTCCTTGACCTCTCAAATGTACGATAAGCCACCAAAATCTTCCTTCTAAGTTGATCAAGGGGCAAACGCGCTCCCAAGCTGTCCGGTATCCACGTTTCATCCGTAGAGAGTCTTGAGAGAACGTGAAAGACGTCTCAGTCCTTGATTAAAACGTGAGAAACGCGAGGAACCCCATCAGGCCTTGACGGCCCGGGAGGCAACGTACTGGCATCCGTAATAGATCGGGGGGCGAACGGGCCGAACCGTACCGAGCCTTTGAGCCTACGGGAGTCGACCACCTGCGACCCGTCACGGCCTGTCCCGCATACCATGAGAGACCGTGAGAGACCGTTAGAAAACGTAGCAAGACCTAACAAAAATTGAAAAAGTGCCAAAATCCCACGGTGCACTACGTTTCGGGCAAACGTGGCCGCCGTGACCGCCGGGAACATAATGTAAACTTGGCATTATAGCAGTTTATAGAATACTCTACTCTAAATACAAAATAAAATAACCATAGGGCTATATGCTACGGTGCAATGTACCACCCAAGAACATAAACTGAATCAGTATTACACATTGTGAAAATATTCATGATTTGTTCAATACTAGTGGGCCTACAAGTTCAATGATAACAGAAGGGGACTAATATGACTAACAGTCCTTAAAATGCACCGTAACCAAAATAGTGTGTGAAGGTATTTCTCTAAATAAACATCTCCGCTCATAAGAATATAGCCCGATAAACCAAAAAGTAGGCCTATTTGAATTTTCCGATTGTTTCTTAGAGCCTACCTCAGGAAACGTAACGGCTTCTGTTACCTCCTTTCTCCTGGTCTTAAGTTCTGATTCCGTAAGTTTATACTTTGTTGTCCGCGTGCAATAATGTAATTCCGAGTGGTACTCTGTCACGTTTGCAGGCGACCACGAGGCATTTGCAGAATCTTGCTGAAAGTAAGAGCTGCCAACCTCCTGTCTTTTAAAGTTCCAGTCTGCGGAAGGCTCAAACATTAAACCAATTATAAACAAAAAACATGTCGCCATGCCAAATATCCGAAAGATCACATTTTTTCTAGACATATTGTAAATTTAAAATATAGATTCAGAATCTCCAACATGCGTCAAGTGAATACAATACAGTTGTAAAAGTAAACGCAAATGAACGAAATAATGGTGTGTAATTGGACAGTCACTAAAACAGAGGTTCTAATGTAAATGTATATATAACAATTGTATTTGGGTGAGTAGTCGTGCATAACGTCACTTGACTCAATTTATTGTAGTTCTAATTGCATCTGTTGCGACTAACACTGCTTTTTTGTTTTCTAGCCACAACACTTGATAATAAAAATAAAGGGCCGGCATTGACACAAGATAGTGCTCAGTGTAGCGGTACAATAATAAATAGGGGAGACCGGGGCTAACTAGGACACGTTTCTCATTTGGCGATCTAGAGCAGACAATAATAGAACTAGAGATTCACTCTATTAGTGAAAATAACGGGTCTAAGGAAGCAAGTTAGCACTGTGTAAAACTCATCCACAAGAACATTTGAAAGATGATTTAGGTCAGTGAACTATCCACCTCTAAAAATTTAGTTCAAAATCCATGATGGCCGCCTGTATCTATATTTATCAGTTACGTATCGAGCCACTAGCCCGATAAACATGTGTAAAATATATGTTTTATATAAATTTTGTCCGTGGAATCCATTTCTGACATCATATCTGAGATAAAATGTTATAATCAGATACTCAAGGTCACTTTAAACCATTTTCTTCCAATATGTGAGATGATAGAGTAGGGGTAAAGTGTAAAATTGAAGACAACTTGATTGAAATACTAAACAGCTGCATTTTACGTAGCATTAGAAGTCAAACTAAGTAGCATATAATTATGGCTACATTTACTTACTTTATATATGGATAAATATGTATCGACGAAGGGAAGTATGTGTAGACGTATGCGTACATTATATTATACACAGCATAATATGATGAAATAGAAAGTGCTGTAAATATATGTACATGTATTAAATGCCTTAAAATAATTAATAGAAATATATACATGTTAATGATACTATACATGATAGATATATGTTTCGCGCACAAAAAGCAAAGATAAAATAACTGATATAACTATATGCTACTACATGTACACAGGCCCATAAAAGAGATGAATCATATTGTACTCCGCTGTATAAAACAAGCTATACATTGTAAATGTAGAGTAAAAATGTAAATCAAGCAAAAATAAACTATAATAGCTTCATGTAAAAAAAAGTTAATCCTACCACAACAATTACAAATTATAAGTAAGGTACATGTAATATTATGAGTTTGTAGGGGAGAGTCGGGTTAGTTGAGCCACAGGTTTAGTTGATCCACCCCCTCACATTTCTACACATGGGATTTTAAGGAAGTTTCAACACCACCTGGTGATTAACTGTGATATTACTTAAATGGCCACGTTGTGAGCACAGATCATTTTGCAGGTAGGGAGTTTTGTGGTTCAAAAATGCTTTTTTCGCTGTAGTCAGTAGAATACAGATATTATAATGTTTGCATTAATATTACGAAAGCAATAGAGATTCTGTACATTCTTGCTATAGGGTTAGGCAGTCAAATACATAAAGATAACCTATGTCAATGTAACACTCAACTTGGATCATTGAAATGTCACAAAATTTTACATTTTACAATAATGGCTGTTGTGGGGTAAGTTGAGCCAAATAAGATGGGATGAGTTGATCAACCGGCTCAATTAACCCCATTCATGGCTCATCTTACCCCAGTAGGTAAATATATTATTACAAAATGTGGATCAACTAACCCCACCCGACATGGCTCATCATACCCCAGTGGGAATATAATATATTATTATAGAATGTGATATACTGTAACAAATGACATTATATAATAGGTCAATATAATAAAGACACATAATAATAGTATATATCTTCTTAATAAATACAAGAAAACAATGATCCATGCTTCAATACAGGCTATAATGCTGATTTTATTACTTGGGACTTGAAAGAGATTTGTCAACAAATTTGACCCTTATGTGATGTACAGAAGTGTTAATTTTTTTTTTTGCATTTCCTGAACAAAACATAACATGTTGGCATGTACATTTGTCAATTGTGAATTTTTACCATAGGTGGTCAACCTACCCCCTTGCTTGGCACAACCCACCCCATACAGTGGATTACTCTCAGTTGTGTATCCATAACCTTTTTTTTAATTGTTCTTTTCGTCTTTCATTGATGTTGCATATACAGTGCTCCCCCGCTGTATTGCCCCCCCCCCCCGGTTATAATGCCAACCCCGCCTTCTGCCAAGTAAAGGGTTAGAACGGATTTCCGCTAATGTTAAATCCCACGACACAATGCCAACCCCGCCATTTGCCATCCGCTAATAATTTTGTCATATCTTTTCCCCCGATAGTATTGCCAACAGGCCTAGTTTATCAGACATCGTGACAGTTAAATAAACACTTTCGGTTGATTAACAATCGCCGCCTGTACTATGGTTCATTGCACACACACGGCAGTGGGCACAGGCGTTCACACGTTTGGGAAAGTGTGACTGAGATATTGATAACATTCAAGCGTTGATAAATCTTTATCGACATATTAAAACGTAAGACTGGGTCAAGAGTTTTCCATATAGGCGGCCTAGCATTGTGAAACGCTCTGTCTGTGCCCATACGAAATGTCCAAACAATTTTGACATTGATATTTTGAACAATTGTATTGCAACTGAACACAAACAAATAGTATTATATTGTACCGAGTATTATTTTTTTTAATGTGGGTATATGACAAAAATTATTAAAACTATTATTAATATTAAACATGGTAGATTAAAATTATTTTTAAATGGATACAATTTGTATCAGCTTTGGCTGCTCGCTACTACTGTTATATTGGTATGTTAGAAACATTGATCAGATTCAGTAATATAATAATTTGAGACCATAAGACATCCATGCTGCAGAGATGCTCGTTGATTTGACAAAGCACCGCATCAGGTTTATTTTTTGCGCAACTATGTTGTTTACGATGTCCAATATCTCAGGACTAAAGTGTAATCTGTTAAAACTAAGCACATAATCAATCACCAATGCGTCCTATATCTTACTAAAACAAACCTATGCAATCGTTTGAGTCAGTAATACCTTTTTAAATATTGACTTGGTCTCATCCAGTGCTCAAGCATACGGGTAGGATGTTAGTGTTATGCCAGCCACGTTTTGAGGTGGCGATACATAAGTTAAAGTGGGTACAAATTTCAATCATACTCAGGGGTGGGCAGGTCTTGTACCAGCTGTAGCCACACTGTGGCTACCAATACAAGTTCAGTAGCCACAAAGTGGCTATCGCTGGTCAACTGGTAGCCACACCAGGCTAAGGTTTGCCAATATTAATATAAATGATAATTATTTGACTGTGGATGATCTCAGTTTAGAAATTTATAGATATAGATCAAGAAAACGTAGGATTCACATTAACCGTGGTGAATGATTTTGTGCTGATTTCGGTCAGTAAAAAAATATATTCTCAAACATTTTTTATATTTTACAAGCACAATTTTTTCGTGTGATGCAGCGACTACACTGAAAATAGTTAGTCTATTCAACATGTATGCTAATAAATGTGACCTACCCTCTATGAACCCATTATAGCTTCGTCTCAGAATTACTACCTGGGTAGTTGTCGCATTAAGGTGTGTACACTTTTATGACGATTGGTTGCAAATTGACTGATGGCAAATCAGCGAAATTGATTCACAAAATGACCATATGATGTAAACATGTCCATAGACTAGAACTGCAAAAGTTTTTTAACTTTTCTGCTGCGCATTTACCAGTTAGGCTAGATATAGAGACGAAATTCCCGTATTTCTTATTTTTGACATGGCTGTCAATAATTAGAAATCAGGAATTTCGTCTCTATATCTAGTCTAACTGGTAAATGCGCAGGAGAAAAATTAAAAAAAACTTCTGCAGTTCTAGTCTATGGACATGATGTCCCTTTAATAGTCCGGGGGCCTATGTAATCCCGTGCGAACTAGATGTTTATTTTGTCTAAGGTTTAAAGATGGCTTCATATGGATACAAGGAAGCGATTTATCTTTGGTACCATTTTTTTCTAGCTATTTTTCATAGCTATTTGCATAAATCCAATATGGCCGCCAAATTTTCATATTTTGGCAATATATCTGCACTGCATTCAGATATTTTCGCGAATTAAAGTTTTAAAATGGGTGTTTTGACTCTAGAATTCATTCAAAATATATTTTAGTTTGATCAGGTAAATAATTATAATTTCAAAAATCCAAGATAGCCGCTAAAATGTGGGAAAATATGCCCAATTTGCCACATTTCATATATAGTGGCTCTACAATGTTGAGTTCTGAAATGATAGCGATTTATTGACAAAAATGTATAAATTATTCACATTATTTAAGCCTAATTTGACCTTGAAAATGACCTCAGTTTGACCTCTTGAGAATTTTAAATGTGAACAAATAGAATCCCTTAAAAAAATGGTGCAAAAAGACATATTATTATGTGGCTGTCCGATGTTTAATTCTCAAATGATATAGATTTATTAAAAATTTACACAATTTACAGATTTAATGGTGGCCATTTTGGATTTTACCAGAAAACGAGGCTTTCCCCAAGGAGGATCGGGAGGGGTTTTCAGGGTGTTTTACATAGCCGCACTGAGTCAAATTCCGTTGAAAAACCTTTTTTAACATTTTGTCCATTAAAAAATATTTATAGCCTGGACTATAGCTGTTTAAATTACAAGTAAGCAGCTACTGCCTTTCAAGTTTGTAGCAATATCACCTCACTTTACACGTTTACTTTCAGTAATGTGACCCCGCGCCGTCACTCCCTAGGTGGTACACCAACTCGCTTCACTGATACTAATTTCAGCCAAGTCTTTTTCCCTTTTGAAATCAGTAAGGTATCACTAACTAATTATATTTATTCACAGACAAGCAATGAAACAATTATCGAAAGGCCCGACCAGTTTGCTTGTAGGGCTAGTTATCCCAAACAGACAAACAAACTTCGTGTATTTATAGTGGTAGCGCGTTTTTCGGCAGATTACTCAATTAATTGTCAGCCGATTTTCACGAAATTTGACAGCTCGTTCTTCTGTTCCTCTGCTATCAAGACCTACACTGAGACAAAACGACTGAAGCGACAAGGGAATTGAAAAGTTGACAATAAAATATATTTTCATGTAAAAAACAGCAAAAACAGGAGTAATCAGATATAGCTTAAAATAGACCTACTTATATTTCATATAATAAAAAATACCTGAGAAACTGGTCGAATGAGAAAAAAACGGCTGTAGGGGCAAGCTAATAATAATTTATTACGTTCATTAGAAAATGGTTTTACGTTGAAAAAAAACAATTACATTTTTTAAATTTCATTTAAAGAGATACATCAAACATTTCTCATGTAAAAAATCAAAAAAATATAGAATATCCCATTATTATGAAATGAGTAT
Organism: Flabesymbios commensalis; assembly: GCA_964017125.1. Classification (NCBI taxonomy): domain Eukaryota; kingdom Metazoa; phylum Annelida; class Polychaeta; order Terebellida; family Flabelligeridae; genus Flabesymbios; species Flabesymbios commensalis. Next base: position 18,494,063 of record OZ024910.1, read on the forward strand.
AGGGCCTACATTGCATGACAAAATATACGGCTGAAGGGGCAAGTAACTTAAACATTGTCAATAGCAGTTATGTTACAACGCGGCAGAAACAGAATACACAGAAAAACATAACAGAAAATAAAAAAAAATACCCGAAGAAAAGAGCAAATGAGATATAAACGTCTGATGAAGGGACAATTAGTTTTAATCCGTCGCTAAGAGGTGATTCTACTTTAAAAACGAAATAGGTAAAATTGCATCATAAAAAACGGCTGAGGAGGTAAGGGAAGTAAATATCGTCAACAAAAGTTATTTCTTGTCAAAACAGCAAAAACCGAAGTAATCAGATAGCTTTGAAGACTCATATTTCATGTAATATTTTGTAAAATAGAAATTAAAAACAAAAATACCAGAGGAATGAATGAATGGGGTTTTAGGTCACCTTTGTGCGCATATAGGCTGGGCCAGTAGAATCTAATGATGCTCAGATGAATGAGGTGACACTGCTCTCCAGACACATAATTCGGAAATTGATCCCTGGCGGTCTGAGGCCGAGCACGCTACCCCTCGGTCACAAGGGCTGCCCACAATGTTGAATCTTTACGAGTGAGCAGGAACGAAACGTTTCTTCCTTTGAAACCTGAATGCCAGAGCGGGGAACGAACTTTCCAGACAGGCAGTTTTAATCACTGCACCAGAGCATTGCCCAATACCATAGAAATGATCAAATGATAAAACAGGGCTAAAGGGGCAAGCTAAATATTAAGATCATTGGAAGAAAGTTCGATAGTCTTACTAAAAACAAAACACGCAGCAAAACGCATGTAATAATTGCATTTAATTTAGGGACATAGAGGGAACTTTTCTCATGTGGAAAAGCAATAAAATATAGAATTTCCAATTATTATGAAATGGTATACATTGCATGGTGAAATATGCGGCTGAAGGGGCAAGTAATTTAAAACTTGTCTATGTAAGTTATTTATGCGTTAAGAAGCGGCAAAAGAAAAGTAATTAAACATACAATCATGTGAAATTGTGTAAAAAAAAGAGAAATAAAAGCTACATGAGGAACCGAGCGAATGCGATATAAACGGCTGAAGGGCATGTTAATTAATAGCAGTCTTTAATAGATAATTCTACTTAATAAAACTAAATGAGTATAGATTGCATGCGAAAATACACTTGAAGGAGTAAGGGAATTAAATATCGTCAACACAAGCTCCTTCCATGTCAATAACACAAAAACCGAAGTAATCAGATATTATAATAGCTTAAGAGCCTGGCATTTCATGTAAAATTATGTAAAATAGGAATAAGAAATACCAAGAGAATCAATCGAATGAGAAAAAACGGCTAATAGTGGAAGTTAAAAAAAAACTATTAAGCTCATTAGAATATAGTTTTACATTAACAAAACACACAGCAAAACGTAAATAATTATTGCATTTCATTCAAAATTGATCAGGTAAAAAATCAATCAATCAATCAATCAATCAATCAATCAATCAATCAATCAATCAATCAATCAATCAATCAATCAATCAATCAATCAATCAATCAATCAATCAATCAATCAATCAATCAATCAATCAATCAATCAATCAATCAATCAATCAATCAATCAATCAATCAATCAATCAATCAATCAATCAATCAATCAATCAAACAATCAATCAATCAAACAATCAATCAATCAATAAATCAATCAAACAATCAATCAATCAATCAATCAATCAATCAATCAATCAATCAATCAATCAATCAATCAATCAATCAATCAATCAATCAATCAATCAATCAATCAATCAATCAATCAATCAATCAATCAATCAATCAATCAATCAATCAAACTTACATAGCGCCTATATCCTCAGCGGTCCGAGCTCAAAGGCGCACAAATCCTTAACGTGATCATGTGTCATAATTGAGGCCAAAGCAGGTTCAATATAAAATCTCCAATTATTATAAAATGGGTATACATTGTGTGACGAAATATACGGCTGAAGGGGCAATTAATGTAAAATTGACAATAAAAGTTAGGTTTATGTTAAGAAGCGGCAAAAACAAGTAGCTAAAGATATTACATGAAGAATTACGTAAAAAGAGAAAAAAGAAAAAACATATCCGCAGAACCGAGCGAATGAGATATAAACGCTGAAGGGGTCAAGTTAATATTATGTGTCGTCAAGAGATAAGTTTACTCCAAACCTATGTAATTAATCAATTTGCATCAAAAATATATGTCTGAGTTAAATATAAAGAATTGCAATTATTATTAAATGCTATAGATTGCATGAGAAAATACGGCTGAGGGGGCAAGGGAATTAAATATCGTCAATAAAAGTTATTTTCTGACACAACAAAAATTAATCAGATATAGCTTAAAAGATTTACATTGCATGTAAATGTATGTGAAATCCGAATAAAAAGAATTTGGAGTAACTGATCGCATGAAAAAAGGGGTTTAAGGAAGAAGCTGTAATTATCCCATTTAATTTGTATACAGAAAATACAACTATTATAAAATAGGTATACATTGTATTACGAAATATACGGCTGAAAGGCCAAGTAATTACAACATTGTCAATAAAAGTTGTTTTATGTTAAGAGGCGGCAAAAAACGTGTGACATTATGCAGAAAAAAATACCCGAAGAGCTGAGGGAATGATATATAAACGGCTGAAGGGGCAAGTTAAATATTATGTGTCATTAAAAGATAATTCCATTTAAAAAAACGTGCATCAAAACGTATGAACTTATAATATTTAATTTAAAGAGATGTGTCTCAGGTAAATTTGTTTAAAAAAATACTGAATTTCAATTATTATGAAATGGGTAGAGATTGCATGAGAAAATACGACTGAAGGGCAAGATAATATAAATATTTTATAAATATATTTATATATTTATAAATATTTTCTTGTCGAAAACAGCAAAAACAGAGTAATCAGATATAGCTTAAAAAACTGTCAAAGTATGTAAAATTAAAAAACAATACCCGATAAACTGATTAGATGAGTAAAAACGGTTGAAAAGGCAAACTAATAATAATTATTAAGCTCATTAGAAAATAGTTTTATTTAAAAAAACAAACAGCGTGTCATTATTAGATTTCATGTAAATATATATATTAGACTTTTCTCATGTAAAATAAATCATTTAAATATAGAATATCCAATTGTTACGATATTGTTATACATCGCATGACATCCGGCTGAAGGGGCAAGTAAAAAAAAGTGGCAACAAAGATCATATTAGGAATCGTCAAAAAAGGTATGTGAAACTATGTAAAAAGCAAACATGAGATATTTGCCCAACGTTGATCCAATTTTGGCCCATCATCTACGTAGTTGGCCCAACAATAAACCACCGTTGGGCCAACGTCACATGGTTGCTAGGGAGGTCATGAATTTGTATGACACAAACTCTATAATTGTTAATGGTAAGCCCTTTTGGCTCATCCTAAATGGAATGTGGCGATCACCTCAGATCAAAAGCCCTTCATTGATGGTCCATGAGTTTGCTATCTCATAAGCATGCACCCTCAGATAATCCATACATCTAAATAAATAAGCATTTATAATAATGTACTATCGATCTCCTGGTAGTAGTATAGTATAGTATACACTATAAATTATTGTTTCTTGCAATTTCCAATTTCAATCTTCAAGGGTGGGAAAGCCAGGTGCGATTTAGGTAATTTCCGGAATGTTGAAATTGTTTCGGCATTACGTATGAGCATATGCGGGGCGCTCCTTACACAGATTTGTATTATAATAAGATGTATGTGGTTCCATAAGGCTGATCCAAATATAGAGAAAGCTCTTGACCTAGTCATGGTTTATATACAGGGAACAACAAATTTATTTTAATTTGTGGAGCTTAGCTATTTTGAGCATTTTGGCCGAACAAGTAAGTCAGCCAAATATGTAGGTTGGTTGTCTTTTGTGATTCGGAAAGTTAGTGTGCATATTTTAAAATGAATGAGAAACTTGATAGGAAGCCAATGTACTAGTTTTAGAATAGGAACGGAACGACTAAAACGTGGGGCCTTGGTTGTCACTCTTGCAAGGTAGTTCTGAACGTGTTGTAATCTAGCGATATCTTTTTCTGGCATGTTGTGAAAGAGTGAATTGTTGTGCAATCTATACCCACTTCATAATCATTGAAATTCTGCATTTTATTGATTTTTACACGATATGGGTCTATATCTCTATACATTCTATATAATAATTAGAAATGTTTTTGTGTGTTTTGTTATAGTAGAACTATATTTTAATGTCTGAACTTGCCCCTTTAACCGTTTATTGCTCATTTAGATCATCTGGTAATCTCATACAACTTTTACGTAAACTAAGGGCATTCGCAATAATATTTAATTATTTATGTTTTTGCTGTTTTAGTATGAAAAAAAACACATCTATTTAGAATTTCAAATTTCCTTGCCCCTTCAGCCGTATTTTTTCGGACAATCTATACTTATTTCAGTGCCTCTGTAATTTTATTTACAAGGCCTTTGCGATTATATCTAATTACTTATGTTTTTGTTGTTTTAGTCTGAAATTAGCTGTTATTTAGGGATTTAAATTGCATTTCCCTTTTTCTCGTGCAATTTAAACTAATTTCAGTGATTCTGTAAGTTTAATATTGTATCACCCATTCTTAAGTGAACTAAGGGCCTATGTATTAATATTCTGTTTTTTGCTGTTTTGGTCTGAAAATAGCTTTAACTTTGGATTTAATTTTTCCTGCCCCTTCAGTCGGTTTTTATGCGATTTATACCCATATCAGTGCCTTAATTTTTAAATCTTACTTCCAATTTGATGTGATTTTAGATGACCTAAGGGCCTTTTAAATTATATCTAATTACTTCCGTTTTTGCTTTTTTAGCATAAAAATAATTTTTAAACACGATTATAAATTACCTTGCCCCTTCAGCCTATGCAAACTATACACATTTCAGTGCCTCTGTTATTTTAAAATTGTTTCTTATTTTATATAATTTCTGTGAAATAAGGACTTTTGCAATTTTAGCTAATGGCTTTTAATTCTAACCGATAGCTTCTAATAACCCCTGATTATTAACTTGTCCCTTCAGCCTTCAGCTCCCTTCCACTTATATTTAATTACTTTAGATTTTGCAAATCGCATTTATTGAAAATTTTACAATATCTTGCCCCTTCAGCCATATTTTCGCATGTAATCTACACCCATTGCAGTGTTTGCGATTTCTAACTTCGTTTTCACATTTGACTTAAGTTTATATGCACTAAGTGTCTTCGCAACTACATGTATATCTAATTACTTCAGTTTTTGTTGTTTTAGTCTGAAAATAGCTTTCTTGTGGATTTTAATTTCCTTGCCCCTTCAGCCGTACTTTCTTATGCAATTTATAACAATTTCAGTGCCTCTTTAACTTGCAAATCTTATATCCTATTCGACGTATTTTTACATGGATTAAGCGCCTATCTAATTACCTACTATTTTGCTGCTTTTAGCATGCGAATCCCATCTTTGACGCGCTTTTATTTACTTGTCCCTCCAGCCGTATTTTATCGTGCAATTTATACCCATTTCAGTGCCTCTGCAATTTGTTTATTGTATTTCCTATTTTACATAATTATATAAGAGCATTATTCTATTTTTAGCATGACAACAGCTGTTATTGACAATTATTAATTCCCCTTGCCTCGTCAGCCGTATTTTGTCATGTAATATATTCTCTCTTCGTTATAATTTATTGTCGGTATTTTATTGATACCTTACATGAGATATATCTCTTAAAGTAAATGTAATAACTACACATGTTTTAATTTTTTTAAGAAACACTATATTTTAATAATGCCTGATAACTATCTTTCCTGCCCATTCAGCTGTTTCTTTCTCATTCGTTTAGTTCCTCGTGTAATTACTTGCTGCTTTTAGATTGTTTAAATTTCCTTCCCCTATCAGCCATATTTTCGCATGCAATCTATATCCATTTCAGTTTATATGTATTTTTTACACCTTATTTCTTATAAAGTATTTCTACGTGAACTAATGGCCTTTGCAATTGTATCTAATTAGGGACTATTAACTATTTCATTGCCCATTCATCTGTATTGTCTGATGCAATCTATGCCAATTGCAGTGCCTCTATAATTTTTAACTTGTATGTCATATTTTACATAATTTTATATGAGATAAGGACATTTATTATATCTAATTACATTCGTTTTATTCTATTTAGCTTAAAAATAGCTGTTATTGAAAAAATTAAATGCCTTTGGCCCTTAGCCGTATTTTGTAATGTAATTATTACCCAGTTCATAATAATTTAAAAAAAAATGTATATGTTGTTGATTTGTTTACATAAGTTTAAAATTAAATCGGATGATTTTATAAGTTTTTTCATAAGGTTTATCGTCTTTTTAGCATGAACATAGCTGTTATTGACTATTTAAAAGTATGTTTATTGTAATTACTTACTGGCAATTTTAATTTACCTTGCCCCTTCAGCCGTATTTTACGATGCAATCATTTCCGTTTCAATTCCACTGTAATTTTATTTTTATTTACTATTTGACATAATTTTACATGAAATAGGGGTCATTGCAATTATATATAGTTACTTCATTTTTTCTGTTTTCAGTATGAAAACAGCTATTACTTACAATGTTAAAATCCCTTGACCATTTAAAAGTATGTTCATTGTAATTACTTACTGGCAATTTTAATTTACCTTGCCCCTTCAGCCGTATTTTACGATGCAATCATTTCCGTTTCAATTCCACTGTAATTTTATTTTTATTTACTATTTGACATAATTTTACATGAAATAGGGGTCATTGCAATTATGTATAGTTACTTCAATTTTTCTGTTTTCAGTATGAAAACAGCTATTACTTACAATGTTAAAATCCCTTGACCCCTCAGCCGTATTTAGTCATGTAATCTATACACATTTCACAATAATTACATAAGTTTTCCCGCCTGCTTTTTTGTTTTAATGACGCCTGATAATAAACTTGCCCCTTCAGCCGCTTTTTTCTCATTCGATTAGTTCCTCCGGTAATAGTTATTTTATTTAGGGGTTTTGTCAAGTTAAAATAATTCCAAAAATCCGAGAAAAACTCGGATTAGTCAGACCCCACCCACCAAGGCTCTCTGATTTTTTTTCTGTTTTTAGGACTTATAGACGGTTTGAAATTCCCTTACCCCTTCGGCCTTATTTTGTCATGCAATCCATACCCATTTCATTATACTTTTTCATATTTTATACAAATTTACATGGAATATATTATATCTAATTATTTGAGGCCTGAAGTCCTATATCATCCCCGCCATCCATTAGGTTAGAATTTTTGCGGTCACAAATATTTAAAAAGTCGACTTGTGGTGGCCATAAAAAAATTCAGTAAAATCACTTGCACGTTCCCAGATGGTGGGTAATATGATTTTTAAATGTCAATTATTTCTGCCTGCGCCCACAAAAAATTAAAGTTGACCCGAGGCGGCCATTTTGAAGTTCAGTAAATCCTTGAAAAAATCACCTGCACATCTCCATATCGAAGTGAATGTGAATAAATTTGAATAATTTTAAGTTTTTGCGCCAACAAAAAAAATTGAAGTTGGCCTCTGGCAGCCATTTTGAATATTGGTAGCATCTTTGAAAAATGACTTGCACATCCCCATGCTGCTAGCAATGTGATGCTAAAAATTCAAAAAAATTGACCAAACTAATTTGTTTAGTTTTAAAGTTGATCCGTGGTGGCCATTTTGAATTTCAATAAAACCTTGAAAAAATTACCTACACATCTTCATATCGTGGTGAATGTGATAGTAAAATTTGAATAATTTCTGACTTAAAAGTTTTTGTGCCCTTACAAAAAATTGAAGTTTACCTCTGGCAGCCATTTTGAATTTTTGTAGCATCTTTAAAAATCACTTGCACATCCCCATGATACTGGGAATGTGATGTTAAAATTTCAAAAAAAATTGACCATATTTTTTTGAGTTTTTGCGCCCACAAAAAGATTTAAGTCGATCCGTGGCGGCCATTTTGAATTTCAGTATAAATCTTGAAGAAATTACCTGCACATCTCCATATCGTGGGGAATGTGATAGTGAAATTTGACTATTTTCTGACTTTAAGTTTTAGAGTTTTCTTAGTATTTAAAAAAATTGGAGTTGACCTCTGGCGGCCATTTTGAATCATTTACACATCCTCATGCTGCTAGGAATGTGATGTTAAAATTTCAAAAAGAATTGACGAGTAGTTTTTGAGTTTTCTCCCACAAGAAAACGTGGCATCGGACGCCGGATAGAATCCTGGCGAAACTAAATTACCCCTTCCCTAACGGGCGGGGGGTAAAAAGTCGATTATTATTGCTCTTTATATAAATCTCTTTAATATTAACTGAATTTTATTATTTTCGTGCAATGAGACTGTAAAATGATCAATTCTCGTTGTAACGGCTGACTTAGATATCACCTAGTGACTGCCACATGTATAGGGCCGGACCTTAACATGTTAGGGCCGATACGGCGGAAGGTCCGCGACAACCGTGCACGAGATTCGTATATATGACTTTCTCGCCCAATGATGTGCCCAAGATCTAGTTCAGCCACATTGAGCATTGTCTGCACTGCACTGGATCAATGTCACGTATGTGTTTGTCGTACATGTTTCAATATCCAGAGATGTGACTAACCTAGATATTGTGTGTGTGATTGATCCGCGAAGACTATGTCGTCCTATGATATGCCTAAGATACAGATCAGCCGCATTAGGAATGTTTTTTTACCACAATTGTGACTATGGCGTGAGATGCTATTAAGACCAAGGGATTTTCAAAGGCAATATATACGATTACAATATATTGTATCGATATCATAATACATTTGCTTTGGAAAGTAGAACATCTGCTAGCCTCCCCCAGTTTCAAACTCTCCTTGTGTTAATCTATTTAAACAAGACTACATAAGTCCAGGAGCTCCCGCTCCGAATTAGAATTTGATTAAAGCAATTTTGTGTAGGGTTATTAATGTAGTCCTAGGCTAGGTCAAATATCAAGACAACTAGGTCTAAGAAGCTCAGTCTAAGAGTAAAAAAGGAACTAGACAGTCTGTCAGAGATTGCAAACCTCCATTGAAATTAATGATCCTAATCAGTATCCCAGTAATGGTCTACCTATCTGGCACGGTTTACCCGATATCAGGCCAATCGAGGTAACTAATAGCTGATTTACGGTCATTTTGAATTCGATATAAACCAGTTGAAAAATTAGGGTGCATCCTCCCCCGAAACCTCAAATTTTGTTTTATAGTAATGGACTAAAATCTAACACAGTTTGCAAAATATTGGGCATGTGAAAGTAAATAATGGCCGATAGGGGGCCATTTTGCATTTGATCGAGTCAGAATTTTTCAAGATGCATCCTCAGCTGAAATCTCACATTTCATTCTATAGTAATCGTCTAGCTATCTAGCACGGTTTACCAAATACCGGCCACGTGGAAGTGAATAATGGCCGATAGGAGGCCATTTTGAATTTGATCAAGTCGAAATTTTTCAAGATGCACCCTCTCCTGAAATCTCACATTTTGTTTTATAGTAATGGTCTAGCCATCTAGTACGGTTACCAAATAACGGCTATGTGAAAGTGAATAATGACCGATAGGAGGCCATTTTGAATTTGATCGAGTCAATTTTTTTCAAGATGCATCCTCTCCTGTAATCTCACATTTCGTTTTATAGTAATGGTCCAGCTATCTAACACAGTTTACCAAATATCAGCAATGTGAAAGTAAATAGTGGCCGATAGGCGGCCATTTTGAATTCGATTGAGTCGAAAGTTTTTAAAAGGCATCCTCTCCCGAAACGTCACATTTTGTTTTATAGTACTGGTCTAGCTATCTAGCACGGTTTACCTGATATCAGGCCTATCGAGGTAAATAATGCTGATTGTCGGCCATTTTGAATTCGTAAGTTAAAAATTTTCAGGGTGCATCCTCCCCAGAAAACTCACACTTTGTTTTATAGTAATCAGGTGATGGTCTAGCCATCTAGCACGGTTTACCAAATATCAGCCATGTGAAAATGAATAATGGCCGCAAAGGCGGCCATTTTGAATTTGATCAAGTCAAATTTTTTCAAGATGCATCCTCTCCTGAAACCTTGCAATTTATTTGATATTAATGGTGTAGCTATCTTGAGCGGTTTTCATGATATTCTGCAATATCAGGCCTGTCGAGGTGAATAATGGCCGATAGGCGGCCATTTTTAATTTTATCGACTTGAAATTTTTCAAGATGCATCCTCACCTAAAACCTCACAATTTGTTCCATAGTAATGGTGTAGCTATCGTGAGCGGTTTTTATGATATTCCGCAAAATCCAAGTCGGATTTACTGATGTTAAAAATAGGCCAAAGTGCTGGGTCAACTTCAAGGTCAAGGTCCAAAAACCTGAAAAGGCACAACTAGGGACCTTAGAGAACATGCATGTGCAATATGACTGTCATCGGCCCAGTACTTTTCGAGATCTGCTCCGGAAACGAAGTGCGCGTCAAAACGTCTAAATAGGTCATAGTTCTGAACCGAAAGTAGGTCAAAGTTCAAATACCCCAAAAGGCACAGCTAGACCCCCTAGGGGTGTTGTGTGTAAAATTTGAAGACAATCGGACAAGTACTTTCAGATATATGCTCCGGAAACGAATTGTTTATGGACGGCCCAGCGCCGTAACATCATCATTTTCTCCTCTGCGACCTTGCGTATTGAATTCAGATTAAAAATATTTTAAGCTGTCCATTATCCACCTGGAAGTAACCCACATACCAAAAATTGTTATCCCAGCTTATTTTCTTACAAAGTTATAGGCAAAAGAAGAGGCAAAAAAAAAACGGAGGCGGAATCCATAGCTCCCTCTGTCTCACCTACGGGAGCTAATTATATTGGCATAGTTTGATCTCAAGGTAGACATTGCTCTCAGTGAAATTTATGGGCTGTCTACAGGGCATAAACGAATAGCTCAGCACACAGCTCAAAAACTAGAGATCCTAACTGTTGTAAAATTGGCGACAAAAAAACCTAATAACCATATACAGGAATTTATGGTTATTCAGAAACATTGTTGTGATGACAGAAAACTATGTGTGTTGCCAATTTTGACAAAATATCCTATTTGTGACACACAGGAAAAAAAACAGTTCCACAAATCCATTTTTAAATACCCATGTTAATACATTATTGGAATGAGTTCCAAAAATATGAGAAAGGAAAATTATGTCTGACAAAATATGCTACACTGTTATTATATCGCTGGCACAAAATTGGGTCCACTGCAAAATGCTGTTTCAGCAATAAGCAATGCATTGTTATGATAGAGTCAGACGTGAAAAGACAAATACAACTATGTATATTCATAAGTTTATTTTTAAAGTACCAATCTTTAAATATTTTCATTATAATAAGAGATCACGGAAATATATATTATTGACTTTTGCAGACATATACACCAAGGTATTCTCGACCGTAGGGCAATGTTGTAGGTCTGCAAAATGATATGATATGCTATGACAGTCATTTCATTGTTGATGAGGTTTATTCTCACCATTTAATAGCATTAGGCTACAACATGAGTGTCCGAATTCAGACACAGATGAAAAGCCGGTAATAAATATATACTAATTATATTCTAATACTGAGCATATACAAAGCAGTTTTAAATGCAAATGTTAAAAAAAGAATATTTTGTATTTTAGCACCAACAATATTTGCAAAGATCTGGCACAAACTAGAAATATGCCCTAGTCATATAATGAAGAAGAATACATAACCGTTTGGCATGAATTTTAACTCACCAGTAACAAAACAATTGGATAACGATAATGGAGTTGGTCCGTCTTTATGACAAGTGGGAGTGATGCGAATTGTAGGTTGTGGATTGGGTGTGTGCCCTGATACTGTTGTATTATATAAAATCTGGATTCAGCATCGACGCAGTAGCAATTGTCCCAACCAATACAAATGGACCGTAGAGATTGAGCCCTCCTTATACTTCAATTTTTAGTGTTGTTCATTCATTCAAACAAATCTTCTCACTTCATGTTTCTAGTAATTTCCCTCGATTCACTTTTCAAACACGACATATTGGCCATCAAGAATACTTGGTTCTTCACCCAGGTAAAGTCATGATAGTAACGTTACCTGTGACTGTGCATTATGTTGTGTGAAGTTGTATCATGGTTGTGGTGATGCTATACTGTCATTACTGTACTGTCAATTAGCAAGAACACACTATTACCCAATATTGCTTTAATGTTGGTCGATGTGGAGGATGATTTGCCAAGAAATTAACGTTGGCTCAATGGCTCATGTTTGTTGAGAGACTTGTTGTTTTAAAGGCAGCAACATACTCACTGCAAAACTCATGATAACTCATGGCAAGATTTCTTTTTACGCATCAGGAACAGCCACAACAGCTTGCAGGAGACATTCAACATTCTCTAAACGAAAGAAATGTATGTTCATGGTGTCATAAGTCGCTGACTATATAAAGTAGGTTGAGCTCTAAATTATTAAGACAATGTGCTGGGTGACTGCAACACTGGAAGAGCTTTAACGGGATCAACCAGAGAAGACGGACTGCGGATGCTGGAGGCAAGATCTTGATACACCTAAAAGAGTAAAAGAACAATTTCAGACAGGTCATCACCTCATATCAATTTACAAACAGTTATATGCACAAGGGCGATCTAGTAATTTTATATATAATAAAATTTTCATTCACTGTCAATATTGAAACTTTCTCAACAGGTGAAAATATTATGATTATTTATGCATTTATCGTGCGGGAAACATATATATGCCCCATGTACATATACCATGATAATGCTGTATGGTGTTTGAAGTTATTTTAAGTACAATGTAGTTATGATGAATATTTTAAATACCTTGTGCTTGTTTTAATAAGTAAATGGCAAGCCTGAAGTTGAGTGAACATACCATGTCGATATATGTGATTCACAGAAATAACTATTCCAAGACTTACTAACCCTTCTGTATGTTGTATATATAGTTATAACTATGACAAATAAGTCAGCAATGACTTCATATTATGTCAATAAAACATCTATCTACATGTATCTATTTATATTCGGTATGAAATATTTTGAATAAAATTTGTCAAATAAAAATAGGGATAGTTGAATGAGAAAGTTCTGAGCAGTCATATGAGATATTACACTTGGCTATTTTTATAAAACCAGGACAATCTAATTCATGTTGAGAATGGAATTACGACAGCAATTCACAAATCAACAAGAATGGAAATGCTGTTAACTGGATGATAGGAGGTCAAACCTGTTGCTTATCTGCAGGTAATGCTGCCCATTGTTGACTGAGAATAGCTGCTAGTTCCTGCTGAGTGGGAACCTTTCCTTGTTCCTGTGTAAAAATGATACCAATGATAACAATCAATTATTTATATTGCTGCTACACTTTCTTCTATCATAGGAATTATATTAGATCAAATCCTATAAATTATAAACAACCTCGATATGTTTATGTACATCCTGGTAAAAAATGCAAATAAATGAATATTATACTGTGTGCAGTGCTAGATGTCAATCAAACAATCAATCGAACTCCAAGGATGTATTGCTTCTTAAATGTGAGCTATGAATATCATTTAAAGTGCCAATACTTTATTTCACCTTAGTAATGACATCCTGCACATCTTGCTTGCGGTGCTGATAGAAAAGTAAGAAACCGCTACTACTTGTGATTCTTTTCTCCCCAGAATCATTAGAAGATTTGGCATGACGACTGCCATCAGAGGTAGGTCTCGCTCGTTTACTCTTCCCAGCACTACCTGTTGTTTTGCTGGAATGAAAAACACGCCAGGTTAATTAACCTGTAACTTTTTAACTGATGTATATTGTCTTTATGTGTTAAAAATAACCCAAATGTTTGAAAACTACACCTGTTATAATTCACAATTGCCATTTTCTTTTAAGATCTGCTCAATTATAAATTTTAGTGAATATTTTTGTTAAAATATAGAAAAAATTGTCGAATAATAATAATAAGAAACTTCTATAGCGCCTAAATCCTCGGTGATCCGAGCTCGGAGGCGCGACAAACATATTCGTAATCCGACTCATAATTCTAAAAAAGGTTTGTGTTTGTTGACTGGTCCCAACAGGACCACCGAGGATTTAAGTCGGAAAAGCCTGACAAAAAATATGTTTTCAATTTCTTCTGGAAACTAATTTGTGTTTTCGCAGAGCAAATTTCTGAGGCAATTTTTTTTTAATTAGTTGGTTGACAAAACCGCCGAGTCACGAAAACGCAAAATCCGAAAAAAAATAAAATTAAAAAAACTTATGTTTTTATTGCCGCCAACCCTGTGTTTGCCGGTGAATAGCTAAACCTGTAAGTAGATTTAGATGAACACAGATTGTTTTAATTAAAAAAAGGTTTCTTCACAGCCTGCTAGTTTTGGATTTGTATTTTTTTCTACCATACGACCACTAGTTTATATAGAAAAATAAGTTGACTGGTACAAAAATTAATCTCTTTTTTTTTTTTAGTTCCTCCAACCCCGAGTTAATGAGCGATAAAGCTGACCAGTATTTAAAAAAAAGTAATTGAGATTTTTTTTTTTTTTTGCCGTCCTCCTGCTCATAGGTTTCAAATAATAACTTCTGTCAACCAACTAATATAAAAACACTGGCCTAAAGGAAGTTCATTTCGAAGTCTAGGTGCAGCAACAGAAAAGGACCTGCTGCCTACCGAATGCACTCAAACATGTTCCCACACTGAAATGAGCAAGCATTCATATCACACATATGTGCCAAATGTTATATCAGTACATATATTTTTAAATATCCTGGTGAATTAATAGGTTTCAACAGATTTATTAATCAAGGATTAGAATATACATGTATTATTAAACTAATGCATATGCTCACCGCGATATCATATAATTTAATTAAGCTCAGATATAGAGAGATAAGTATTTCACATAATCAGTTAAATATCATCCAGTGTGGAGTTGAAATTGTGGCGGCAATGAACAATAGAGGAAGTTATGAAATTGGCTGTAGAAGTGGCCTGTAGAAAGAATAGACTCAAAGTTTAATAAAGGTAGATAAATATTGAGGACTGAAGAGCTTTTATGGCAATTTAATAATAATAAGAAGAATAAGAAACCACTAAAAAAATAATCCTAACTCTTGATACTTGTTTTGAAATTTGCCCATGTGACTGTGTGGGACATATCCTAGCAAACAGGAGTGGTTTAAACGAAGCTGTTTTAATGCTGGTCCACAATCTACGACGCTGGCAGTAGGCCAACATTAAAACAACATTTGTTCTCATGTTTGAAGGGATAGCTTTGTTCAGACTGCGAAATTTTCGGCTAGTTAATCTAACCTTGAAGGTGTAGTGGGTGGTGTGACTTGTTGTGGTTTAGTGACAGATGTTACAGGAGAAGCTACTGGCGAGGCCGGGACTGGCTGGAGCGACACTGTAGTCTGTGGCAACTTCTCCTCACTGGCATTGGGTCGGGGTGCATCCGTATTTTGAACTCTGCTATCAGTAGGTAAATGCTGATTATCTGGCTCAGCCTCGGTGGTGGATGGTGTAGACTTCAAAGGCACATCCTTAGAAGGGGATATTCCTTGTGATGCAGACGGCCCCTCCTAATTAATACAGCAATAAAAAGTACTGGAGTGACAAACAATGTCTTTTAAAATACAATATTTATCTTGATTAAAAAATGCTCGTGATATAATGAGATAAATATTTATAAAAACTAGAGACTGACGGCACTGAAGTAGAACTTGCGCCGGGCTTCAGGGTCAGTGTTTTAAGGAAAGCTAAAATGCAGCTGTTTCACAATTAAGCAACAAATGTAATAATTAATACATTTGTTGCTTAATTGTGAAACAGCTGCATTTAAAGTTGTGAATTCCCGGCGAAACGAGCCATAGCGTGCACAGAGTCAGCCTTGATCTGTCACATCTATTTTTTACACCTCAAGTCGACACCTGTATTGAGTAGACTGCACACTGTTTTTAGTGCACATAATAAACGCGACTCCAACTGCGTCTCTGTGTTTATTAGTATATACGGTTTATTAGGGATAATCGAGTACCCCAAGGAACATAGATATTCCTTGGGTACGCTAATGGAAATATAGGCTCAGGCTACTCCCTGTGTGTAGGCTACCCTGGGCTGGGACTGTGGTGCAGTTCATTATTCAAAGCCAATCTATTAAACAGAAACTGTTTATATCAACCTGACAGTTTGAGTGATATATAGGCATATACGTTACTAGGCATACCCCAGTCCATGACAGGTTGGGGAAGGTACTGTATGCTAGTAGCCTAGGCACATTGCATGCTAGTAGGCCTAAGTGAGGGTGCACATGGGTTCTGGAAATTATGGATTCTCCCCAGTTCCCTTTTTTTTTTTTTTGCCTCACTATTCACTTTTATAAGGGGAAAATGATATAAATATAGATAAAAATAGACATAAAGTTTTAGCTTTGTTTTTTACACTATTTATAAATAATTGCAATCATCGATGCTCTGCCCCTAAAAACAGTCGCTTCGCCGTTCAATCGTTTGATTCGTTTTTTTAACCCATGTGCACCCTCCTAGGTAGGCCTACTGCTATATGCTCAGATGTGATGGCAGTATGTAGTGTTCAGAATTGAACTAACTGAGTCAGGAGACAGATTAACTGCTTCCACTGCGACAGTTGTTGAGCCAAAGTTGATTTAATGATGGGCCAGCGTAATAACAGTGTGAGACTGCAGGGCAACATTTAATAGACCTGAGGGAGCTCTCTTGTTTTCTGCGCCTAGGCACCACATGTTGTGTAAACCTACTTTTGCTGTCTTTTTCCCGAAAATTAGGATCTCAATAGGCCTATTCTATTAGGCATAGGCCTATGTTATTAAAAAACAGTTTCCATCGTGATTTATGTGTAATGTTAGGCCCTATTTTATTTATGTTAATGCCTATTTTTTTCATGTTTTATGTGTGAAGGCTGCATTTTTATTTTGTTAAACTAAATAGGCCTATCTGTATCATTGAGTTGCACTCACACCACGATATGCCTAGATATTGAGATTGCAAAGTTCTCGATATAATTATTGAGTTAACTACTTGATATTGAGTTTAAAACAATAATAGCCTAATTTAAATGTCACTTCTGGGGCTTCGCAGCAGTCTGCACAGAAAAGACGTTGAATCAATGTTGGCTTGACGTTGGTCCAACGCCGCATTCAGTGGACAAAGTTGAAGAAACATTGATTCGACGTCTTTCCTTGTGTCAGCTGAGTGTTGTTGTGTATGCCTCTGGGACAGACTGATCTAGCAAACACGCATAACGCTGGACAATCACATGAAGCCAGCGTTGTTTCAATGCTGGCATACCGCCTACGACGCTGGCCCAACATTTGGTCAGCATTGCCATATTACTATTAATGCCAGGTGCACTTGTTGTTCATTACAGGTCTTTTGTCGTATATAGATATGTATCCACAGGGGTGGATCTATAGTCACAATGCATACATTCATGGGACAGCACAGTGAATATACCGTACCATGTCCTAGCTAGGTCAGGTCAAAGTATATTGCTAAAGTCACGTGGCACGGCCAAGCGTGACGTCACCTAACATATCCAATGCACAATAGCATAGAAGGCTGACATTGTATTAGAGCTGGTGAATTGAGACGTGATTTCTATCATTGTTCGTCTGCCCATCTAAGCCGAAATCTCAAAATGTGCGTTCATAGTGCAATTAAAATAATTATTCAATTCTTAATACACTAATGGAGTTAGATATGTTCTCAATTCGACGAATTTAAAGTTATTGTCGTGAAATAAATCATACAGAAAACCACTCAGATCAACACCATGGTAATAGTAGAGCTTTTGCAAAATCTCTACTAAAATTTGTTTTAATTAGTTAATTATAGATACGTGTACACACAAGCAGTTTTTTAACAGGAAAAACAAAAAAATACCCTCATGTACTGATTTTAGATTACAGTGTATCACAGAAATTATTTGCTTATTTTCTACATCAACATGTTTTATTCTAGTTAAAATGGGGCTCATTCTGTTAAATGATTACAAAGTATCATATGAATTTAAAAAATATCCATAAAAAGACCGAGGTTGACTGACTAGACATGGAAGTTTTATTTTTTTTACATTTAAATATATTCTTCAAACTAGTCAATGGAATTCATAACAGACAAGTGAAATGCATTTGAGCAATTCTCATGAGAAATTTACATCTCATCATAATAATACATGTATATATATAGTCATAACTCAGTGTTCATTACAAATGGGTTTTTCTATGGGACAATTGTGCCCCCAAAGCTGGCAGGTGGATGGGTCAATTTTTTAAACAGTGCAACCATGCGCAATCCTGTGGCCTGTATTAAACACTGATAACTATGTAAAGAAAATATAAATCAATTTACACACTTCCCACATGGCAGGCACAGATACATCATCCAATGATTCTCCACATTGCTTGAGCTGATTCATTAAAAACCTGCAGTTGCAAAATATAATAAAATTAGTCATTCAAGTGTTGGGCTTTAACCTCCCAGCATATAAATGTGTGCCAAAACCTGCAATACTATTTTAAAAATAAGAAAGAGTGTAACGGAAACTGTCCTTAAGTTGTTTATAAATGTTTTTTTATTCAATTATATGATCGCTCATTATTGGTTAACTTGTGACTCGTTAATTAGTATTGAGCGATACATGTCTTAAGTCATTTGATTGATCAACCAATTATTTAATAACTAGTTGTTAATTATCATCCATTCATTCATTCATACAGCTATTCATGCATTAATTCATTCTTTTATCGTTCGTTCATTCATTCATTCATTCATTCATTCATTCATTCATTCATTCATTCATTCATTCATTCATTCATTCATTCATTCATTCATTTTTAGGTATTATGTAAAACTGATTTTTTATGATAAATGCATTTTTAACAATAATTACTGTCATACTGTCAATTGATCATTTAAAGGTGACTATATATTTTATGTTTGATTGTCACTTACAACTCATTTCTGAGTGACCATTTTATTGTGGAAGAGAATAAATGAATACTACATACAGCTGTTTCATCTCATTCAGCTTGAGCTGTGAATCACTGCCACAATTCCATCTCAAAGTGAATAGAAATGTGCTGATTTAATAAAATACTCAAGGATAATAAAATCAAAATGAAGCTCAGATCCATGTGACGTTAACCCTTAGCACACTGATGTCGACTACAGTAAACATTCTGTGTTTTTATTAGCACCAATATGATCAGTGAAAAATAAAATATGCTTTCAATTTTGAAAAACTGTTATATGTTGGGACTTAAATTTCACAAATAATACAAATTTTCAGTCACTTGAAGTTGTGGATCGCAGTAGCGAAACACAACTTCAGGTGGCTGAAAATTTAAATTGATAGGTCAGTGTTCTAAGGGTTAATGTGATGAATTAAATCATTTAATTCAATATGTTCAATAAATTTTATTCAAAATATGTAATGTGGTCTAATAATGTGACAAGGGAGCTCAACCTTTAAAGCGCTGACAACTTTTGAATCAACCATGAAGACCAAAGGTTTTTTTTCAATTTGAAATCATCATAAATGTCTTAGTTTCCTGATTCATTTGCATTAAGTTATGGGTCTACGACCATTACAAATATTTTTATTCATAAGAGTAGAGAGAAAGCCAGCGGTACAGATTTGCTGCGCCTGTGTTCCGCTTCGGATACAATTTGTATGTGCGCCCAGTTTAAAAGTTGATAGAAAATCTTGAGTAGAAGGCCTTGAACGAGGTGGTGTTGAGCTGGAAATAATTTATTATTCCAATGCCATGACAGCTGTTTCGCTATGTAAGCTTCATCAGATGGTGGTCAAATCAATGTTATGCAGCCTTGAAGTCACCTATTGCGGTATTCAGTTGGTTATTGTTAAGGAAAAAACACTTCGCGAACTGATTGAGAGTCCATACTCAAGCAGCCAACGGCAAACAATCATGAAAGTCAGGGCCACCCTAATTCAAGAGGACGACCTGGCACCTCAGCTTTCTAACGTGGAATACCCATGCCTCATGGTCCTCCTCGTACGAGATGGCCGTATAGATCGCTTCCTATTCGGTAACCGTCCCAGATTATTGAGTTTTAAAGGCAAAATCAAAAAGGATGACCTGCCACTTCCAAGCAACTAAGGCCTAGGCACCCGATTCACGGACACCACCTCGATAACAGCCAACTCACTTACATGGCCATGGATATACAGCAAGCGTTCTTACAAACATAAACGTTTTTATTAAAAAAAACTTCTCAATCTTTCTAAATTTTATTTAAAAAATACTTCTCAATCTTTCTAAATTAATTTTTTTTTAAATAAAAGTTTTTTTAAATATAATTTTTTTAAATTTTTCGACTCAAACTTAACTCTCAATGCAACCACCCCCCAGGTGAAGCCTATGACTGGACTGATTCCTGCTCCAAGAGTGCTGAACTTTTAATTATCATACACTTAAGTTAACATCACAATGTGCTACATGTTATTTGTTTAATGATACATGGCTGTCTATGATAATAAGTCCATTTTTTTTTTTAAAAGATTGTTTTATTGAACATAATACTTACATACATTCTATGTACTGTGATGACGTCAGTGGAAGTCTATTTCAATTTTCTCTAACCTCAAAATGTTGTTAACCAACATTTCAACATTTGTTTTCACTTTTCTTTAAAAAAAAAATTATTACATTTTTTTTTCCAATTAAGATCACACTTGAAACCCAAGTCGTTTTTCCCTTAACATTAACCACCTGAATACCGAGAAATGAATGAATGGCCGAGGTGACTTCAGGCCAGTATAACATTGATTGGACCACCATCTGATGACGGTCACATAGCGAACAGCTGTCATGGCATTGGAATAATAAATCATTTCCAGCTCAACACCACTTCGTTCAAGGCCTTCTACTCTTTCCTATCAAATATTTTTATTCTTACAGTGCGGGGATCGACTTTAGACGTCAGAATCTGACAATCTGACGTCTACAGTGGTCAGATTGTGACGACTAATGTCAATCCCCGCACTGTAAGGGATAACCCTTACACATGTTACACTGCTACAATTTGCAGCATGTGTGGGTGCCCACTGACTAATTTCTTACACTTTTTTCTTCATGAAAATATCTGATCAACAACTGATACTAAAAGGCTTTTTTTTTTCAAACTCAGTCAGTAAGCAATCTTTAACCCTTTAAACCCTCACGATGCATAAAAGCATCATTTTACATCCGTGAAAACAGACCTAGTTTCCTACAAAAAAATCAATGCATGGCAATTTTCTTTAATTTTTAAACCACATCAAGTCATCTTCATCCACTACAAGTCGAGAATTGCGACAGCAATTCGCGGCTTGTAGTGAATGAAGATGACAATGGTAAACTCAGGCTTGAAAGGGTTAAACATGTATGTTCAAAGGCAAATAGAGAAACACCACAAAATAAGACTGAAAAAAATTACTGGGCTACTAGAGTCAGCCACAGCAGGCTGAGTTGGATGTATTTGTGCAAATACTGTAAGGGTTAAGCTTAAAGCGTTATAGTGGGATATTTCTCTGCACCTGAATCTCAAATCCCCGAGACCATCAACCAAAATCATATTAAAAGTTCAGATTTTTCTTACACAGAGGCCTGATCACACACCAATAATAGACTAAAATTGAAACAATTCCCAGACACAACTAAGGTTTTAAGTATTTTCCAAGAAACAGGGTTCAATTTGTTCAGTTTCTTGCAGGGTGGGAAATAAGCTTGTTTTCTATTTGTCCGGGATAACTGAATTACAAAATGGACAACCCACATTGCTCTGATGGTTGTCAGGGCTAGGCACTAACTGATTAAGTCTTCTTGCCCGAAGGGCATGAAAAAAATTTGGGGTACTTGCCCCCAAAATTTATCACTTGCCCGACTTGCCACTGACATGTATTGTCTGTTTTGACAGTCGCTGAAATTTAAAATGCTGCAAATTGAAGCTATTGTCCAGGGGGCCACTGGCTGTAATTTTTTACTTGCCCTCACCTAAAATCAGTTGCCCCGGGAAATCGGGCAACCATTAGTGTCGAGCCCTGATTGTGCGTCTAGATAACCACCTTTTTATCCAACAGTCGCAGAGACTGTCTCTGAGACTGAGTCAGGGCCGTAAGTTCTACTATATTCTAGTTGTGATAAAAATAATAGGCCTATCTCTAATTTGTCCTCACTTGAATCTAGCTTTGATTATGGCCCTGCCACACAGATGACAGTGACACTGACAATCCAAAATCTTGACAACATTTTCAGTCATTTGCAATAATTACCGCCTGATTTGCAGGTGACTGAGGATGTTCTTGAGCAAGTTTTTCACAGGCAGCTTCACTTTCGGGCAAACAACCAAGATATTCATGTTGGTTGTCAGGCGGACAACAATTTCCAGCCCTGTCGCGTAGGGAATTTTGGCCAATTGCTAATCAACCTTGAAATTAAGCAACTAAATATATCATATTATACCCTTACAGTGTGGGGGATTGACTTCAGAATCTGACGTCTGACGTCTGTCTGCGCACTGTGAGAGTGAAAATATTTATAATGTCCATAGACCCATGATGTATACATGAATCAGAAAAACTAAGACATTTATGATGATTTTAAATTAAAAAAAACCTTGGTCTCCATGGTTTAACCCTTTCAATCCTGAATTTACCATTGTCATCTCCATCCACTACAAGTCGCGAATTGCTGTCGCAATTCTCGACTTCTAGTGGATGGAGATGACTTGAAGTGGATGAAAATTTAAGAAAATTTCCATGTATTGGTAAACAGTTTCATGAAAATTGTCCTTCAAAAACTCTTAGTTATGGGAAAATTAAGTCTGTTTTCAGGGATGTAAAATGATGCCTTAATGCATCGTGAGGGCTTAAATGGTTAAGCAAAAATATGTCAGCGTACAAAGGGTTAATGATAAGAAAAATTGTATTTAATAAAATGCTAGATAAAGCCCAGAACATGGGCCTCAGCTGTTGATTATGAGAATAAAACATTTGCACTTGCCTTCTTTGCATTTTATGATGTCTTATTAGCCTCTTGACATGATGGATACGGTTCACCAACCTCTCATTTGTCTAAAACAACGAAACGAATTATTCAGTTGAATATTCAACGGGTAATAATACATCAAGTGATCAACTTAAATATAGATCTAACCAGATCTAACATAGTCTTCTTTTTCGTGATGACAGTATCACTCCTCCAGTTTTGCACGCCTTGGTTATGTGCGGGTGGTGCATTAAAAAATTGGTGCATATGTGATTAAATATAACCCCTAGATATAGTATAAAACAGGAGGTTATAATGAACAAAAAAATTGTGCAGTAAAAGTAAAAAGTGAAGTTAAAAAAATTGCAGTTTAAAAAAAAAATGTGATTGAGTTGTCGGCAGAAGGAGTCAGTGAGGGAGGAGACAACGTGAGGTGGGAGTTTTTCCAAACGGGAATAGTGGAGGGTAGGAATGAGAATTTGTACGGGTCATTGGACGGGCTCAATGGAATACATGTATATCTCCACGGATGGAAACCACATTTTTGTCTGGTGGATGTTGTCAGTCAACCCTGCCAGACAACCCCTGTTGATATATGTGTAATTCTGTACATCATATGCAGTCTTATGTAATTGCACCCTAGATATAGTTATAAAACAGGAGGTTATTATGAAAAAAAAAAATTGTGCAGTGAAAGTAAAAAGTAAAGTTAAAAAATTGCAGTTCAAAAAATTTGGGTGAGTTGTCAGCAGAAGGAGTCCAGGGTGGGGGAGGAGACAACGTGATGTGGGAGTTGTTACAATCGGGAATAATGGAGGGTAGGAATGATAATTTGTACGGGTCATTGGATGGGCTCAATGGAATATATCCCCACGAATGGAAACCACATTTTTGTCTGGTGGATGTTGTCAGTCAACCCTGCCAGACCACCCCCGTTGATATATGTGTAATTCTGTACATCATATATGCAGTCTCATGTAATTGCACCGTATAGCTAGGGACTCCCAGCCAAGGCTGCCAACCATCTCCCTAACACTGGCTGGTACTGTGCCAGCGATTGCACACATACCTTGCAGCACACCTCTGCACCACTTCTACTTTAATATTTTCAGAAGTATGTGGCGACATACTCCAAGTGGGGCCGAACCAATGACTGATACGCTTGCGTTTTGACACCATGGATGGAGATTTTTAGATTTCTTCGGAGGAGTCCAAGGATGCTGTTAGCTTTTGCAGTAATATTGTTAATGTGGGTATTGAATTTAAGGTTTAGATGAGAGTAAGGCCAAGGTATTTAAAGGAAGAGGGTGGTCATGTAGTTTGTAGGATTTATTAATTATTGTTTTGCTTCTGCCAGC
Organism: Flabesymbios commensalis; assembly: GCA_964017125.1. Taxonomy (NCBI): domain Eukaryota; kingdom Metazoa; phylum Annelida; class Polychaeta; order Terebellida; family Flabelligeridae; genus Flabesymbios; species Flabesymbios commensalis. The sequence goes on from OZ024910.1 coordinate 18,518,536, forward strand.
CCTCAGGGTAAAACACTTGTCTGCATTGGACTGCATAAGCCAAGTCTTTTCCCAAGAGCCGGCAGAATAAAGGTCAGACTCGAGACGTTTGGTGTCTTTTTTGCTTTTGATGGGGCAGCAAATAATACAGTCATCAGCAAATAAGTTGACTGTACTGTACTGTTTACGACCCCATCAAGGAGGTCATGGTGTAGATCAGATAAAGTATGGGTCCCAGGACAGTCCCTTGCGGACGACAAGTTGTGGTACCCCTGACAATACCGGAGCACTTTCAGAGGTAGCACTGTGAAGGACTACCCTTTGGGATCTAGAAGAGAGGAAGTCTGTGATCCACTCATGTACACGTATCACCTTGGATGCCATAGGTACCAGTTAAGTTTGCAATTTAAACGTTTGTGCGGCCCGGCTTTAGTCTGCTTGAGTACTATAGACAACAGGGCTAGACACTAACTGATTCGATCTACTTGCCTGAAGGGCAAGAAAAGTTTTAGCGTATTTGCCCCTAAAATTTATCACTTGCCCGACTTGCCACTGACATGCGTTGTCTTTTGTGACAGTTCCTGAAATTTAAAATGCTGCTTATTGAAACTCTTGCTTAGGGGGGCACTGGTTGTAATTTTTTACTTGCCCCCAACCTAAAATCAGTTGCTCCGGGCAATCGGGCAACCGTGAGTGTCGAGCCGTGGACAAAAAAGCAGTGTATTGGTCTTCCTCATGAGCCAGAATCCTAAATGTCTTTGACGTGTATTACTTCCACCACCATCGCCGGTGCTGGCCAACATTCATTGAATACTTGCCTACGATGTACCTGATACAGAGGATGTAGGCCTACTTACCAAATTCCAGTTCAATGTTGGGCCAGTGTTCCAGCCCATTGCTGATTCAATGCCGGTCAATCGCCTACGACGCTGACCCAGCACTAATCGATCACCGGGTCTGTTGCATACTTTGCGCAAACACGTGTTATTCAACCAATACTGTTTCAATGTTGACCCACAGTCTTCGATGCTGGCCCGTCATTGAAACAGCATTGGGTGATTGTACCATCTTTTGTGACTGCTGCATTATGCTGGTGACCTTTAAAATCCCGGCACCAGAAACACCAGATAACACGATACATTGGGCAAATGCTGATGTAATGCTTGGCCACCATCTGCGACGCTGGGCCAACATTATTCCAACCAAAACCCTTTAAGCTCTTAACCACAAATATAATTGTAAATATAATTATTTTTTGAACACTTGTTAAAGACAAAAGTACATAACCTGAGGACCTGAAATGTTATATTGGACTCTGTTCATAAGGACTGGTGTACAGAAATGTCAACTGTTTCCCACTCACAGCACTATTCTTTCCCATAAATGGGACACAAACTCAAGCTAAATAAACGGCTGGTCCTAATAATATGTTCTATAATTTTGGATGTTATACATGTATGTCAATGAGACTGGGCGATAGTTACTAGGCTTGTAGTTATCACCTCTTTTGAATATTAGAGCCATGTCAGCTCTACTTTCCAGTCGTCTAGTACCTGTCCAGTTGTAAGGGAAATTTGGAAGATAATTTGTAGTATAGGAGCAATTTCGTTACTTAGTTCCTTTAAGAATATCGGAGGTATTGAATCTGGGCCTGAAGCTTTGTGGGGTTCTAAATTATCCAGAAGTTTTTTCACACTAGCAGTAGAAATATCAATTTCGGGCATAGAAGGAGAGGATCTGGGTCCTTTGTATGGCATGAATCCGATGGGTTCTTGAGTATTAAACACAGAACTGAAATGTTTGTTTATTATTTTGGCTTTGTCTGAGGCGTTGCCGAAAGAGTCTCCCTGGTTGCGCAATGGGGCAACACCCGCTGATAATAAAAGACCAGAATTTCTTTAGTTGAGATTATTATTTCAGCATTATATTCTTACAAATAATGTAGATCTGGTAATATTTGCGAGGTTTTAATTTTCGTGAATATTGTTATGTTGCGAAAAGGACAAATTGGCGAATTCAACAAATTATCATTATAATGGCGCTACTTAAAAAAAGAAAAATTCACGATTTCTAAACTTTGTCAAAAGTCCAAAAATTAGAAATTCACGAAAAGTTAAACACGCGAAAATTACCAGTTCTACAGTAGTCTAGTCAATAATATTTTTGATGTACTGCTAGTATGCTTGTCTCATTTCTTTTTGTAAACTGTGCCAAAAGTTTTTTCGAAATCCTGGCAGTGGCAGATAGTTGAGTAAATTTTTTTTTATTTTGCATAAATTTTTTCCTTTTTCGAATCATTTTCTTATATTTTGGTGTGACCCAGGGAAGGCTGTACTTACCATTCAGCTTTTTCAGTGGAATGTGCTGGTAAGTTAAATACCCCTAGCCTTGGTAGGCATTCTTTATAGTATTTAAGTATACTTACTAGCTTAGTTATAGTGTTAGAGGGAATTTAGGTTGGATTTAATGCCATCCCAGTTCGCTTTTCTATATAGAAAGATGTTGCGTTTTGGCTTTAAAAAACGGCAAGCCTAAGTTGGTGGGTATCAATTTATGCAAAAATTATTTCTCGATCAGATTTTCCAATACCCAGATACAGGGAGTCTATTCAGGGATGCAAATTCAAACTAGCCCCGTAGCCCAGGCTACTAGTAGTCAAGTGGAATATTGTAACTATAGTCAGATTCACAATAAATTCTTCAACCAGGATTATTGAATTTAGCGGATTTCTCAGTCAATTCGAAAACAATTTTCATGAAATTTTACACACACTTTTATTATGTTTATCCATTCATGTCGTGACTACCCTGAAAATTTCGCGAAGATCTAATAAACTGATAAAATTCTGAGACAAAGCTAATTAATGGGTTTATAGATGGCAACATTTTTATTTATTTACTACATGTCAAATGGTCTAAATTCTTGAATTAACTTTTAGAGTACTCCTGACATAAATGGAAAATAATGTGTGTAGAATTTCATGAAAATTGGAAAATTGACTGCGAAATCAGCGAAATTTATTCACTACGGTTTTGAACATTAAATTGGTACTCCAGCAGCACCTCCTATTTGAAGTATCAGGCTGGAGGGGGGAAAGGGCTGGTGGACTTAGTCAACCAGCTGAATCTTGAACGCTGCCACAGTCTTTGATTCTATGGCAGCTGCCGGAGGAGATTTCTAATCAGGGATAGTTCGATGCCAAAAAGAATATTGTCCCAGTGTTCTTCTGTCCGCTGGGATTAAACAGTCGTTGATAGGAATTTTGACTAGCTCATTTAAAATTTTGAACATGCTTACCAGAATAGAATTTTTAGGTCTTGTTTTCAAGTCAGTCCAGCCCAGGTTCTGAATGGGAGATGTCACACTGGCTCTTTGTCTATAATTTTGGGTGACAAATCTTGCTGCTGCTCTTTGAATTTTTTCTAATTTATCAATATCTTTTTGTCTAAAGGGGTCCCAAACTGCTGAAGAATATTCTAAGGATGATCTGACCAGGGAGAAATAGGCAGTCTCCCTTAGTTAGGGCGATAATGAATTGTACACCCGTCATTTTCGAAGCAGTCGACCTTCCTGTTCAGGGTTAGAAATTAACTTTCTGGAGCACTGGCCCAGCGGACCACCAGCCCCTAAAATCTAGTGGTCCTCTTTCATTGCTGATGGTCCTGTCAGAATTTTCAAAATTGATTCTGAATAAACAACAATTTCAAACAATATTCTGAACAGAGAAATAATTATTATTTCTTTTAAACAATTTTGTGCTGGAAAATTTCAGTGGCCTGTCGGGCCAGTGTTCTGGTGGTCCTGCTGAAAATTTGGTGGCTTCGGGCCACCGGACCACCACTAATTTCGAACCCTGCTGTTGGTTCTATTTTCATTTTGACCAAATGTTTATTTAAAGTTGGGCCACCATACACGACACTGGACCAACATTAAAACAACAAACATATGCAAGCATGAGTTTACTTTATTTTGATCCAGTATATGCCAGCATTGCATCGCAGACGGTGGACCAACATTGAGTCAACTTAGGATGAATGCAGTGGCGGATCCAGCATAAGGCGTACGCCCACACCCCCTAATTATTGGTGAAAATATTGAATTTTCTTGTATTTTTTTTAATAAAGTGAAGCTAAAACCCATTTTTTCAGCAAAAATGTGGATTACGCCCCTTCCTTTTGCACATTCTGGATCCGCCACTGTGAATGGCTTGCGTCAGCTGGGATTCGTGACAACAATATCGGTCTGATCAAATTTGAGTTTCTATCTCTTTTATCATGTTAATCACTTTAACTTTAATGTAAATTATTAGAGTGATCTATAGCTGACATTTTCATCCTTAGGCCTAGACGTAGGGCCTATATATTCTGATATTGGCTACCATCTGTGGCAGTGCTGTCAATAGGTCTTCTAATTTGGGGGGGCATTTTTTTCAAATTTTCTGAGCTTTAAGTTCACGGAACAAACTGTTATCAGGTTATGAGGGAAAACAAGATTTTCAGCAATGGCCATCAAGTCCGAAAAATAAAAATAAATGTTTCAGATTGAACAAATTGCACCCAGAGGTTTTACAATCTAGACATAGGGACAATCAATTATAGCCCGCTCCCGTTGGGCGCCGTAGGCGCGCAGGGTGCGGCATAATGGTAGGGACTTCAACCACAGACTTCACAGTGTTGCCTGCTGACTACTTTCATCATATTTTAACAGGAACTAAAATACAGTGCAAGTGGGTGCGTGCGCAACCGGAAGTCAAGTGGGTAGAGGCAATCTAGTCATCATTATAGTCTCACAGCACAAATTTTTTTTAATACGCAATCAAAATTACAGAAGGCATTTTTTTTTATTTTTACTTCAGCATGTTCATGGAGTTGTAGTCATGGGCATGGTTATTAAACTCAGGCTGAATCTATGACGTCATAGACATAGTCTCCCAACTGTATTGTATTTTTACTAGAATTCATGAATGAAATAACTTCAATCTATGATGTCATAATTTATCATCTGGTAAACTGCATATTTTATTAATGAATGCAATACTATCACTATTCTAGACTACAACAGTACCACTGTGGGTATCATGCCTATGGCTATGCCAGGCTAGGCCCTAGGATATTATATATTTTCATACCATAACCATATGGATGTGTTCCCTGCAAACAATATTACGTTGTTATAATGTCCCCTAAACATACAGCATTTGTACTTAAGGACGTAACTCTGTGAACTCCTATTTACATCCTTAGAACGTAAAACATAAATGTAACGTTCTGGGGACGTTAGGGTTATTATGACTTCGTCCTTAGCACGTCCTCGTTACGTTCATCCATGAATGACGAAAATGGGACCTTAACGAACGTTATATTACGTACAGTGTTTGCAGGGTTCTTATGATTATCACAGAATATTTCGGTGCATGTGAATATAATCAGTGATAATATAATTTGTATCATGGGAACAAGCTTTCCCTGGGCAGTGCCTATTTATATTAGGCCCTATCTCTGGAGCAAAAAAACATAGGCCTAATACTTCTTGAATTACAAGATTCAGCCAAATATGTGATCAGGTTATATGGCGGCCTGGCAAACTGACCGAGGAACATTATCATTTTTATTGGAACGTGGGAATTTCGGAAACATGAGAATGTTTGTCTGCGTCTGATTATGCGTCTGATTGTGCGTCTGAGTGTGCGTCTGCGTCAAGTACACAAAGCCGGGAACGTTCCGTGCCATTCCAGTTTTCAGCGAGGTCCCTAATTCGTCCGAAAACTTTCATTATCGCCCGGACAACAAAAGAGTAAGGTTACAAAAGAAACCATTTTAGGCTGAGCCCGAGGCCTTACATGTTGAACTTGGTCACACAGTCTCTTTAGTGAACAGTATTTCTTTTGATACGTGTCTCGTTTATCAGATATGTCGTCAGGGGCTACTATTTTTTCTCCATCATCAACATTCACTTCTTGACAGTCGTCCATTATAAACAGATGAGTAAATCAATCAAACAGTCAGCTACAACACAGTAATCTTCTAGATTTAGTTATTGAGCGAAAGCAATTGTAGGTCTACTTTGTAGAAGGCCTGGTCAGTAATATCAGTATAGACTCTAGTAGTGTTTTATAAACTGCATGTCAATTAGAAAGGTGTGGTCGCTAGTTATCTCACCTTTCGATCCACTGGTACACCTAATTGTACTTCACAGACGGCCCCCGCTATAATAGCATAGTGTTTCATAAACTGTGATTATGAGAGCTGCTTTGATTTTTGAACAGCGCATATAGCCTATAGCCTAACACATCCATTCGAACACTCACGGCTTTCACAAGTCAGCGTTTTCAGGGATTAGGCATATCACTTATAAATTTTTGTTATATTTCTTAAAGACTATGGGCTACTTGTAATATCAAATATCATATATCAAGAGATATATACTGTAACTGATAATAACTATTTTTTCTGTTCCCCTTAAATGTGATGTCGGCGGCTTTCACAATTCAGCGTTTTTAGGGATAATCACTTATTACTTCCACAAATATTTTATATTTCCTAAAGACTATATGGGTTACTTATATTATCAAACATCAGATATTGCAAGTGATATAGCTCACATTGCTGATAATAATGTTTTTCTTTCTGTTTCCCGTAAATGTGATTTCGGAGGATTAGTTGTTTAAATAAATATACCTTTACTGATATATAGCTACCTTTTTCTTTCTGTTACTCGTAAATATGGTGTCGATGAATCAGTTGTTTAAATAATTATATAGGCCTATAATAAAATATAATTAAATATAATTGTGATTGTACTGTTTATTGTTCGTCTTCAACATTTGTGAAGGGTAACAACTCGACAGAGTGATATGACATGTACTGCTTATTTGTTAATTAATATCAGATATCTACCGGGTATGTCACTTGTTTATTTGCTATAAAATACTAAAATTGCAATCGTATCTGACCCCTTGAACGCATTAGATTTTCGTTGATATTTCGCGAGTATTAGTGGAGCGAATTAATCAAAGACTCACAACTTATCATGAGCGGCCCTCGCTGATCGGCAGGTTAGCACAAAAATCCTCATCACAACACCTGAGGTGCAAGGGTTGGAGGGGGCGAGCTCACCAAAGACTCACAACTCATCCAAGCCGTCGACATTGCACGAGCGGCTCTTGCTGTTAGTTCACAGGTAGACCCCTGGATATATTAATATTGTCATCGAATATGTGTATATTTATGTATATTTCATGTTGTATAATCATGTGACCTGCTATCTTTAGTTTCATGTTAATATGTCTACATGCTATAGGGCCTAATATTTTTTTAAAATGAATTATATGTTTTATATATATTATGTATATTTCATGTTTTATAATCATGCGATCTGGTATTTTAATTGAATGTTAATATGTCTACATGTTATAATAATAATAATAAAAAAATATCTTTTTTTTAATAATCAATATGTTTTTATTACACTCAGCTAATCTTGGGTAATCGCTGCCCGTAGGTCTAACTTTAAAACAGATCAGATAGCCTACAATATGGTCATGAATTGGGGATGAGCTTACATTACATGTATTTTATGTCACCTACACCATTATGATCATTTATTTAGTATGATATATTGCATTAGTAGCCTACTACTAAACACATATTTAGTTCACAATGATAGCGATTAAAACGGCTTATTAAACGGATT